>QLTV01003650.1:489983-536911 GCA_003457575.1 Thermophis baileyi
TGCCTAACTGCTGGCAGTCATGCGAGTCTGGAGACTGGAAACCGTAAGCAAGGGTTCCTCCAGAATCCAGGATTTGCCTGTTGCCTGCCTTGTTAGGTGTGAATCATCTGACAAGGAAAGGGAGTTGGGGATGATAAAGTCAACTATATAGGTGGTCCTTCATTTACAACAGTTCGCTTATTGACCATTTGAAGTTACAATGGCAAGTGACTTATGACCATTTTTCACAACATCCCCATGATCACATGATCAAAATTCAGACACTTGGCCACTGACTCATATTTATGACAATTGCTGTGTCCTGGGGTCAGGTGTTCACTTTTTGCGATCTCCAGACAAGCCAAGTCAATGGGGAAGCCAGATTCCTTTGACAAACTGCAAAGATTCACTTAGCAACTATGGCAAGAAAGATTGTAAAATGAGGCAAGATTCACTTGACAACTGTCTCACTTAGCAACAGAAATTTGGGGCTGAACTGCGGTCGTAAGTCCAGGACTGCCTGTAGTTCTTTTAGACACTGATGGCTCATCTATTATTTGATGCAAATAGGTCACGCTTAGTGCGAGTTCGGACAGTGTAAAATTTGATTTAGTGAGATGTATAAATTGATGCCAGGTTGCGTTTAATGCGAGCCACAATGCTCACATTAGTGCAAAACTGGCATGTGTGTGGTTGAGATTAAGGCATGCACAATTGGGATTTTAGATGCTAAGCATTGTTTGTACAAAATGGAGAAAAGGAAAGTAATTTTTAAAAAAAGGAGAGGCTCTTTTTAAAGAACTCTAGCAAAATAAAGGAGATAGCAGATCTGTTTAAGATATGGGTTATATCTGCCACAGGAGATAAAGTGAGCGTCTTTTTCTCTGACAGTATTTCATTAATAAACATATACAAATGTACGTTTAAAAATTTTCATTGCCGATTTCTGGTGAACTGGAACCCCTGATCCTGTTTTCTGTAGAAAGATCATTTCGAATAATGAGACCGTTATGTGGGTTTTCTTATTTGCACTAATCGAGACCTACCTGTGTAACTAAATCTGTAAATGTAACTAAATAATATAAATAACTAAATTTACAAATATAACAATTTATGCTGGAAAGTGATCCCCGAATGCCTAAACTATCAGTCAAGACTCTTCTTGTAATCCAAGCAGAATTTATGTACTTCTCGTTAAGCTTTTCACGCTGTGCCTTTTTAAATGTACTTTATTGTTGCTCTTGTTGAAAGGTTTATGGGGGGGGAAGTGGTATTTTCATCTAATCCTCATTCTTGTTTATAATTTCTCCTAGGGGTTAAATTCTATAGTGTCCCAAGCCTCTTTCTGCCTCTTACAGATCTCCGACCGCCCCCTATAACGCATCCTAAAACCATTTTTCTCTCCAATTAACCTAGCTTTAAATGCAAAACAAACGAGCAGCATCTCTACCAGTGCCACGCCCACACGCCTTTACTACCACTCCCAGCCTCCCCGGCGGTCACTCGACCGTGGCCGCGGACGAAGGCAGCCGGCGCAAGGCATGCCGGGACTTGTGGTCCCTCCCTTTCTTTATGTAAAGGTCTGGAAAAGAGAGAAGGAAGCGTCCCGAGAGCTTTTTCCCCGCCCCTCCGTCCTGATAGGTCGCGTCTCCTGGACGAGGCGGACGGAACGGGAGGACGGCGGCCAATGGGAGAGGCGGCGGGAGGATTGACGCGGCGGGGAGCCAGTGGCGGGGCGGCGGCGTTGTCGCTGGGCGAGCGGGAGGCCTGGGTGGCTGGCAGCTCAGCGCAGTTTCCCGAGGAGCCGCGGCGCTGACTGGGCGGCCGAGCCCGGGACGGGCGGCCTCAGCGGCTTGAGCGAGCGAGAGAGGTGAGTCTGGGCTGGCCACGCTGCCCGGGACCAGAAGTGGGTGGCCGTCGCGGCTCGCCCCGAAGTCAGTCCTCGGGCGGGGGTCCCTGCGCCCCCCGCCCTCCTTTCAAACCCGCATGTCCCCCTTGACACGTGTCGGGGCGACTTCACACGTGCGGAGCTTTACGCAGGGCGTGATTTAGCCTCTTTTGCCTCCCTGGAAGGGGCTGGACAGTGGGACCCGTCTCATACCCGTGTTTAGGCTTGTTCTGCCTCCCCAAGTCTCCTCCTCCTCCTCCTCCTCCTCATATATTACATTGTTTATTATTATTATTATTATTATTATTATTATTATTATTATTATTATTATTATTATTATTATTATTATTATTATTTCTCATACCCGTGTTTAGGCTTGTCCTGCCTCCCCATCTCCTCCTTATATATTTATTATGATTATGATTATGATTATGATTATTATGATTATTATTATTATTATTATTATTATTATTATTATTATCATAGCATTAGCATTAGCATTATCAGCATTATCATTTCTATCCCACCCTTACTCTGGAAGCTGAGGACAGTGTTTGGGGAGGGGAGGTCTCCCCATATTATCCCACTACAACATCCCTGTAAGGTAGGCTCATCTGAAGGAGAGACGGCCAAAATTCACCCCCTCTGGGATCCATGTCTGAAAGGGGACCTCAGTCTGAGTCTCTCATGCCTTACCGGCTTACCCTCCTGGTCCCCTCCATCCACCCAGATCCAAGCCATCAATTAGATTGGCTGCTTTTATGGAGCAATTAAAACTTGTATAAGAAAAGATTTGGGGAGGGGGGGTGGATTGATAGGCAGATGACAGGGACCAAACATTTAGGGGAGTCTGAAAGAAGCAAAATTTGCCTATGAGATGGGGAGCTGTTGTGGGTATGTGTGTGCATTGCTCGGACGTGCACATCCCAGCCTGATGTTTGTTTGCATCTCAACAGAGTCCCAAAGGTGCTTTTTTTCCAAAAGGCAACTGGACTTTCTTATTTTTTTTTTCCTCGAAAACATTTCGCTTCTCATCCAAGAAGCTTCTTCAGTTCAAGGAAAAAAAACAAGAAAGTCCAGTTGCCTTTTGGAAAAAGCACCTTTGGGACAACCATGACCTGGATGATTGAGAATCTCTGAATATCTCAACAGTGTCCATTTGAACAGTCCAAAACCAACTTGGGTATTTTGGGGGGGGGGATTTGATCTAGCATTGTCTCATAGGTGAATTGGAGCTGGTCTGGCTAGGAAACTGCTTCCTTGCAGCTTTGTTCCAGCCTTTGCCCCCCCCCCATAGAAATAAAATTGAACAGACTGATGGGTTTGACAGTACCTGCAATCTGTGTATTTGTCAAACAGCAGTGTTTTTGTTGTCCTCCAGCCCCCAAGTCCAAAGGGGCATCTAAAACTTCTGGCTTGTCTTGGAAAAAGATGCCACCAGATTATCAAAGAATGTCAAGTAATAGAAGGGCTGTAGATAACCAGTCTTCTAGTTTTGATTTTTCTTTTCAGGTATGTTTGTTTGCATCTAGACTTCTTTAAATGCAAAGGAATGTAATTTTTTTTTTTCTGGAAGAATTTCCTTTCTACAGACCCTAAATCATTCTGGGTTGTCTTTCTTAGAGCTGCTTGTGCTGTACACAACTGAATCTTTTGTTGGCTGTCACTGTTAACACGAGGTTTAATTTCTGTTCTTTAATCTTGACCTTTTTTGTGGAAAAAAAACGTAATGGAATTGAAGAAAGAAGCCACATATTTCTTCTCCATAGGTGGATAACGTGAATAAATAGTTAACTAACTTGAAGATACTATCTCTTGTATGACTCCCTTAGGCTCTTTTTCTTCATTGCCACATTTATCCATTCTTGTCTAATATCTTGGCTTCCTTCGCTGTCACACTCTTCTCCTTATACTCTTTCCAGTCACTATAGTTTTACACCTTTGTGTTCATACCTCATCTTTATTCTTGTCATTTTCTGGACTTCTCCCGCACAGGGGGTTCACAACCTTCTGTTCCTTATTAATTAATCTTCAGCCTCCCCCTCTTTCTGTAATTGCAATGGTTGACATGATTTATTAGCTCACAATTCTGGGGGAAGCATACCCTGAACGAAAAACAATTTGCTCCTTTTTAAATTACAGTTTTGCTCTCATTTCCAAATACAAAAGAAAGAGAGAGAGTATAGTATAGTTTATTATATGGTTCCTTCTTGAATATCCATTTGTTTCGGAAAATCCTGATCCGACTGCAGTTAGCCTTGGAAAATATTAGGAAGGGCAGAAAATAATAATATCCCTTACAGAAAAAGTAGGTAGAGTAAGGGAATGGCCGGCCCTGTAAAAATATCAATATTGCAGGACACCGTATTAATTGTAATTATACTTTATTGATCTGGAGTCAAATGAAACACAAAAACACACACAGATTTCTCTTACAGGGCTGTCAAAAGGTGTTGGGTGTGTGGATGGGAGAAAGGAAGGGCAGGGACAAGAAATCTAAAATCTCTTGTGTGTTTTTGTGTACATAAATTGTGGTTACCCTTCTCTTACAGTATCCAATCTAGGATACTGGTCTCCTAGATTGATCTACTGATCTAGGAACAGTCTTTTCCTTCACAATAGGGTAGCTGTATGTATATGATATAGTTTCTTTTTATCAAAAGTCCCTTTTTCCTTGCTAGATTAGCTTGTTCACTGAAGTGGCAATGAATGGATCTTCTCCCTTATTTGATATGTAGATCTGGAAGAGTTACCGATCTGGCTATTGTTAATATCCTTCTTGGTAGCTTAGAGACTTTTTTAAAAGCCTGCTTGTATTTTGCAACTCTTGAACAAAGTAAGTAGGTCATCTTCTTCCCCTTCTCTCCCCCCCCCCCCAGAATCCTGATATCTTTTGACAGCAGCCCTTCATTCACAAAGGAATGACGAGACTCTTGTGAGAAGAACAATTCTTTTGAGTTGGGTCCGCTTTGAGGGAAAGCGGAATCGCACGAATTCTCTCCAGATTGCCCCTGCAAGCTTGGCGTCTCCGGCATCTTTCAGTCTGGATGGGTGTTTAGCATGCGAATTGTGAGTCTTCACTAATGAGAGAGAGAATGGGAACCCAGGGCAGCCCTGTCAAAAGCTACGATTATCTGCTGAAGTTCCTGTTGGTCGGGGACAGCGACGTGGGCAAAGGAGAAATCCTCGAGAGTCTTCAAGACGGTGCATCGGAATCGCCCTACGCCTACAGCAACGGTAAGCGTGTCGTGTGTGTATGATTCAGAAGTGCACAAGCCCATCATAGCAGGATTAGCTCAATTGTTTCGCGTTTCAGAGTTGGGGTACAAAGAGCGCCGAGCTAAAGCCGGCTTCCTTCTGCACCAGTAAACCCTTTTTTTATTATCTGGAGAGAGCATTAACCGTTGTGCCAGAAGACTGTAATTAAGAGCCAAGACTCGGCATCACACTTTCCCTTGTGTCCTTTCACGGTAGTTAAAATGTAATGGTGTCTAGTCGGGCTGTGTCTTTGCAAGCTGTCGTAGCGCTGGCCATTTAAAATTCTGTGCAACCGCTGTAAGGGACCTTGACAGGAAAATGCCAGTTCTTTTACCAGCTTTGGATTGAATGCTTGGCACCTAACACTCTGCCTGCACTGATGGCAAAGTGAAAGACGCTCAAGAGGATATAAGAGAAACAGATTGTTTGTTTATGACTATCGAAGTACAGGTAGTCCTCGACTTACAACAGTTCATTTAGTGACCGTTCAAAGTTACGACGGCACTGGAAAAAATTGGCCACCGTTGCAGCATCCCCATGATCACATGATCAAAATTCAGATGTTTGGCAACTAGTTCATATTTATGATGGTTGCAGTGGCCTGGTACCATGTGATCCGTTTTTGTGAACGGCATTGAAAAAAGTGACTTAGGACCGTTTTTCACACTTACAACCATTGCGGCATCCCCATGGTCATGTGATCAAAATTCAGATGCTTGGCAACCGACTCATATTTATGACGGTTGCAATGTCCCGGGGTCATGCAGTCACCTTGTGCAACCTTCTGACAAGCAAAGTCAGTGGGGAAGCCAGATTCACTTAACAATCTCGTTAACTAACTTAACAACTACAGTGATTCACTTAACAACTGTGGCAAGAAAGGTCACGAAATGGGGCAGAATTCACTTAACAAATGTCTCACTTAAATTTTGGGCTCCAGTATGGTTGTAAGTTGAGGACTACTTGTATCAAGAGCTGATTCTCCTATTCTTCACTTAGCATACCAAAAAGTTTTCTTTTCTTTCTTCACTCCCAGCTAGGCAGCAAAAACGCCTCATTCTTGACATCAATTTGGACTCTGCGCTCTAACAATTTGCGTTCCGTACTATGAGTCATGTTGGGATGAAGGAACGCTTAAATAACTTTTGGATGCAAAAGTGTTTTATCGCGTTTATATATATTTGGTTAGCATGCTGCAGATAGGCAGTTAGATTTGGCTGAGCCTCAGGCAGTCAGAATTTCCATGGAATTTAGATTCTCTAGGGAGGAAAAACACCCTGGCTTGAAAAAATGAAAATGCAGAGACGGCGTGACTTTTCATACTTGTCCATTTGTTACTCTTAGTGGCAAAAAAAAAAAAAAAATCTAGAGGAGCGCGATGGCACTTTTTCTGACTTAACACGGTTTTGTTTAAAGGCACAAGCTTTTCTTGGTGCAGCTCATTTCACTAGCATAGAATATCTGTCAGTAGCTTCAATCACATAGGATGCATTTTGCCTCTAGGTTTGATGAAGCTATGCCTCTGCGTGGTTTAATTGAGAAGAAAGTTTTCTCTTATGCCCTGCATTGGAGTTTCTAAGGGCTGGTTGTTAATCACTATGGGAAATTAAATAGCCTGGTTTGGGGTATTTGTTAAATTATTATGATAGCTTGTGGGTGAGAGGGGTGACAAACAAATGTAATAAATAATAATATTTACAGTTAAGCCTTTATAGCATTGTTTCTCAACCCCGGCAACGTTAAAATGGGTGGACTTCAACTCCCAGAATTCCCCATGCTGGTTGGAGAATTCTGGAAATTGGAAATCCACCCATCTTAAAATTGCCAAGAATGAGAAATCCTGCTTTGCAGCATTTGTAATCACGGATGATGTAGTTTGAACAAGTAACCCGGAAGTGAAATGTTCATTTTTCTTCTGATCGGATCTTAACAAGCTGTAAAACTGTCACCAGACCACAAAATTGAAGCATTGTGCTGAGGCTCTTTTTTCCCCCCCCCCCGAAACCTGGAAACCACTATAGTTCACACATTGTAGTTCCCGTTGTAAACAGATGCTCCAGTGTGCCATCTATTTGTCCTCTTGAAGACAGCTCTCTTCCAGTATGACATTGCTATAATCCCAAGGATCATCCCAAAGTTGGTTTCAGAAGTATGAGCTGGGAACAATCTATGTCTTGACGCCATTCTTTTTTGAAAGACAGACAAACAAAGCTTAGTTTTCCCAGGTATCCGATATCTCTTGCCGTGTCTGTTATGTGGTCATTGTGCAAAAATTACAAAGCATAGATAGCAATAACTCATGAAGTTTCTAATCTTTTTCTCAATTCTTAAGAATGAAACAAACCTTGTCTTTCTTGATGGGCAAGAAAAAAATATATCTTAAAAGCTTAAGTTATTTTTTCAGGCGTGTTCAGGAGATTTATTTGCAAGGAGAACGAAGAATAAATCCTGATAATGTCCTTCGATATATTTTTTTTCTGTGTGAGTTTGGCAGTTAGAGCTGAAGTAAAAAGCATTTCAGGATTAGTCCAGAGAAGTCCGCCAGGACTTCTCTTAGGAAATGGGATGATTATGCTTTGCACAGAACTGATCTTTGATTTCTATTGATCTGGCCGTGGGATATAATGAGGAACTGACCTAGCATATTAAAACAGTTCCTGAGCTAGCTTGGCGTGATCTTTCTTCTCTACTTAGGATTCACATTGTAGAGTTCCCCCCCCCCTCCTTTGGCTTTAAGCCATTGCTCTGTCGCAAGTATCAGGAAGGACGCTTGCAATACTTGACTTGCATCACTTCGTTCTAGAACATGTCCATTAATGATTGTATTTCACAGCGGAATGAAAAATAGTTCAGTTAAACTGCTTGATCCGTGGTAGCTTATCTGGAGGAAATATTCACAGGTTGGAAGGTTTATCAGTAGACATTTCAAAACAGCTAGCCCTGCCTCAAAATACAGGTAATCCTCGACTTACAACAGTTCATTTAGTGGCTGTTTGAAGTTACAACAGCACTGAAAAAAGTGACTTATGATGGCCAGTCACTTCTGCTGACTGCCGGCTGCCAGCAGTTTGGCAGTTCGAGTCTCATCAGGCTCTAGGTTGACTCAGCCTTCCACCCTTCCGAGATCGGTAAAATGAGGACCCAGATTGTTGGGGGCAAGAGGCTGACTCTGTAAACTGCTTAGAGAGGGCTGTAAAACACTGTGAAGCGGTATATAAGTCTAAGTGCTTTTGCTATTGTGCTTTCAAACTTGCAAGATTCTGTTAATCTAGATTTACAGTAAAATAGAGTTAGTTTACCTATCTCATCTAACATCAATCTTGCAAGTCTCAATGTATAATTTTCTTTCACTTTATCACTAAAGGGTAATCTTAGAGAGAGCTGTGAAGCACTGTGAAGCGGTATATAAGTCTAAATGCTATTGCTATTTTTCACACTTACGACCATTGCAGCATCTCCATGGTCATGTGATCAAAATTCAGAAGCTTGGCAACTGACTCATGTTTATGATGGCTGCAGTGTTCCGGCCTCACGTGATCCCCTTTTGCGACCTTCTGACAAGCAAAGTCAGTTAGGGAAGCCCAATAGCAATAGCAATAGCACTTAGACTTATATACCAGTTCACAGTGCTTTTACTGCTCTCTCTAAGCAGTTTACCGAGTCAGCATCTTGCCCCCAACAATCTGGGTCTTCATTTTACCAACCTCGGGAGGATGGAAGGTTGAGTCTAACCTTGAGCCTGGTGAGATTCGAACTGCCAAACTGCAGGCAGCCGGTGATCAGCAGAAGTAGCCTGCAGTACTGCACTCTAACCACTGCGCCACCGTGTTACTAACTTAACAACTGCAGTCATTCACTGAACAACTGTGGCAAGAAAGGTAGTAAAACGGGGCAAAGCTCACTTAACAAATGTCTCACTTAGCAACATAAATTTGGGGCTGAATTGTGGCCGTAAGTCGAGGACTACCTGTATATGGGTTTTGCAGGCCTTCATCGGAATCTAGCTGCCTCCCAGTAAAGGACAGCAAAATGTGTCATGTAATCCAGCCCTCTCCTTTAAACACAGGCCACTGCAATAAATCATATCCAGTTGATTTCTGTTGGATTAACACACTGTTTGGTGTGCATTCTGAAGGCATGAGTCATGTGAACGCCTTGCCCTAGTCTCTGGATTGTTGCACAACAAACAGAAATGACCACACAACCACACAAAGGGATTTGGAGGGAGCTTGCCCACAGCTGGGTCATAATATGTCGTGCTTCCCCCCCTGTGCAGACTTCCAACATATTTTTCTTCATTTGAATTAGCGGCGAGAGCCGCTGTTGCTCACAAAAAATTGCTGCTAGGGTGCCTTGCCTTGTTCCCCATAAAACTGCACATACATGGGTCCCTAAAATCATCAAAAATCAAGTATGGCTTGAGACATCCTTCCTGGACCCCCTTGCCCCCCCCCCAGTCTTTTCAGGAGCTGCATAAAAGACTTTTTTTTATGCATTCAGATTAGAAAGTCTGCCCCTGAAATAAAATTCTTCCAAATCAAAACTGCGAAAAACATGACTGTGTGTGACTTCCTTCAGTTGTAGCCCTGATTCTGGCTGTGCACAGTTTGGGCTGGTTCTGGCTGTGCACAGTTTAATTTTCAGAAGAAATGTGAGTACATTTCTACTAGAGAAGCTCCTCACAGATTCTTTGGTTTTTCTCATGCGTTTTCCTAAGGTGAATTGAGATGGGAATGCCGTGTAAATAGAAGGCTCTGCAAATCTGAAAAAAAAAAAAAAAAAGAATATGTGTGTCCATTTGTATTAAACATCGGCCAAAAGGGGAAATTTTATGATCGGGCTATCGGTGTGTACCTTCCCTGAGTGTTTACAGATACGTTGCACTTTGTAATTGCAAATAACAGCTTCAGAGGCTGCAGGTTATTAAGATTATTGCCAGGAGATAAAATAGCAATAGCACTTAGACTTATATACCGCTTCACAGTGCTTTGCAGCCCTCTCTAAGCGGTTTACAAGAGTCAGCCTATTGCCCCCAACAATCTAGGTCCTCATTTTACCCACCTCGGAAGGATGGAAGGCTGAGTCAACCTTGAGCCGGTGAGACTTGAACCGCCGAACTGCAGCTAGCAGTCAGCTGAAGTAGCCTGCAGTACTGCTGTGATTCTAAGGAACTGCTGCAGAAACAAATATATGAGCCTTCTTAGAGGTGTGATGGCACATGGGCAAACCTGAGGCAGAAGAAAACCCACACTTTTTCTTCCCTGGGGGGTAGGGGGGGTCATATTTTTTCCAGTGGAAATAAAATGAGAAAGGACTGGGAAAAATCCCAGTGGAATTGTTACTGTTTATATCTGAGTGAAATGCTCTTTACATTAAGTATGTAAAGGTAGTCCTCGATTTATGACTAGTTGCTTAGTGACCGTTCAGTCACGATGAACCTTGGAAAATGGACTTACGGCCCAGATTCAGAGTTCCAACATCTGCCCCCCCCCTCCCACCACCACTGTGATCATGTAACCACATTTTGCATCCAGCAACCGGCTGGCATTTTTGACCCGCCGCATCCCACAGCCAACGGGACTGATAATTACTGTTTTTCAGGAAACTGGCATTTATTTCCAACGGGGGGAAAAAAACGCAACTTAGCAAAGACTGGGTTCACTTCACAACTGCCGGGTTCGTTTAACGACTACTTTGAAAAAAGGGTTGTAAAATCAGGCACAACCGTATGATGAGCCTCCATCACAACTTGCTTACGACCAAAACAGCAGGCCCAATTATGGTCGTAAATCGAGGGACTAACTAAGTCGTGATTTTGGAAAGACACCGCAAGCCTGCATGACGGTCGTAGAGAAGAAACATTTCTTCTCTGAGAGGATCCTGCAGATTTAATGAGCAGAAGACGCAGGGCCTCTTCTGCTTTTTGTTTACAGTCACATCTGCAATTTCCATTTCATCTTTTCCTGCTTCATAAGCGACAAATCCTGGAGTTTATATCATTTTTCCTTATTTGGGCTCGCTTCTGTTTTGCTGGGAACGTCCTCTTAGGCTGCGATATTACATCTGAGAAGGAATTCTACCATCGGAGGAAACATACATAGGATTTTTAATTTATTCAAGTTTTATCCCACCTTTATTACTTTATACGTAACTCAAGGAAGGGAACATGCCTAATACTTCTTCCTGCTCCTATTTTCCCCCGCAACAACAACCCTTTGAGGTAGGGTTGGGCTGAGAGAAAGTGACTGGCTCAAAGTCACCCAGCCAGCTCTATAGTATTGTAGGAATCTTATAAATGGATGAATCAGTAAAATTCTATCTGTTACAGGTAGTCCTCGACTTATTGCCACAATCCAGCCCCAAATTTATGTTGCTAAGTGAGGCATTTGTTAAGTGAGCTTTGCCCCGTTTTACGACCTTTCTTGCCACAGTTGTTCAGTGGATGGCTGCAGTTGTTAAGTTAGGAACACGGTTGTAAAGTGAATCCGGTTTCCCCTTTGACTTTGCTTGTCAGAAGGTCGCAAAAGGGGATCTACATGACCCCCGGGACACTGCAACTGTCATAAGTACATGCCAGTTGCCAAGTGCCTGGATTTCGATCACGTGACTATGGGGATGCTGCAGTGGTTGTAAGTGGGGAAAACGGTCGTAAGTCCTTTTTTTTCAGTGCCGTTGCAACTTTGAATGGTCACTAAATAAATAAGTTGAGAACTACTGTACCCAGTTACATACGATACATTTTATAATAGGGCAGTTAAATGGGCTTTGGTTTGGTTACATTTTATTGTTGTGTTGTTCAATATTGTGTTTCCTCTGAAACGTTATTTCCCGTGACGACCTCAGCATACTTCGTCTACATGACCTAAGATTAGATTACATAGGAATTTTCAAAATGTCATGTAACCTGTTATGTAACCTGATTTGATATTAGCAATCTCACAGGTGCCTATCAGATATTTATATTATGATGCTTCTTGATCAAAGCAGCATATACTTTAAAAAACAAATAACATTTTAAAAGCCTTGGCAAAATCCAGTGAAATCACGGTATAGGCTGGAATGCCAGAGTAAATAAAAAGAAAAGCCTCTTGCCAATGCCAAGGAAATAGCAAAGCTTGTACTATGCAAGTTTCTCTGAGAAGGAAGTCATATATCACAACAGAGAGTCTTCCCATACCCATGTGCTTAATTTAAGTTTTAAATAGAGACTCTGGAGAGAGTCGGAAGTCAATGTTTCTTTTTCTTTTTTTCTTATCCTTCCTCCCTTCTCTTCCTCCCCGCCGTTTTCCTATTTACTTTTGTATTTTGTATCTTATTTTATCTGATCACCCAATAAAAATGTTAAACCTGTAAATAGAGACTTCGGGTGAGGAAGAAGAAGATTTGGCAGGTTAATTACAAAAGAATATACTCCTTCAAACAGCCAAGATCCAGATTTTATTTAACGGTTTAATTAATGTAAGGCTGACACAGTTGTCTTTAAAGAAAAATTTTGATTTTATCTATGTAAAAAAAGAAAATCAGTGTTGGGAAAGAGAGGGAATCTACAGCTTTACTGATAATCCAAACGTTTGCTTTAAAGTTCTTTTTTATATTTTTTTAAACAGAATCCCATATTGATAAAATAAACAATAATTGCACAGCTTTTAGGGACATCATTGTGTTAATATTCCCATTATAAATGTTTGGGAGATGTAGCTTATATTTGTCTGTAAGAAACACATGTTTAAAGATACGAATCTCTTTCTAATACGTTTTGGTGGGGCAAAAGATTGTAAATCTATGTTCCTAAACAGCTGTAAAGAGACTCTTAACTAAGTTTCAATAAAACATTCTGCTAAAATCTTCCCTAAAATAGAGACAGGAAAGCAATTTGTTCTTTTAGAACAGCAACCTCTTAAGGGACATTATATATGTGTGCATTATAGGGCCTCCAAAGACCGAAGTTTTGGGTTAGAACAGTGATGGCGAACCTTTTTTGGCTCTGGTGCCAAAAGGGTACGCAATAGCGCGCATGTGCGTGCCCACACCCATAATGCAATGCCCTTCCCCCGTGCATGTGCACAACCCCCCCTGCTGCCCCCCGCACATGCGCACAACCGTCTGCGCTGCTCCTCCGTGCATGCGCACATGCCTCACTGTAGCCTCCGGACTTCCGGTTGGCCCGTTGGGCCGTTTTTCGCTCTCCCCAGGGTTCAGGAGCCTTTCCTGAAGCCTGGGGAGAGCGAAAATGGCCAAAAAGAAGGCTGAAAATCAGCTGAGATAGGGCAACGTCTCACGTGCCCTCAGATATGGCTCCGCGTGGCACAGGTTTGCTCCCCTTACTAAAGCCTTACGCAGCACTAGGTGTTTTGTTTTGTTTTGTTTTGTTTTTGTTTTTTTTGCAAGATGTATTTTTTCTTCTCTTTGTACTGGCGCAAATGAGAACTTCTGGAGAAGTTGGCAGCCCAGTAATTTGTCTCGTTTCGGTTTAGGTTGTCTTGTAACTCTTTCCTAATCCTTAACCTCTGTGTGTCCCCGATAGTCACCGTTCGCTGTAAAAAAATCAGTTTGGAACTGTATCAGCCTGCTGGTTTTCAAAAGGGTTTGGAAACAGATTCAATCTGATGCTAACATTTGCATTGACTTATTTACTGTTGGTATTTTGTTATCAAAAAAAGGAGTGGTTATCACTCCTGGGTGGAACTGCAACCCAAAGGAATGTAGGAAGGAATAAAGGAAATAAATGGTTTGCTTTAATTAGGTTTAATGGAGGAATATGAGAGAATCCTTACCATTTTAGATGGCGTTTTCAGAAACCAAAGTATGTCATAGTGATATTTCTTGTGGCAAGGAAGCAGTGGTGAAATCTACTTACCTTCTCCATTGTGGGTGGAGCCATCATTCAGGATGGGTTAACCTCGTCTGTCAGCCAATGAGGACCGAGTCTGTCTTTTGTGCTAGGATCCGCCTTGTGTCATCCCAGCTTAGACTCGGTCCTCAGTGAGGTCGAACGTGGCAAATCGTTGCTCCCATCCTGAATGTGATTTATCTCCCGATTTGGACCTTTTGGCTTCCTTTCTGCTATTTCTCCTTTGACTGTTCGAAGTGTGAGTGTTGGGGATCCCTGTTTGCTTCACTTGGGGATCCTGTGCCTTCGGCGGAGCTTTGGCTCCTGGCCCCTTGGCAGGTACTGGGGGAATTGCCCGGTTTCAGTGGATTCTGCCGGTCGCTCATTGAGCGTTCCGAGAGCTCGGACACGAGGGAGAAGTCCCTCGGCTTTCAAACACAGCGGTTCCAGCCTGTCGGCTGCAGCTTCCTCCCATTCCGCCGACATTTCGGAGAGCGATTAATCGGGGAGCGAAAACACCACTGGAGCCCTTGGCTCGCGTGACTCCCCAGGCCAAATTGGAATTTCCCCTCCGAGCTGCGGAGGTGCCTTGTCGGCCTGTCAGCGACGCCCTTTGAGCTTGCTCGGGCGGACGCCTCTCGCGCAGGGATTTCTGAGGAGCGTTCCTTTTTCCCGCTCGGTGGGGGTGCGCTCGTCACCTGATAGCGCTAATTGGCCGTATCACAAGGGGCCGGCGACCGGCCTCTGATAACACCTGAGTCGGGAGGTATTGCGCTCTTGGCCCTTTGAGCTTGCTCGGGCTAGCGCCGAAGGCTTCTAACTGCGTTGCTGCCCCCTTATTTTTCCTGGGCGGTTTGACAGTTGAGGCAGCCATTTTGGAGGGAAAGTTTCCACCAGGTCCCAAAATGGTGGTCGCATCAGGCTCGAGCTCTAAGCCGGGCGGCAAGCGACTTAAGAAGTCGGACAGGCCTGTTCCTGACGACGAACAGCCCCATTCTTCCGGGCTGGGCCTCTCTAAACAGCATCGCTCTCTCTCTACTTCCTCTAAGGCGACTCAGAGATCAGAGAGGCGCAGGGACAAAGCCCTGCAGAAGATTTTCAATCGATCCTCAAAGGCCCCATCTGTTCCATCCGATATGGGGCGACCCCCCCTGAGGGACATGTGATATTGCCCCGGGACGTGAGGGGGAGGATCTTTCTGCCCTAGATGACCTGAATCTTCCCAGGTCTGACTCTGGGCTTTGGGGCCCGGCTGGCCTGAATGCCATGGCCACCCAGTCTCCCCAGGAGGGGGGGCAGAATCGGAACCCTCCACATCTGCCCAACCACTGTTGGACATCCGACCTCAGCCTTCGGGACCTCAGGCCTCCCCTGTCCCGTTTGACCCCGCTAATCTGCATCTGTTGATCGCAGCGGCGGTCCAGCAGGGCCTAGCTGCCGGCCTTCAATCTATGGGGGGTCCTGCTCCCGCTATTCCAAACCGGCCGTTCTTTGCAAGAACCTCCCTCATTTGGCTCCGGCTGATACAAGAGCATATCCCGGCCTCTAACCTCAGGGCTCAGCAAGATCTCAACAAGCTGTTCGCGGCCACCCAGTTTATTGCTGACGCCACATTACATGGATCTCGTTTCGCCTCCAAGGCTATGGCCGTGTCTGTTGTGGCCAGACGGATGCACTGGCTCCATCAATGGCCCGCGGACACGCGCCACAAATGGCGTCTGGCTTTGGGAACGATTAAGGGCCGACACCTGTTTGGAGAGTTGTTAGATCCAATCTTGGTGGAGTCGCACGACAGGAAGAAGATGCTCCCGTCGCTGTCCAGGAAGGGTAACTTTCGCCAGGCCCCCTTTTACCGTCGGCCCTTTCGGGCGGTGGACCAGGGCTCCAACTTCCCCCGAGCTCCTGGTCCGTTTGGATCGAGGCAGCGCCAGCCTCAGGATAGGTCTGGGAGGGGGAGACAATCCAGACGTCCCTTCAGAGGTGGTTCAGGACCCCGTCCCTTTAGACGCCCCAGATGGTGAGGGCTTCGCCTTACCTTCCTTTTCCTGGCCAATCGGGGGTCGGCTCTCTCATTTTGTTGATGCTTGGTTCCAAACTACCCAGGATTCCTGGGTACGGTGGACTGTCTGCGATGGCCTTTCATTGGAGTTCCTCTCCATCCCTCCGAGCTTCTTTGTCCGCTGCCCAGTGTCCGGCAATTCTGCTAGACGATCTCTCATGGATTCGGCTGTTCGACACCTGCTGGACATCAGGGCCATCCAGCGGGTGCCGAGGGGCCAATGTGGACGGGGTTTCTATTCCATTTTGTTTGTAGTCCCCAAGTCCTCGGAGGTATGGAGGGCAATTCTAGATTTAAAACGCCTAAACAAGTATCTCGCATACTGCAAGTTCAAGATGCATTCTCTTTCCTCCATCTTGGCTTGCTTGCGTCGGGGCAACTTCATGGCCTCCCTCAATCTGACCGAGGCCTACCTGCATGTGCCTATCCATCGCTTACATCGTCGATTCCTCCGTTTCTCTTATGCAGGTAGGCACTTTCAGTACCGGGCGATGCCCTTTGGTCTCTCCTCCGCTCCGAGGGTTTTTACAAAACTCCTGGCCGTTATTGCGGCCTCTCTCCGATCCTTACCTGTCCACGTCCAGTGTTACCTGGATGATATCCTGGTGCACGCGCCTTCTGGGGCCCTCGCGATGCACCACCTCCAGGTAACAGTCCGGACGCTGAAACAGCCGCGCCTACACTCCAGGGAGTTACAATGGTTCCTTTTGCCCTTCCAGAAGGTGGGTCGGGGAACGTCGCAACGCAGAGTTCTGGTCCCTCCTACAGTCCTCTCAGGAGAGGCAGGACAGCATCAAACGCTTAGCGTCTCAAGTACTTCGCCAGCGCAGGGTCTCCTTGGCGCTCTTGTCTACTCTCCTGGGGAAAATGATATCCTGTATTTCCATCACCCCGTGGGCGCGCCTACACTCCAGGGAGTTACAATGGTTCCTTTTGCCCTTCCAGAAGGTGGGTCGGGGAACGTCGCAACGCAGAGTTCTGGTCCCTCCTACAGTCCTTCGCTCCCTCGCCTGGTGGAGGTCGCCGGCCCTGGCCAGGGGCTCACTGTTCGTCGAGCCTCAACGGGTGGTAGTTACCACCGACGCCAGCCTCTCTGGCTGGGGAGCCCACGCCCTGGATCATATCGCACAGGGTCAGTGGGGGGGCGGCGGAAAAATCCTGCTCCATCAACTGGCTAGAGCTCCGAGCGGTATCCCTGGCCCTTCGTCACTTTCGACATCTAGTAGTGGGCAGGCACGTGCTCGTGTTGACGGACAACACTACCACCAAGGCGCACGTGAACAGACAGGGAGGTACGAGGTCCCGGGTCCTCATGCGGGAGGCGATGCGACTCGGCCGGTGGGCAGAACGCCACCTTTTGTCCCTTGTAGCAGACCATATCTCCGGGGTTGAAAACATCCAGGCGGATTGGCTCAGCCGGTCGGCGGTGGACCAGGCGGAGTGGTGCCTCCATCCGTCTATCTTCCTCGCGATATCGGAGCGGTTCGGGCCGCCGGAGGTGGACCTTTTCGCGACTCCGGAGAACTCCCAGCTACCCCACTTCTTCTCCCGATTTCAATCCCAGGGAGCGGAGGGGGTGAACGCCTTACGGAGTCCCTGGCCGTCCGGTCTGCTTTATGCCTTCCCCCCACTGCCGATCATACCGCAGGTGATCCGCAAGATATTGGAGGAGAAGGCAGAGGTCATCCTCCTGGCCCCGTATTGGCCTCGCAAGGCCTGATTCGCGGACCTTCGGGCGTTATCGGTGGCTTCCCCGTGGAGACTGCCTATGTACAAGGACTCTCTCAGCCAGGGGACACTACGACACCCAGATCCGGGGTGGTGTCAACTGACCGCGTGGCGGTTGAGTGGGGCTCTCTGAGGGGACGGCTTTACGATCCGGACGTAATCCGCACCATCCTGGCTTCACGCCGCCCAGCTACCCAGCGGATTTACGCCTCTACGTGGGCGTCCTTTTGTCGCTGGTGTGAAGGGGAAGGTCTTTCGCCCCTTCGGTTGCCTCTGCCCAGGGTGCTACGCTTCCTCCAGCGGGGATTGGATCGCGGTCTTGCACCTAACACCATTCGGAGGCAGGTTGCGGCCCTCTCGTCGGTTCTTTCTTGCGACGGAGCAGACTCCTTGACTCAGTGTCCTACGGTGAGGCATTTCCTGCGGGGGGCTTCCAACTTGCACCCTCCACCTGTCCACCGTTTTCCGACCTGGGACCTTCCCAGGGTGCTGCAGTCCCTCATGGGACCGCCCTACGAGCCGCTTCGCGAGGCCTCTCTTCGCCATCTGTCTTTCAAGGTTTCCTTCCTGCTCGCGATTACATCTGCGTGCAGGATTTCCGAGTTGGCGGCTCTGTCCATTAGGAAGGATCTCTGCGTGTTCCACCATGACAGGGTGGTGCTCCGGCTGGATCCGTCATTCCTTCCAAAGATCAACTCGGCGTTCCACTGGGCACAAGAGCTTGTTTTGCCCAACTTTTGTCCGACGCCGGGTCATCCGTTGGAGCGGCGATGGCACTCCCTGGATGTACGGCGGGCCCTCCGTATTTACTTACGGCGGACCCAGCCCTTCAGGCAGACGGAGGCACTGCTGGTGGCCTTTCTTCCGCATTCCTTGGGTCGCAAGGTGTCGTCTACTACCATCGGCCGCTGGATTAGAGGCACTATTGCTAAGGTGTATGAGCTGGCGTCTCTCCCACGGCCAGCAGGGATTACGGCGCATTCGACGAGGAGTGCGGCTTCTTCGGCGGCCTGGGCAGCTCAGGCGCCTTGGGAGGAGGTGTGCCGTGCGGCAGCGTGGGCTTCTTCCACGCCGTTTATCAGACACTACAAAATTGACAAATACGCTTCCGCTGAGGCGGCCTTCGGGCGACGGGTCTTGCAACAAGTGGTCGAGGATGCTTCTTGAGGGTCTGCGACAGGGCCCGCCCGGAGAAGGGACTTTTTTTTTTGCTTTGGTATGTCCCATCCTGAATGATGGCTCCACCCACAATGGAGAAGGGGCGTTGGTCCTACCTGAGACGCCTCTTCTCATAGGGTGGAGCCATCATTCAGTCCCACCCGGTTTCTCATCGACGAACTGCCTTTTGGGCTCGTTGCCTTCTGGATTCGCCCTGGCCTTTGTTCGGAGTCCTGTTTGTTCGGGGCTTTTTGGGGGTCTTGTTACCCTGGTCACCTTGCTCGAAGCGTTGCGTTGTGGACTGGATGGGAGCATGGACTGTTGCGGTGATTTGCCACGTCGAGTCTTGTCTTCGGATTCGTCTAAGCTGGGATGACACAAGGCGGATCCTAGCACAAAAGACAGACTCGGTCCTCATTGGCTGACAGACGAGGTTAACCCATCCTGAATGATGGCTCCACCCTATGAGAAGAGGCGTCTCAGGTAGGACCAACGCCCCTTCCCTACCGGTTCGGAAGTGCATGCTTCGCGCATGCGCAGAGGGTTAAAAACAAGAAAATGGCGACATCCGGGCGGGTGAGCGGAGCCTCATGCTGCCGCCGCTACCGGTTCTCCGAACCACCGGCCGCCGCTACCGGTACACCTGGACCGGGCCGAACCGGTAGCATTTCACCCCTGCAAGGAAGGCATTTCCCCCCCCCCCTGTGCTACCTGCCTCTTTTTCTTCTGTTAACAAGTAGAAACAGAATTTGTGCAGTCAAGCACATATTATTATTTACATTGTAGAATGCTTTTGCTTTTAGGGGAGACTTGTTTTGGGGGGTTCGTTTGATGCAGAGTTTTAGAGCCCCTAAAATTCTCGGGGACAAATCCCGAAATGGGTCCTTGGTGCTTTCTGCGCTTGGTTGTTTTCTTGCAGACATTTCATTATCCAAACTAGTAACATCATCAGTGCTAGTAGGAAGTGAGGTTTGTTTTTAATTCATATTTTAGTGGCTTGCCCTGTGAGTGTTGCTGGGAGCGGAATCGGAAAACTCGCCACAGCCAACTCGCTGCGGGACAATTTAACAATTCAATGTAATTATTTAAAGTAAATAAAAAAATATTTTAATTTTTGACATTCACATTTCATTCTGTCCCTCCTTTTTCATCCTTTCTTTAATGATTCTATTCTACCATTTCTTTGATATTAGTGTAACTCTTGTCCTGCGGCGAGTTGGCCGTGGCAAGTCGGTTGTGGCGAGTTGACTGGGGCGAATTGGCCGTGGCAAATTGTCATAGACCTTGGTGGGAGTGGTCTTGGTAGTCCTTTGGTTCGACTGTTTACTGTTAGCTTGTTGGACAGTTCTTTGATTGGGGTATTGTTTACTTCTTGATTGTTGCTCTGATGTTAATTTTGGTATTAATCTATGGTCATCTGGGTGTTGATTGATTTCTGGTGGGGAGGAGTATTGGGGGGGGTTGTTTCCTTTTCGACTTGTTGATTGTCTCTTTTGCACAGTGTGTAGTTGTTGTTTATGGCTATGTGTCTGTTGATGGCTCATGTGTCAGATTACCAGACTTCTAGAAATTCTCTAGAATTTTTGGATGTGGTGTGGTCTAGGATGGTCATGGTTTCCCAGTTGAAACTATGGTTAAGTCTGTCCGTATGTTGTGAAATTAGAGAGTTTCCTTCATGTCTTCTGACTGCTAGTTGATGTTCTGCTTTCCGTTTGTCATACATAGTGGCTGTTGCAGTCTTTACACTGTTGTAAATGTTTTGTTTTTCCTGAGGCTGCTGGGTCTACTTTTGGTTTACTTAGGTGTTTTGGAGGGCTTTAAGTTGGCTTGTGTGCTGATGCCGTGTGGTTGCAATAGTCTGTTGGTGGTTTCTGAAATATGGCAGGTGTTTTACGGCTGGTGTTGGTTGTGCTATATTGAGTTGA
This sequence comes from Thermophis baileyi, assembly GCA_003457575.1. Classification (NCBI taxonomy): domain Eukaryota; kingdom Metazoa; phylum Chordata; class Lepidosauria; order Squamata; family Dipsadidae; genus Thermophis; species Thermophis baileyi. Next base: position 510,809 of record QLTV01003650.1, read on the forward strand.
GTCATCAGGCACTTTTTGACAAAGTTGCGTGGATATCCATTTTGTTGGAAGAAGTATAGATGATCTGTTTCTCTTGTCTGTTGTTCAGGGTTGCTACAATGTGTTCTGCCCCAGCTACGAACCACGAAGAATGCAGCACACACAAAGTCCGTGCAAACCTTATTTTATTAAATAAAGACTACTAATAATTATTATAAGCTGTCTTAGTAGTTTGTTCAAACAAAAATACGGTTTCAATATGTCTTTTATGAATAAGGGCTGTTAATTCAAATTCATTAACAGCCGACAAAAGTCCAAAGTAAAATAACTCAATTCTTGATGCAATTAGTCTTTCCAATATCAGTAATCTTACTGTGGTTTCGCAAGATGCCCAGAAGCAATTAGCAGAATAGATAACACAGGAAAACCAGAGCCAAAGAGAATTTTCTGAGTTTTCTGAATCTGATTATGAAGCGTTGTTTCCTGCAAAGTACTTCAGCCGTCATCATCCTTAAGTAGGCTAGGGGCGTGGCCAATTAGCCCCAAGCCTTACTCCCGAGGAGACCTCCTCCTGAGGAACCATTCCTGCCTTTTGGCCACTCTGCGTGCCCGTGCATTGAGAATAGGCTCCTCCTCTTCTTCCTCTTCACTGATGGGAGCTTCTGGAGGTTCTGAAGGCCCTGGCTGAATCTCCGCCTCTGGCACCAAGTCCACACCAACCTCCTCACTGTCCGATTCAGGTACCAGCTTCATAGGCCGCTGGCGCATCACCACAACAGCCTCTTTGCTGTCGGAGTCCGCAACCAGCTGCACAGGTCGCTGGCGGGCCACAACAGAACGTGTTGATGCTCATCTAAATAGAGTTGTAAGCCACCTAGAGTCACCTTGTAGCAATAGCAATAGCACTTATATACTGCTTCACAGTGCTTTACAGCCCCCTCTAAGCGATTTACAGAATCAGAATATTGCCCCCAACAATCTGGGTCCTCATTTTACCCACCTCGGAAGGATGGAAGGCTGAGTCAACCTTGAGCCTGGTGAGATTTGAACTGCCAAATTGCAGGTAGCCGGCAGTCAGCAGAAGTAGCCTACAGTACTGCATTCTAAGCACTGCGCCACCGTGCCCAACTTGTAAGCGAGATGGGCAGCATAAAAATAGCAACAGCAATAGAGTTATATACCACTTTACAGCCAGCTCTCTAAGCAGTTTTACAGAGTCAGCCTATTGCCACCAACCATCTTGTTCTGCATTTCACCAACCCCAGAAGAATGGAAGGCTGAGTCAACCTTGAGCTGGTCGGTATCGAACTCCTGGTAGTCGGCAGAATTAGCTTGCAATACTGCATTCTAACCACTGCGCCACCATGGCTCTATAAAAAGTTAATTAATGAGTTATTACACAGCTTCTCTTGTGGGAGGTTGGTTATTACTTCGGTAGTGGAGCACTTGATTGATTCAAAGACCCAGTGCGAATCATGCCTTCACAATTTGAGCCCTTGGACCAGGTTAAATTTATGGCCATTTGACGTATCCTGCAGTCCTACGACTGCGATTTATGATGTTTTTGGCTGAAAATCAACATTTTTTTTCCTGATTCTGGCAAGTAACACTCATTGCAAGACACTTAACAACTGACATCTTTGCTTAACGACTGCGGCATTCATTTAACAGCTCTGGTGATTCACTTAATGACCATCACCCCCCCAAAAAAGGTTGTAAAATCGGGTGTGGTCACATGGTGACTTGCTTAACCACAAGCACATGACCATAATTCCGGCTCAGTTATGGTCATAAGTCGAGGACTACCTGTTGGCATTTGAGATCCTCCTTACCATAGCTACATAAAATCTGTACACCGTTGAAAATACTGTCTGAAAACTTTTGATGATTTTCAGAATTCTGCTAACGCTGTTTGCAGAACTCTGAAGGAGAGTAAAAGAAGGAGGATGACAATTCTATATCCTGCCCTCGAAGGGAACAGATTTTTATCATCAAAGCACCGCGTATTTGCAGCCATTCTCATTTTTCCTTTACGTGGCATTTGATTTTATTCCTTAAACCTTCCTTGTGGTACTTTGAATTGGAAACTAAAAAAATGCATTCTTTTGTACGTTATTTCTTTGACCTATTACGAAATTGCTCCGTGTCAAGATTAAACTAAATCGTATCCTTGGAAGACCACCGACAAAAGAGAAGAAACGTCTCAGAGGAAACAAAACACTTTGTGGTCATGTGGCAGATTTAATAGTTATTCATTGACTTTCAACCGCTGCAATTTTGAAGGCTGCAATTTCGAACTCTTTGATTCCAGATTGTAAATATCTACCATCGAGTTCAGGTTTTCGTAATTTTGCCGCCTCTTGGCTTTTGGGGAAAAGTAGGTAATTCTGTTATAGTGTAGTACAGTGATGGCGAACCTTTTTTTCCTCGGGTTCCGAAAGCACGCATGTGTGCCCACACCCATAATTCAATGCCTCCCCACGTACCCCTGCGCATGCGCGCACGACCCCCCCCCCCTGTGCCCTGTTTTGGGCCTAGCAGGCCTCCATGAAGCCTCCGGAGGCTGGAAACGGCTCGTTTCCAGACGCCCGGTAGGACCGGTAGGACCGTTTTTCTCCCTCCCCAGGCTCCAGAGACTTTCCTGAAGCCTGGGGAGGGTGAAAATGGCCTCGCCCACCCACCCCAGGGGCCCTCCGGAGGCCGAAAACACCCTCCCAGAGCCTCCGCGCGAGCCCTGTACTTACCTGGCATCCAAAACAGGCCGTGTGGAGACTCCTGGGAGGGGAGGGGCAGCATGGGCGGGGCCAGCCAATATCAGCTGGCTGGCACACGCATGCACGCTGGAGCTGAGCTAGGGCAACGGCTCACGTGCCCGCAGATATGGCTCTGCATGCCACCTGTGGCACGCGTGCCATAGGTTCGCCATCACTGGTATAGTATCATATAGACTTCTTTGCATTGATGTGCTTTCTGCTTTCCAGACCTTCATTCAAGCTACTGTACAAAAGAATGATCTATAGACCTATACAAGTAGTCTCTGACTTATAACAGTTCATTTAGTGACCGTTCGAAAACAACGGCACTGAAAAAAGTGACTTATGACCGTTTTTCACAGTTACGACCTTTGCAGCCTCCCCATGATCATGTGATCAGAATTCAGACACTTGGCAACTGGTTCATACTTATGACTGTTGCAGTGTCCCGGGGTTACGTGATCCCCTTTTGCAACCTTCTGACAAGCCAAGTCAATGGGGAAACCAGATTTCACTTAACAACTGGGTTACTAACTTATCAACTGCAGTGATTCACTTAACAACTCTGGCAAGAAAGGTTGTAAAATGAAGCAAAACTCGCTTAACAAATGTCTCACTTAACAACAGAAATTTTGGGCTCAATTGTGGTCGTAACTCGAGGACTACCTCTACTTTGTCATCACAAACTCGGACCTCTATATACTTTCTTTTTCAGAGAAGGAGAGTCAGAAACCGTCCTGCCTCAACCATGTACAGGTACAGTGGTCCTTGACTTACGACCACAATTGAGCTCAAAATTTCCATTGCTAAGTGAGACAGTTACTGAGTTTTGACCCATTTTACGACCTTTCCTGCCATCGTTGTTAAGTGAATCACTGCAGTTGTTAGTTAACACAGATATGAAGTGAATCTGGCTTCCCTGTTGAGTTTGGTTGTCGAGAAGGTCGCAAAAGAGGATCACATGACCCCGAGACACTGCGACCATCATAAATATGAACCAGTTGACAAGCTTCTGAATTTTCATCGTGTGACCACGGGGATGCTGCAACGGTCATAAGTGTGAAAAACGGTCATAAGTCATTTCTTTCAGTACCGTTCACAAGATTCAGGGTTTTTTTCCATTTTTCTCGCCATGTACATTTATACATCTGAACTAGATTGTGTTGTTTCTCTGTGTCATATACTATATGTGGGTATATGCTTATTTATTTATTTATTTATTTATGTTTTTTGTTGTGTTTATGTAATGTATATTGGAGGCGGTGCCCCTTTGAGCAAGCTGCGTGCAATGAAATGTCATGTTAATGTATGCCGATCAGTGTACATTTAAAGTGACAATAAAGTCACCGTATTTTTCGGAGTATAAGACGCACTTGTCCCTCCCAAAAGTGGGTGAAAATTTAGGTGCGTCTTATAGACCGAATACGGGCGTTTTTGGCCTCCTGAACCCTCCGTGCGTCGCGTTTTCGCCCTCCCCGGTCCCCAGAAGCACACTACAATGCTCCGCACGGCCCGTTTTGACCAAAAACGGGCCCGTTTTTGCCAGTGGTGAAATCCAAATTTTTTTACTACCAGTTCTGTGGGCGTGGCTTGGTGGGCGTGGCAGGGGAAGGATACTGCAAAATCTCCATTCCCACCCCACTCTGGGGCCAGCCAGAGGTGGTATTTGCCGGTTCTCCGAACTACTTAAAATTTCCGCTACCGGTTCTCCAGAACCTGTCAGACCCTGCTGGATTTCACCCCTGGTTTTTGGGCTCCCAAGCCCTCTGCGCGTCACGTTTTCGCCCTCCCCGGCCCCCCAGAAGCACTCTGCAGGCCAAAAACGGGGACGTTTTTGGCTAAAACGGGCCGTGTGGAGCACTGCAGAGTGCTTCCGGGGGCCTGGGAGGACGAAAACGCGACGCACGGAGGCCAAAAACTATTTTTTTCTTGTTTTCCTCCTGTAAATTTAGGTACGTCTTATAGTCCGGTGCGTCTTATAGTCCAAAAAATACAGTATTCTAAGTTTAAGTCTATTGTCATTTCAAATGAGCACTAAACGAACGGTTGTAAGTCCAGGACTACCTGTGATGGGATAGTTGGGCAGGTGCTGTTAGAGCTAATGAAGAGCTAATACCGAGGGAAGCCAAGTTTGCTGGGCTTCTACATATGAGATAGAATGATTAGAGGTGGAAAAATTAAATGGACCTCGTCTGTGAAATACGAGTTGTGGGTACCAGGAATATAAATCACTTGTCCATTGCCTGGAGTAGAACTCCTATGGGGTATATAACTGCTGAATGAAGATTTAGAAGCCTCTGGGTTCATTATGTAAAGGCGCTTTCCAGATGGGGCTGTTTAACTCTTTCTTCCCTGCAACCACGTGCTAAAGGACCGGCCCAATGCAATCAGAAAGACTTCACAGCCATCTTGCCTGTACAACTGGTCTTCAACTTAACAACAGTTCATTCAAGAGCAACCAATAGCAATAGCACTTAGCCTTATATACCGCTTTACAGTGCTTTACAGCCCTCTCTAAGCGGTTCACAGAGTCAGCATATTGCCCCCAACAATCTGGGTCCTCATTTTACCCACCTCGGAAGAATGGAAGGCTGAGTCAACCTTGAGCCGGTGAGATTTGAACTGCCAAATTGCAGCTAGCAGTCAGCTGAAGTAGCCTGCAGTACTGCACTCTAACCACTGAGCCACCCCGGCTGTAACGCGACCCACGGAGGGTTCGGGAGGCCAAAAACTCAACCAAGATGATTAGGGGACTGGAGGCTAAAACATACGATGAACGGTTGCAGGAACTAGTCTAGTGAAGAGAAGGGCCAGGGGGAGACATGATAGCAGTCTTCCAATATTTGAGGGGCTGCCACAGAGGGGAGGGGGTCAAGCTGTTTTCCAAAGCACCCGAAGGCCAGACAAGGAATAATGGATGGAAACTGATCTAGGAGAGATTCAACCTAGAAATAAGGAGAAATTTTCTGACAGTGAGAGCGATCAACCAGTGGAACGGAAGTTGCCTTCGGAAGTTGTGGGTGCTTCATCACTGGAAGCTTTCAAGAAGAGACTGGAGTGCCATCTGTCAGAAATGGTGTAGGGTCTCCTGCTTGGGTGGGGGTGGGGGGTTGGACTAGATGACCTACAAGGTCCCTTCCTGCTCTGTTAATCTGTTAATTTACCACGGCAAAGTGACTTACGACCATTTTTTAGACTTACGACCCTTGCAGCATCCCCACAGTCACATGAATAAAATTTGGACGCTTGGCAACCGTCTCATATTTATGATGGTGGCAATATCCCAGGGTCATTGTGATCCGCTTTTGCGCCCTCCTGACAAGCAAAGTCAACGAGAAAGCCAGATTCAATTAACAACCATGTTACGAACTTAACTGCGGTGATTCGCTGAACAACCGTGGCAAGAAAGGCTGTAAAATGGGGCAAACTTCACTTAACAACTCTTTTTGCTTTGCAATAGAAATTTTGGGCTCAATTGTGTACCTGTACAGGCAGTCCTCGGCTTACGACCACAATTTCTGTATCTAAGCAAGGAGGTTTAATCAAACGACCGTGGGGATGCTGCAACGGTCAGAAGTGTGAAAAACAGTCGTAAGACACTTTTTTCGGTGCCATTGTAATTTTGAATGGTCACTAAATGAATGGCCGTAAGTCGAGGACTCCATGTAATTTGCAGGAACGCCAGAACATTGAAGCAGTTTCCCTGTTTTTGGGGGAAGGCCCTTTAGGTGGTCTCTATGGGCCAGGGGTGGGTTCTAAGTTACCTCGCTGCCGGTTCGCTTCCTCCCACACTGCGTGGCCGCACCGCGTGGCCGTTAGCGCATGCATGCGCAGTGCCAAAAAATTAAAAACAATTTTTTTTAAAAAGCCGAAAACAAGATGGTGACGCATGCGCAGTGCCGGAAACTCAGCTTCTGCGCATGCGCAGAAGAAAAAAAATTCCAATAAAAATATGGCGGCATCCACAGACCGGCACTGACCGAACCAGCTCCGTGACGTCACCAGCGGGTTGCTACCGGTTCGCGCGAACCGGGAGGAACCCACCTCTGCTATGGGCCATACCCACATCTTAACTGAGATAGTAAACGCCATCTAACCACCGTTTGCAGCCATCTGCTGCCCTGCCAGAGAAATGTTTTAGTAAATTAATATGATATCCGAGTTTGCAATTGAGAAGTGCTCTTGGCTAATTAAAAGCTTGCCCAACTCATTGTGGTTTCATTCCCCCTCCCCATCTTTTTAACAGTATGATTATGCCCTAGTTACAGAGAGAACTGTGAGCCAGTGATTAAACGGGGGAGGCTGGGTGGATAGCCAGACCTTGTCATAATCAATGGTTTTGCGTGAATATAGACGCTAGCTGCAAAGAGAATTAATCAACTGTCTCTTGGCATATGTAATTAAAATATTTGAAGGATCCTTTAAGCTGCCTCTGGAATGAAGGAGCAGATTTGTCCATGTGCCGATTCCATAGAAGCAACTTCCTGTTGTTCTAAGTAAATCCTGTTTCACATTCCACAGGGATCAAGCATTCTTTAACAGTTCATACGTTGCAAGCATCCATTTCCTTATAAAAAAAGCAGTCATTATGTAGGAAAATATGTCCCGGATGGCTGCATGAAATACGGTTGCAGAGCAGTTTTGCGTGGGAAGATGGATCTAATATTTCATTCTTTTTTTTAACGTTAGGTATTAATATAAAGAAGCATATGCCTAACCATGTATGATTTAAACATATAAGAATGGTAGTTATGTAGTGTATGTAACTACCTTTTGGATTTTTAGGGTACCATGTTATGATTTTTCCCATGGTTTTGCATGATAAATTTCCTTGACTACAGCGGTGGTGATAAGATTAGCGTTTTCCTTCCCTGAAAAACTAAATTCAGTAATATTCAATAAAAATGTGAATTCATTTATGTATGGTTTTTGTACTTCTTTCTTCCATCTGTGTTTGTATCAGCTCTGATGTAGTTTGATGTAGCTCTGAAGTGCAAATACATTTGGTGCCCCGCCTTTTCTGCAAAAGTTCAAAGGAATGCAAAGTAACTACTGTCCCAGTTCAAAAATGGGTTTAGTGGGACTTGGAAGCATGTGTTTTGGGGTGTTGGCAACCATTCCTTCCCAGCAGTGGCAAGATTTGGTAGATTTATTGAGTTTTATTGAGTCACAAGCTTGGCAAACCCATGTTGGGCAGGACTGGTCTATTCTATACTTAATTCCAATGTGCTGCATATTTGTTTAAGATTATAACATACTATACACCAGGGGTGTCCAACTTTGGCCACTTTAAGACCTACAGACGTCAACTCCCAGAATTCCCCAGCCAGCATGGAATTCTGGGAATTGAAGTCCACAGGTTGCCAAGGTTGGACACTCCTGCTATATACACTGTTCGATCTGCAACATTAATCCACAGTTTCTTCCATACTGCTTAACCTTCCTTCCCCTTTTCAGCCTTCCTCAAGGATGCTGTCCAAATTTTTTGGACAGGCATCTTCCATCACTGCTCATGTTTTGGGACCATCTGGTTGGAAAAGCTTAGTGATAGTATGTCCCCCTCCAGGATCACATTACAATTCCATATTCTTTTCCTTCTCCATCCCATCACCCGTTTTAAATGCACCTGTTGATAATTTGATAGGACTGTTCCTGTCCAGTGATAATCAGAACTTCCTTTAAATTACCAAGGTCTTAATTTTTGTTTATAATCACACCTCAAGAGATTTAGAAATCAAGCCAGAGAAAGCTGCCTCTGTATCATTTACAACGGGTTTGTCTTGGCCTTAAAAATCAAATTAACTTTTTTTATATATATCTCTCTAAAATACAAGTGGGAATCTTTCTCTGGGATCTATAAAGCTTTGTCACCGTTCCTGGAATTTTCAGCGTGTTGACTGACAGGGCCTCGTAAAAAGCCACTTCATCTGAAATAATTACCGCATGGGTATGACACACCCTGAAACGTATATATTAAAAATAAAGATTGCCACACTGTTTCCTATGACTCAGTTGGTCAATTCGAAACCCCAGATTTACAATAATGTATAAAAAGCGAATTCTTTAACACCGCGGTTCTCACCCATTTTTTAAGGACAATGCAGCTTCCATTGGCAAAAAGTGGTGCCGTTTGATACATGGCGTTGCTCAGAATTGCTGGCGCTTTCAGACATAACAATTCTAAATTCTAGTGTGCAGCAGCTGCCAAAAAAGCCAACACAGTTCTAGGCTGCATAAACAGAGGGATAGAATCAAGATCACGTGAAGTGTTAATACCACTTTATAAGGCCTTGGTAAGGCCACACTTGGAATCCTGCATCCAGTTTTGGTCGCCACGACACAGAATACTGTGAATTCTGAAACTGGTTAACATAAAAGTAAGAAAGACTGGTAATCCAGAAGGCAAAATAAAAAACTATCAAGGAGAGAAGCAACCTAGAACTAAGGAAAAATTTCCTGACAGTTAGAACAATTAATCAGTGGAACAACTTGCCTCCAGAAGTTGTGAATGCTCCAACACTGGAAGTTTTTAAGAAGATGTTGGATAACCATTTGTCTGAAGTGGGTGCAGGGGTTTCCTGCCTAAGCAGGGGGTTGGACTAGAAGACCTCCAAGGTCCCTTCCAACTCTGTTATTCTATTCTATTCAAGAAACAACCATTTGCACCCGGATTCAGTACATCTCAGCACGAGCTGTGTCACTTCTCTGGTGACTTACGCCAAGCCTTAATTTGCTGATCTTTCCAGCATTCCTATTCAGCTCTACGTCATCCGTGTCATTCAATTCTGTTGACATTTCAGCAAGCTGTACTTATGACTGTGATGTTTCTATGGCCATTTTTGCCTTCCCTTTCCTCCTTGCTTAGCAATACAAACAAGTGATTATATAAAGGCAAAGCTGCCCTGGGTACCTATTAGAGAGAGATGGGGGTGCCAAAATCCCCATGCATTAAAGTTATTCTCTAAAGGCTTTGTAGACAAGCCTCTGATGTTTTATACCCTCTGCCATCTGCAAATCCTGCCTTTGCCTCCAGGTTCGGGGAATGGTGAAACTTGGACTAATTATCCCTCATATTTGAATAGCAATCTGTCAATTTTTAAAAGCTAACTAGACCAATGCCTCCTCTGTGCACGCACAAATTTATGTGCATGTCTGTATATTTACATACGGTGCATCTATGCAACATCTTTTTTTTCCCCTTATCCACTTGAATTTTCTGAGCTGACTGGTTCTTTTTGTCTCTCGGTTTCAGGCTTGGTATTCCTAAATCTCTTTAAAATGCTTGCTTAATTATGGACTCCAGAAAAGGATGCCCAGAGGGATGGGGGTTGAGGGGGCAGGCGATGACAAATGTGCTGCTTTGTTTTTTTTAGTCCATGAGCCAGAATAAATTCTAACAATAGGATAATAGAATGGGGGATTTTATTAGTAAATTAGATTTCCCACATCATAAACTCTTACATAGGATTGGTTTGGTCATGTAAGCAAGATGAATTTTGATTTGCTTAAAGAAGACCAGTCTGGAGAAATAAAAGATTGATGTAGTCACCCAGACTTCTGATATTAATTTTATAACCTGGAATATCATCTCTTCTGGCCTAATCCTTAATTAGATCCCAGGATACAATCAAAATTCTTGCCTGACCCAATAACAACAAATATGTAGAAGAAAAAACTGGTTACCATCCAAAACCTTACAGTTGCTTGAAGTCCAATGTTACCCAGTGTCTTGCATTCCACAAGAGCCTTTGGGGTTATAAGTAGTCCTTGACTTACAACCATTTCTTAGCGACTGTTCAAAGTTACAACAGTGCTGAAAAAAGTGACATAGGACTGGTCCTCACCTTTACAACCGTCGCAGGAACCCTACAGTCACGTGATCAAAATTCAGGCACTTGCAACCAGCATGGATTTACAGTGGTTGCAGCATAGCAATAGCAATAGCACTTAGACTTATATACCGCTTCACAGTGCTTCACAGCCCTCTCTAAGCGGTTCACAGAGTCAGCATATTGCCCCCAACAATCTGGGTCCTCATTTTACCCACCTCGGAAGGATGGAAGCTGAGTCAACCTTGAGCCGGTGAGATTTGAACTGCCGAACTGCAGCTAGCAGTCAGCTGAAGTAGCCTGCAGTGCTCCACTCTAACCACTGCACCACCTCGGCTCTACCTGCGCCACCTCAGCATCCTGGGGTCCTGTAATTTATTCATTCATTCATTTCCCACCTTTATTTATTTTGTTACAAATAACTCAAGGCAGCGAGCATATCCAGGACACCTTCCTCCTCCTCTCCTCTCCTCCCACCCCCCACAACAACAACCCTGTGAGGTGGGTTGGGCTGAGGGACAATGACAGGCCCGAAGTCACCCAACTGGGCTTGCGATCTTCCCAGCTGGCTTCCAACAAGCAAAGCCAACGATGGAACCTGGATTTCCTTAACAACCGTGTGATTCATTTAACAGCTGCAGCGATTCACTTAACGGCTGTGGCATCAAAGGTCTAAAAACTGGTGTGACCCACTTAACCGCCTTGCTTAGCAACGGAAATTCTGGTCCCCATTCTGGTTGTAAGTCAAGGGCTCAGAGTCAAACCCACTCAGTCCTGAAAGGAGCAACCCTTTACAAGATTACTAAAACATCGCATTTAGAGCAACTCTTTACATAGGCGGAAAGCACGTTCAGGTCTTGGAAATAATATGTAATGCGGTCTGGAGAGATTCATCTGTGTTAAGCTGTTGTTCAGTTCTTTCCAGCTACAAATTGTTCGTACCCATTTAGGGTGGATAAAAATCGATAATTTTTTTAAAAAAATAAAAAAAATCGGTTTGTTTTTTTAAAAATTTAAAACAGATTTTTATTTTTGTCAAATTTATTTCAATAAAATGCTTTTGGAGTAAAAATCTATCTAAAGGTAGTTTTCTATTTAAGATACATTAATAATTTAGTTTATCCAGCATGAAATGGAGCTTAGCTATGCAGCATGAGGCTGTCTATTCTGCAATATTGGGACTGTCGGTGAGTCAACAGCGGGTCAGAGGAGGAGATGCTGCGGGACAGAGATGACAGTTGCTCTTTAAAAATTATGATTTAAATCGACTTGATTTAAATCAAATCCACCCTGTACCCATGGCGTCTGAATAACCTCAGCTTTATTGTTGGGAAAACAGAATCGACAAAACGTCTTTTCTCCTGCTCGTGTTTTCCATTCTACTACAATCCTTGTCGTGAAGCATCTCTAGAGGATGCCTCTTTGAACTTGTTCCTCGGGAAACGCGACAGCGGCTTCCTGCGTGAATGCAGTGCACGAAATGAAATAAAACAGCTGATTGTTTGCCGTGGATTTTGATGGACGATTAAAAAAAAACCTCTTTTGAAGAACGCCCAAGCAAGGGATCACTCTCAGGGTCATCTAAACCTACCTGTAACCTTATAAAGAACAGAGGCTGTTGATTGACCCAGGAAATAATCCTTGGAGTTGGCATTTAATGGATATAATAATTCCCACAGTAATACGGCGTTTTGTACGTGTGTTGACCGTCTTACAACTGTATCTCTTTTTCTTTTGTCAAAACTACGTACTGGTAATAACTGTTTGCGAACAGCTTAAGAAGAGAGAATAATAGGGAAATAGTTTCTTTTCGTAATAAACCGAAGTCGTATGGCGAGTCACAGCTGTAATGAGCTCTAAATTGAAAACAGATCAAACTGGTTTTTCAACCTTTGCCAGTCTCGCATGTCAGGCTGGGTATGGTCAATATCCTTTGTGTCTTTTGTAATGTTTCACTTCCTACCTTACAGGTATTATGGCCATAACCAGGTTTTCTAGCCAGCAGGCATCTTTTATTTATTTTACTGCTTTTCATATATAGGTAAGAGGAAAAAGGCATTCCTGTGGACCTCCTTCATGGCCCTGTTAAGCAAGCCCTTAAATCTAGTTCTGTGCTGGGGTCCTGTGAGAGAATAGGTGGGAGAGCTTTTGTGGGATGTTTTGGCTGCTTGATGGATGGCTGTTTTTCTCCAAGCTGTTTTGGGATATTATATATTCTGTGTTATTTAAGCTGTGCAGACCGAGGCAGCCTTTTGAAAAAAGCGGGATTAAAAAAAAATGAAAAATGCAAACAAAAAATAATCTGTAAATAAATAACACTTGAAATAAATGTATAGGAAACAAAAAGCTCAAGTTTTAAACAACAGATTGAACACAGCCGTGGTGACACAGTGGTTAGAATGCAGTATTGCAGGCAAACTCTGCCCACAACCAGGAGTTCAAGGTTGACTCAGCTTTCCACCCTTCCAAAGTGGGTAAAATGAGGACCCAGATTGTTGGGGGCAAGAGGCTGACTCTGTAAACCGCTTAGAGAGGGCTGTGAAGCCCTGTGAAAGCAGTATATAAGTCTAAGTGCTCTTGCTATTGTTTAACCTTGACCCATCTAGAGCAGTGGCCCACAACCTTTTGGGCACCAGGGACTGGTTCCATGGAGAGAGTTTTTTCCACGGATCGGAGGGGGTACGGTTTCGTGTGCTGCCTGCATCCCACCAATGGGGCTTTGCTTGTTTGTGTGGATCAGTTGTTGGCATGGACTGGGGGTTCGGCACCCCTGATATAGAGTAGTATTGACTGATCAGTGTTGAAAGTGAACACATATCCTCCCTCCAAAGATTTAATCTTAGACTTTCAATATCTTCCTGCCAGAGTAAAGTAGTCTTTTCAGCTGTGGTCCCCCACAGCAATTGCAAATTTCTTCAATAGTTGCCAATTTGGGGGGATAAAATTTAATAATACATTCCCATGTTTAACCCTTATTTGGTGTTTTTTTTCAGTGCCCTATTAATAACTTAATGAAGTCCAATAGTGTTGTTGTAGAGCAGGGGTGTCAAACTCGAGGCCCGGGGGCTGGATGCAGCCCACGGGGTGCTTAGATCTGGCCCACAGGGCTGCCCTGGAAACAACGAAGGACCAGCCCGCGGTGCCTCTGCCAGCTAAAACAGCGCTTGGGAGGGCCGTGAGCACTAGGGCCACCACAAGGGCCCCTGACACGAGTGACATCGAGCTGGCCACGCCCCCCTGCCCCCCCCAAGGTCAAACACAACCCTGATGTGGCCCTCAATGAAATTGAGTTTGACACCCCTGTCGTAGAGCAAAGCAAAATTGAGTCATTGTGCTTTCTAAAATATTACATTTCCAACATACAGAAGTTAAAACATAACCTTTGCCACCCATCTGGTTGTCCAAAAAGCCAGTTTTTTGTATTAATTGTGTCTTAAGACAACAGGATATTAATTTGACATTCCTTAAAAGACAAGCCTATTTGGTTTGTTAAAACAGGATGTTCCATCTCTTTGTTCCAAATTGCTTACAGCATTTTCTTACATTTTCTACTACTTTTCCATTGTACATAAAGAATAACTTCAAATTTAGTCACCTCAAAACCTTTTTCCAATAATATTAGTAATTTCGGAGGGCTAATGTGTCATGTCCAAATTGTAAAGCTAGAACAGATTTTAAGAAATCCCAGATCTTCGTTGGAAAATATCCAAAACTAATTAACAATGTTTTAAAAGACTAATTAACAGTGAGTTGATCCAAAGTATTAATGCCTTTTTTTTTTTTAACCCATGAAAACAGAAGATTTATCAGCAGTTTTCAGGGTAGGATTATAATGTCCTTAGATCAGAATTAAGCCCCTTCCCATCATTGCTTGTATTAGGCCTTGTAACCCTTAAAACAGGAACTGAACCGCTGCCAAGATTTTAAGAAGGTCAAATAACTTGTGCTCATGCAATAATGATTTTTTAAGATGCATCACTTAAGCGCTATTTCTTTGAGGTCAAAATATAAGCCTGGTATAGCTGGGAATCAGGAAAATTATTCTTTCTGTAATTGAAAACCTTAAAATCTGTCTATTCCATAAGTACTCTCAATATTTCAGTAATCTGTTTCACTGAATATTTCTGCAAGTACCGTATTTTTCGGAGTAGAAGACGCACCTTAGTTTTTGGGGAGGAAAATAAGAAAAAAGCTGATTGGCGGGTGGATCGTGATCCCGGAATACCCCCAATCAGCTGTTCTCAGAGGTGAATTTTAGCAACAGGTTCGTTGGTTGTGAGCTCTGCGCCTTGCTTTTTTTTCTGCCTCTGAAACCTCCGTTTGAGAGGCTGGGCGGGGCTACATTCAGAGTATAAGACGCACCCAGATTTTCACCGTCTTTTTTGGGGGGAAAAGGTGCGTCTTATACTCTGAAAAATACGGTATATATTAGTCTTGAAACATTCGTTTTTTATCACTTTGATATTTATCTGAGAGTCAACTTTCCTTTTCTGGCATCTTTTTAACACCTAATACGAGGAATTATCCAGTGGCAGGAGATTTCTTCATAACACAGTGTTGATTTTGGTTTGCCAGCGAATAGTACAAAGCCTACTCCTATTCATTACATTATAATATATAGGTAGTCCTCGACTTACAACCACAATTGAGCCCAATCGCTAAGCAAGATAGTTGTTAAGAGAGTTTTCCCCCCTGGTTTCCCCCCACAGAAATGGTGTTTTATGATTGGATTTTTTAAAAGAAATTTATTAATTTTCAAAAATAAAGTTATTATGCAAAATTACAATATAAAGGGGAAAACTGGGAGAGAGGGACAATAGGGGAAGTTGAAAAAGTGACATAAATCCCCCACCAAAAAATAACATTTTTTTAAAAAAAAGTTACTCCCAATTCTCTTCAATATGGATACAGTTATAAGATAAAATACAATCTTGTTTCAGTTTAACAAAAGAGAAGATACAAAATTAAAAACACAAAAGATAAACATAGCAAACATGCTATGTTTATCTTTCCTGTTTTTAATTTTGTGTCAAATTGTTGTTTTTAAAATTTTACAAATTGCTTTTTAATTTTGTATCAAATAACAAACAATAAACTTCCCTGGAGTTTAGAAGCTTTTATGCTGCAGCGCCCTCTAGCGTTAAAGTCAGGTTAAATCCGCCTCGTTTGCTTCAGTGTTTTATCAAGCATATTTGAACAGCCCAGTTCTCTGCTTCGGCAACTTGTCTGAACTGGCCTGATAGGCTTTCAAACACAAACAGCAGCTGTAATGAAAGTCTTGGTGCTGGAAAGGGCTCCCTTATTTGTAATAGGATTAAAATAGGTGCCGTTGCAATCTTAAAATTGCAGTGGTGTGCAAATGATCAAGGGAGAGTGAGCTTGAAACGCAGAGCTGTTGCCTGCATGGGGGAGATCGTGCCAAAGTGAAGGATTAAAAAAAAAGAAAAGAAAAAGTCCATCAGTCCCTGATATAGAAAAGCTTCTGGGGAAAAAAAAGCTACTATAAAATGAAACGGAGTAACAGCTTCCATATTTCCCTGAGATCTGACTTTTGAAAGTGTCATTTTTTTCCTGTTAGCACTGTGCAGACTTGCCAAAGCGACAACGTCTGAGTTATTTTTCACACCCTCTGCAATGTTTCCTGTAGCTGCCAGTGATTGCGATATGTGAGGCTAACCTAGACAGGGTGTTGATGGCAGGGCTGCAGTGAGTGTCTGCGGATTTGAAAAATATAAATAGCTGCCTATTGTCTAGTGTAAGGAAAAGAAGGACTAGGGGGGGACATGATAGCAGTGTTCCAATATTTGAGGGGCTGCCACAAAGAAGGGGGGTCAGCCTATTCAGATATTCACTATCATGTGAAGTGATAACACCACTTTATAAGGCCTTCGTAAGGCCACACTTGGAATCTTGCATGCAGTTTTTGGTCGCCACGATATAAAAAAGATGTTGAGGCTCTAGAAAGAGTGCAGAGAACAGAACAAAGATGATTAGGGGACCAGAGGCTAAAACATATGAAGAACGGTTGCAGGAATTGGGTATGTCTATAGTCTAGTGAAAAGAAGGACCAGGGGTGACATGATAGCAATGTTCCAATATTTGAGGAGCTGCCACAAAGAACAGGGGGGTCAGCCTATTCTCCAAAGCACCTGAAGGCAGGACAAGAAGCGATGGAAGGAAGCTAACCAAGGAGAGAAGCAACATAGAACTAAGGAGGAATTTCCTGACAGTGAGAGCAATTAATCCGTGGAACGGCTTCCCTCCAGAAGTTGTGAGTGCTCCAACACTGGAAGTTTTTAAGAAGATGTTGGATAACCATTTATCTGAAATGGTACAAGGTTTGAGCAGGGAGTTGGACTAGAAGACCTCTAAGGTCCCTTCCAACTCTATTATTTTGTTATTCTGCATTGTCATAGTGAAGAACTTTGAATTTGTTTCCTTCAAATTAAAGGAATTGCTGCAGCACTTGGATATTCAACGTTGCAGTGAATTTTATGAAGGCCTTGCTTGGCACAGGTGAATTGATCAGATAGCTCTTAAAACATGCAGGTAATCCTCAACTTACAACCATTCATTTAATGACCATTCAAAGTTACAATAGCACTGAAAAAAGTGACTTATGACCATTTACACACTTAATGACCGTTGCGGCATCCCCATGGTCACATGATCAAAATTTGAACGCTTGGCAGCTGACTCATATTAATGACGGTTGGAGTGTCCTGGAGTTTTGTGATCCCCTTTTGTGACCTTCTGACGAGCAAAGTCAATCGGGAAGCCAGGTTCACTTAACAACCATGTTAAATAACTTTAAAACTGCAGTGGTTCACTTAACAACTGTTGAAAGAAAGGTCGTAAAATGGGGCAAAACTCACTTAATAACTGCCTTGCTCGGCAACAGAAATGTTAGCCCCAATTGGGGTCGCAAATCGAGGACTACCTGTAATTGCATGGATTCTTTTCTTGTGTGCAGTTTTGGCAGCATTTATCATTTCATTGAAGTCCAGCACACTGGACTTGAGTGTTTAAGTGAAACAACCAACTTCGTGGTTAGCTGATTGTGAAGGAAAAGGCCACCGTGAATTAAATAATGTTGACATCACGGATTTAGTAACGCAGCTTGGAATGTCTTAGCTTCCTTCCTCTGAATAGCTGTTGGTTTTTCAGTGACTTCCTGGGTAGGGGAGAAAAAAATATTAAAAGTTATTTTTAGGGGAAATAGTTATTGGATTTTATTGGTGGGCTTGCTGCGAGAAACTTACCAGAAATATAGGCTGATTTCTAGAAAGCTGAACAATAGCAACTCCTAACATGGGATGTCCATAGTAGTCTGTACTAATAGAAGATACTTAAGTGTGCCCTGTGAGCAGGTCGTGTCCTGAATTATACTAGTAAGATGCTAAGATGAGATTTGAGTCACCAAGTTGAAAAGTTCAGGTTTGAAACCAAAATACTGAAAACCCTTTATTTTGCTTAGCCAAAGTTACTTGTCCTTTAATTCCTCAAACCTTATGCAGCCCATGGCTATCTTGGCACGATGCAAAATGTCAGTCAAATCACCCAAGTCTGTAAACGTTATTCGTTTATCCAATTGACATTAATTAATTAAAGGTTTAAATTGTCAAAAGAAATGGTTCTGGATCTCCTGGAAGGCAGAATGTGGTGCATTAAAGTAGCCAATTAACAAAATATTGAATCTGTCTGATAAAAACCTGTTTCTACTAAGAACTGTGCAGATTAAATATTCAGAGGGGTAGAAAGAGAGATGACCAGTGGGAACTATTAGTTCAAATGTGCAGGTCTCCAACATTGCTGAAACGGTTCTGTGGCAGGACACCGAAAGTTTTGGTTTAGCGTTGGTACTTCATTCTCATTGTATTAAATATTTGGGAATATGTGATTGTGGTAAACTTTAGCTCCTTGATTTAGGTAGTAAGCCTCTCAAAGCGACAACTTTTTTCTCTTACGCACTAAAGTACCGTAACAGCATGGTATTAAATATGTCCATTTGCCATTATTTATAGAACCCTATTTCATTCTTTTCATTGCAGGAATTGATTACAAAACCACAACAATTCTGTTAGATGGCAGAAGGGTCAAACTGGAGCTCTGGTGAGTCTGCATTATATAAATCTTTCAAAGCAGTGGAAAACCCGAGCAGAGAATCTGAATTCACTAAAATAATCTGCAACTTTATATAGTTATTAAAATCTGTGAATGATACCCTACCAGAAAGCAAGATTTTGTACAATGTCAAATAAGCTATGAAATCTAGCGCACAAGTTTACTATTTTTATTTTTTTTATGTCCTGCCTTTATTTATTTTATATATAAACAACTCAAGGCAGCGAACATACTCCTTCCTCCATCTGATTTTCCCACAACAACAACAACCCTGTGAGGTGAGTTGGACAGAGAGAGAGTGACTGACCCAAAGTCACCCAGCTGGCTTTCATAGCTAAGGCAGGGCTATCCTAAAGGTGCTTTTTTTTAAAGAGGCAACTGGACTTTCTTGTTTTTTCTTTGAAGACGTTTCACTTCTCATCCAAGAAGCTTCTTCTGCTCTGACTGGATGGTGGGGAATGGAAGGATTTATACTCCTTGCAGACAGCTGGTCATTTGCATTCTCTGCAAG
This sequence comes from Thermophis baileyi, assembly GCA_003457575.1. NCBI lineage: Eukaryota > Metazoa > Chordata > Lepidosauria > Squamata > Dipsadidae > Thermophis > Thermophis baileyi. The sequence goes on from QLTV01003650.1 coordinate 530,005, forward strand.
GAGTGTAAATCCTTCCATTCCCCACCATCCAGTCAGAGCAGAAGAAGCTTCTTGGATGAGAAGCGAAACGTCTTCAAAGAAAAAAACAGAAAGTCCAGTTGCCTCTTGAAAAAAAGCACCTTTGGGACAACCATGACCTGGATGCCTGAGAACCTCCACAGACGTAAGGCAGGGCTAGAACTCACAGTCTCCTGGTTTCTAGCCTGATGCTAGACTAGACGAGACACTAGACCAGACTGGCTCGCTAAACAATCTCTAAATATATAATCTAAAGAAAAGGAGGAAAAGCTATCACGAGAAGAAACACTGAATCTCTCTGGTTTTTAAACACAGATGTTCAAAATGCTGGTGACAGCCGTGCCATAACTTTGAACGTTCGCTAAGCAAATGGTTCTAAGTGGAGGACTGCCTGCATAATGCTGCTTATGCAGAGAGAAGACACTTTCTAGGAAATGTTCGCCAAAATGCCTCTTTGCAGGCTTTCCATAATAATGAGCACCGATCGAATAAGCGTGGCGGTTCCTCTGGTTTTGCGGTGCAGACAATCCGATCGGGCAGAGAAATCCGACTGTAGGAAAATTTCAGCTAATGAGGCTTCCAGCGGCTTGTGGTGGGATCCTCCCAAGATCATTAGAAACCCAGCAGGATTCAAAGCACCCTTGATGAGATCCTCAGCCGAACTGAATCTGACCTCCGCTTGCGTTTCAGTTGGGAACTTGCTAAGCTGCGCACAAGCCCTCCCCGTAACATCACAGATGTCTGGAGATGCCCCTTGGTGCGCTCTACTGTTTAGGTAAATTCAAAGGCGCAAGAAAAACATGGATGCCCGCGTGGAGGCAGCTGGTATCCTTAAGGCACCCCGCATCTGTTTACTACGGAACACGTTGTACTCCTAAACAGATGCGGTTGTAACCATCGCGTGATGTGTCGTTGGCCTCGGCCATGGACCTTGATGGCTGGGCCCCACTATTTTTCTTTTCTGGACAGAAGGAGATCTGTTTTTATAACTTATACAACAAAGCACAGAGCACTATTCTGTACTGCTGGAACCTCTGCTCAGAAAGCGGCCCAGGGGAGAAAAAGCTACTTGCTTGGCCAAAGCGTGAGGACGATTGATGAAGAAGCCTTGATTTCTCTAGTCTTCACTGCGCAATGAGGAAGAGATCACAGATTCTGAGTATCGTTTCTGACAAGAGTTGAAAAGAGCGGCCAGCGAGAATGCACGGGGGAACAATGATCTGCGTTAATATATGATGTGCTAGTGAACCGAAACCTGGTTTAATATGGGTGACCAGGCAGAAGCATTAAAGGCCTCTGCTCTGCCAAAGCTGATAGGATATTTTTTATACACATTCTCCGTGCTTGGTTATCTCTCATATATATATGAATATGCGTTTGTACTATCTGTCTGTCTACTCTATCTATCTATCTATCTATCTATCTATCTATCTATCTATCTATCTATCTATCTATCTATCTATCTATTCTATCTATCTATATCTATCTATCTATTCTATCTATCTATCCTGTTTATAAATCCCATCCGTCTGTCTATCTGTCTGTCTGTCTGTCTGTTAATCTATCTATCTATCTATCTATCTATCTATCTATCTATCTATCTATCTATCTATCTATCTGTCTATCTATCTATCTATCTTTCTATCTATCTATCTATCTATCTATCTATCGATCTTTCTAGCTACCACCCAATTTGGGTTCATGGTTTCATTCAATACACCCCACACATACAAAACACACACCATGGGCCTCAACTTATTTCCTTTAAGTACATGGCTCTATAAAAATACTTTTTCCAAAGCAGCAACTGATTGATTTAATAATATAATAAATAATAATTTATTTATTATTTAATAATAAAGAAATTAACTGTTATTTACATAAATGAGATGCGAGACAGACAGACAGACAGACAGACTAGAAAGTACAAACACATATTCATGCATTGTAAAATATTTTCAAAGAAATAACTTGTTAATTCAGTGTACGATCCTTGTATAATGACAGTGTCCAGAACAAAAATACAAGAGAGGCAAGAACAAGGTTTTTGTTTTTTTTAACATGCTTGAGTTGTGTTTTCTTGTCCCCCTCCTCCTCATACTTCTACCCCAGAAGACGACAAAAGGAGGATATTTGTAACTCAGGGTTGAAATGAGGTGTCCTTGGTGCTCTCTGTGCTTGGGAGATTTCTTGCAGAGCCGAGGTGGCGCAGTGGTTAGAGTGCAGCACTGCAGGCTACTGCAGCTGACTGCTAGCTGCAGTTCGGCGGTTCAAATCTCACCGGCTCAAGGTTGACTCAGCCTTCCATCCTTCTGAGGTGGGTAAAATGAGGACCCAGATTGTTGGGGGCAATATGCTAACTCTGTAAACCGCTTAGAGAGGGCTGTAAAGCACTATGAAGCGGTATATAAGTCTAACTGCTATTGCTATTTCATTACCCAACCAGGTAACATCATCAATGCTAGAAGGGAGTGGGGTTTGCTCTCTGTTTACATTCCAGTGGCTTGCCTGGTCCGTGTTGGTGGGGGTGGCCTGGGAGGTTCTATTGCCCCAATAGGAGTAGAATCAAGCTAACAGCCTAACCAACAGCCATTGGGGCAGTAGAACCTCCAAGGCCACCCCCACCAACACTGACAAGAATGTAAACTGAGAGTAAACCCCACTCCCTTCTAGCACTGATAATGTTACTAGTTTGGCTAATGAGACGTCTGCATAAATACAAGCAAGCTCAGAGATCACCAAGGATCCTTCATACCTAAGAAGCCCCCACCCCATCTTTGAGCAGAGATATGGCTTAGCAACGTTCAGAAATTAAAAATAATTGCTCAGGTTAATATGTTCCAATGTTAGCCAGTGCACAATCAAGCGTACAGCTGTCTCGTACTTCCTATGGTGAGGTGAGGAAACCTTTCAAAGCTTCTATGCTTCTGATTTAAACCCTCCCCCCCTTCTCTATTCCAGGGACACATCTGGCCAAGGAAGATTCTGTACTATTTTTCGATCTTACTCCAGAGGAGCCCAGGTGAGTCCCACTAGCGATATTAAATTCTGCTGCTATTTTTCTTCAGCACAGACGAGAGTCTTGCCATAATCATTTCTGCTTCCCTTAAAGCAGGGGTCCCCAATCCCTGGGCCGTGGACTTGATACTGGTCCATGGCCCATTAGAAACCAGGCTGCACAAGCAAGCAAAGTTTCACCTGCGTATGTGTGGGATCTAGGTAGCGTGTGAAACCACACCACCCCTGGTGCCACAGGTCCCTGGTGCCCAAAAAGTTGGGGGCCACTGCCTTAAAGGATTCCTTCCCTGTTTAATTTAAATTCTGACAACTGGTCTTTTCTCTCTTCGGGCTATGTTTATATCCAAAAATACATATGCATTGTGTGAACTTTAAGATTACTTTCAGTATCAAAGCAGGCTGATTCATTTTGTCATGAGTAAGTGTTGATGGTTTTCTGAAATATTTTAATTTGTTGTTCTTCATTAAGTGGTCTTTTTTTTTTTTTTACTCATAGTAACAAGTAAGTTTCACACCCATATTGATAAATTTCAGGAACCCACTTCACAGAATAGTTGTGACTTATAACCAGGAGATGGAATAGGTCCCACGAGGGCTCCGTGCATCAGATTTCTCAGCTCAAGTGATCTGATTTTTCTCCTTGTGTGCAAAAAATATCCAGTATGAAATGCTTATGGAGAAAAGTCAGCTTTCTGCATTTGGCAGTTTGCTTTCCTGCATAGCACAATTATTCTGCCACTAAAAGAAACCGCCTCAGTGACATGACATGGAAGCCAAAGGGGTGATAGTTTCCGTGCCCTGGTTCTGTCGGTGCCGGTCCGTGGACGCCGCCATCTTTTTTTTTTGGATTTTTTTTTTGAAAAAGTTGTTGTTTTTTACTATTTTTTCTTCTGCGCATGCGCAGAAGCCGAGTCCCCAGCACTGCACATACACCGCCATCTTGTTTTTGACTTTTTTTTTTAATTTTTTGCGGATTTTTGCCACTGTGCATGCGTGCACATGCCCGCAAAGCACGCACGCACCCACGTGGCACAGCCACGCAGCGCGCAATGTGCACGCAGCCGCGCGGCGTGGGAGGAAGCGAACCGGCAGCGAGGTAAGTTAGAACCCATCCCTGATTGGTTGCCTTCTCCCCTCTTTGGAAGAGTTTTATAGCTCCCTCTGCCCTAAGAAAGTTCAAAACATCCTTAAAGATCCATCTCATCCTGGGCACCTTTTTTTTTTTTTTTTAACTATTACCCTCTGGCAGACGGTACAGGATAATAAAAACAAGGACAAATAGGCTGAAAAACAGCTTCTATCCCAGGGCAGTAACTTTATTGAATTCTACTGTATAGTGCAATATTAATGCAATATCAGGCGTTTTCAGTTCAATTGTATAGAATGTGAAGGATGTGTGTTTGTATTTTATTTTTATAGTTATAATGTACACTGAAGATGGCATTTAATTTCGTTGTACGAGGTGCAATGACAGTAAAGTAAACTAAGCTAAACTAAACTAAACCAGTAATAAGCAACTGTAACCATTCCTATGATGGAGAGGTTAACCACTCTTCTTTAGTGCAACCGATTTCCAGAATCCTCCAAGAAGCTTGCAAAAATTTCTACCTGTAGCTGTGTGGCTTCTGGAAGGCATTCTGCGCCTTCCTTATGCCACTGTTTCAGGCATTTCTCCTAGTCCTGTCTGTTTTATCTGCAGTATTTGGTGTATTTTTATTACTGGTTTTGGGCCATAAGTAAAATAAACTTTTCAGTAGTTTATTTCAGAATTGGGGGTTCCCAGTCCCACGGGCCTTGCTTCCAAAAAGGTTCTCTGTAGCTTGGTGATGCTTTAATGTGATAGGAAAGGGGTGCTTGGGCAGAATACCTCTGCAATCCTTTAACTTCCCTTTAATGTGAAAGTTATCCTATAGGGCAGGCTATTCCTTGTGTTTGCGTATTGTTGAATTCTAGTAAGACATGGTCACTCTCACCCAAGGTTCCTGCAGTTTCAACTCCCTCTATCACTTCTTCTCTGTTTGTAAGTATTAAGTCTAGTATGGCTGTCCCTCTAGTTCCCTCCTCTACCTTTTGGACAACAAAGTTGTCAGCTAGGTTGGTTAGGAACCTATTTGATTTCTCACTTGGTGCATAATTAGTTTTCCAGTTGATATCCAGGTACCCATTACTATTGTAGTGTGTTTCCTACATACATTTGTTAGTTGGTTAGCAAAAAGGACATCTATTTTTTTCTGCTTTGATTGGGTGGCCTGTAGTATACACCTGTGGCCATGTCATTCTTTTTTTTTTTTTTTAATTGACCCATATGCATTCTAGGAGGTTTTCGTCTTTGGTTTCGTGCATTTTTGTAGCAATATAGTGGTCCTTTACATACAGTGCAACTCCTCCTCCTCTTTTATGGGGTCTGGGGTTTGTTTTGAAGAGTTTAGACTAGCCCAACTTTTCTGGGATGGTGACCCGGAGAGGGGGAGGGGCAGGTTCCTTTACGCGCAACACGAATGTAACCACGAGCACCCGTACGACGCTTGCAGTGATGCTAGCTTAAGTGGGGTGTGTGTGCCTGGGTGCACTGGCCAGCCACTCACGCAGCCCGGTGGCCAACAGGCCTCAGCCTGATAGTGAGCCGCAGTCCACAAATTAGGGACCCCTGCTGTTGGGTAGGCCACCCAGAGTCACTTCTTGTGAGATGGGGAGCCGTATAAATTTGACCGATAAATATATAAATAAACGAAGTGTTTTGTTCCGCTCAGGGCATCCTCTTGGTGTACGACATCACCAATCGCTGGTCTTTTGATGGAATAGACCGATGGATCAAGGAAATTGATGAGGTAAGCGGGGCAGAGCTGGGCTTTTGAATGCTCTTAAATGCAGTAAAAGTGACCTTACCGTGGTCCAGTCACACTGTTCCGTTTTGAGGTCAGCAACCTTATGCGATGTGTTAAACAAAAGAAACAGAGGTAAGTAAAGGAAAGGCATGGGAGAAGTAAAGAAAAGAAAAGCTAAACCAGTGGATATACCTGCCCCATTAACTGTATCCATATCTTTTTCGCAGTTGGAAATGATCACCCCGAAGGTGCTTTCCAAAAGGCAACTGGACTTTCTTATTATTTTTTTATTATTATTATTTTTGAAAACCGTTTTGCTTCTCCTCCAAGAAGCTTCTTCAGTTCCAGAAGCGAAGAAGCTTCTTGGATGAGAAGCAAAACGTTTTCAAGAAATAAACTAAGAAAGTCCAGTCAGGGAATTTCTCCTTAGTTCTTGGTTGCTTCTCTCCTTGATTAGTTTCCACCTGTTGCTTCTTGTCCTGCCTTCAGGTGCTTTGGAGAATAGCTTGACTCCCTCTTCTTTGTGGCAGCCCCTGAGATATTGGAACACTGCTATCATGTCACCCCTAGTCCTTCTTCTCATTAAACTACAAAGTTTAATTAAAGTAGAAAGTTTAATTAAAGTTGCAAGAACTGCTGGATGGGTACAATAGACTGCCAAATCTAAAGAACGCTTAAGACAGAAGCCTGGATGGCACATGAGTACCAGTGTGCGTAACGTTATTCTGTGTTGTCTATTTAAAGCACGCCCCTGGGGTGCCCCGGATCCTGGTTGGCAACCGCCTTCACCTGGCCTTCAAGCGGCAGGTGCCCACCGAGCAAGCCCGATCCTACGCCGAGAAGAATTGCATGACCTTCTTCGAAGTCAGCCCGTTGTGCAACTTCAATGTGATTGAGTCCTTCACTGAGCTGTCCCGCATTGTGCTGATGAGACATGGCATGGAGAAGATCTGGAGGCCCAACAGAGGTCAGTAAGCTTAATTCCCTCCCTTTCTGTGGAGTCATTAACAGATTAACAGAGTTGGAAGGGACCTTGTAGGTCATCT
>QLTV01003650.1:563373-574080 GCA_003457575.1 Thermophis baileyi
GAGAGACAGATAGGTTACAGGAGCCTGCCTCAGCCGGATGCTTTTCTGGGCTTCTACAGGGAAGCGACCGAAGGTAGCAGGCTGCCTGAGAAAGCTTGGAAGACCAGGGCTGCCTCTAGACTCCATGCTGCCTTCACTTCTCCTCTCTCTGCTCTCTGTCCTGGCAGAAGGGGCCAGCCTCCAGCCAATCAGAACCAACCACCTGGGGATGTGTCCCAACCAGCTGAACCCCAACCTTTGGGTGGATGCTCAGAGCACCTGCGAGCGGGAGTGCCAAACCGATCAGGTGAGACTTCGCGGGCGGACGCTGCTCCCCAGGCGCATCTTCAGCCTGGATGGAGCAGAAAACCTGGGTTGTTCTTGGGGGGAGAAAGGAGGGGGGAAAATAAAACAGGGATGGAGGGGGGGTAAAGATAAGAGGATGGGGTGGGTGAGCAGGGCAGCTTCCCACCTAGAAGTGGTGAAAAGGTTCTCCCCGAGTTGGACCTCTTTGGGGGATTTTAAGTTTCTCGCTGTGCATCAGGTGGACAGCTGCGCCTCGCGCGTCTCTAGTTCAAGAGGCTCCTTAAACAGATCCCAGAAATGAATTTCGAGGAGATCCTGGGTCGATTCCCCCCAACTGCCTGCTGTGGTTCACTGGAACCAGGACTCTGTAGCTCTGATTCGCTTTTTCCTTGCTGACATAAGACTTTGAACATGTTCAGAGGAGGAAGATGTTCCAACCCCGAGGTTCCTCCAAAGCGTTCGCAGCCTCATTTTAAGAACAAGGGGTGTGTAAACCTTTAGTAAGGTCATTTTGGGTCCTCCTATTAGCCATTCAGGCAAATCTTCTGCTCCCAGGACAGAATCAGGACCCTTGAGTGAATCAACCCAGATTGTGTCAGGTCAGTAGCCTTCATAAGCTCTCTTCTAACCTTGTATTGGAGACAGACTTCCTTATCAGAGTTCTTAGAAGGTTATGGTGGTTTTTCTTGGGCGCCAAAAGATATGCACTTATACTTAAACAAAAGAGGGCATTTTTCCTTCAGTTTTTAAATACCGCTCAGTTTTTGAAACTGTCCACCTAAGGGCTGGCACTCATGGGAAGTGGGGGGAAAAATTGGAAAAAAGCAGAGGCAAAACCTTTGGATAGGTTTACCAACGGAGACGGCTGTGGGGTCACCAGACGTCAACTCCCAAGAGATGCCCTCTTTCCTTCTACAGCCCCATCTTTCTCCCACATTCCTTCTCCCCAAACTACCAATTACAAGCAAGCTCGAGAAAGCGTACAAAGCCACAGCGTAGTTGTGGAGTGGGGTGAAATCACACCCCTCCCCGACTTTACAGGATGAAACATTCTGGCGCAAAGCCGCTTGCGAGGATCTTTAGGTGGTGGAATTGTGTGTGTGTGGGGGGGGGGAGGAATTAAAGGAAGAGCAAAAGCGAGCGTGTCCGTGCTGGAGGGCAGGAGGTGAGGAGGGTCCCTGTAATGAACAGCAGCTGCTGAAGAAGAAAATGAATCTTTGTCAGCGGTGTGTTAAGGAGGAGACCAGACGTCTAGTTGTAAACTGGGCTGAGGCTTTTCTTATGAATCCGGGCATTTGCTTGAGGAAGATGTAGAATTGCCTAGCCCTAGAGCAAGGAGTGTCCAACCTTGGCAATTTGGAAGACTTGTGGACTTCAACTCCCGGAATTCCCCAGCCAGCCAGCCAGCCAGCATGGTCAAATCCACCCTGGTGTGGTTTGAAAATAATTATTTAAGGCTTGTGTAATGTGAACCCAGTCAATGGTGATGCATTCAGCAAGACACAGATTTAGAGCAACAAGTGAAGTTAAGTAGTGGCTGGGTTTACACAACATTGCTAAAGTAGAATCCTTGGTGCTCTCTGAGCTTGGTGGTTTTCTTGCAGACATTTCATTACCAAACTAGGTAACATCATCAGTGCTAAAAGGAATGTGGGTTTTGTGGAGAAGAGGAGGAAAAGGGGGAGGAGGAGGAGGTGGTGGTTGAGGTTTTCTTGCAGACATTTCATTACCAAACTAGGTAACATCTTCAGTGCTAGAAGGGAGTGGGGTTAGCTCTTATTTTGTATATACATTCATACATATAGACATTTATAGACATCCATACCTTCTATTGGTACAATATGCTAAGTCAAAACTCGCTGCTGTTTATTGTGTTGTCTGAAACATCCAGGATGCTGTGCAAACTGGCATAATGCAATCCTGTAAACCCGGTCAGTTACGGATTAGCACAATGGGCTTGCACCAACCATTACAACAGGTAGACTCTTGTTAGACTTGGGACAAGGTGTGTTCTACCTGTGCGATAAACCTCCCAAGAAGAAGCGCCCTTGCATTTGAACACCCTGTCTTTGTTTCCTCGACAGGATTGCGAAGGCTTTGAGAAATGCTGCACCAACGTTTGCGGCTTGCGGAGTTGCGTGGCTGCTCGTTACGCCGACGGAAGCCTCTCTTCATTGGAACAGGTGCAGGAAGCCACCTGCGAGAGCTTCGTCTGCACCCAGCAGGGCTCGGACTGTGATATTTGGGACGGGCAACCGGTCTGTAAGTGCAAGGACAGATGTGAGAAAGACCCCAACTTCACCTGCGCCTCCGATGGACTCACCTACTACAACAAATGCTACATGGATGCCGAGGCCTGTATCCGGGGCATCAGCCTCGCAGTGGTACCTTGCAAGTACATCTTTACCTGGCCCAATACTAGCCCGGTGCCAGTGGAGACCACTACTCAGCCCACCCCTGGGGCATCTCCGGAGCTGCCTATCCCGCCGGCTCTCTACAACAACCCTTTCCACCAGCTGGTCTACGTGGGAGGCACCGTGAGCTTCCACTGTGACGTGAGCGGGCGTCCTCGTCCCGACATCACCTGGGAGAAGCAGAGCGACCATCAGGAGAACTTCATCATGCGGCCCGACCAGATGTACGGCAACATGGTGGTGACCAACATTGGCCAGTTGGTCATCTACAATGCTCAGCCAGAAGATGCTGGAATCTACACATGTACAGCCAGGAATTCTGCTGGTCTCCTGCGAGCGGACTTCCCACTCTCCGTCGTCAAGAAGGAACACTCTAGAGGAGAACCGAGAGTTTCCAGTACGTTGAAGCTCCCGCCCAACGAGTGCTTGAGGGAACCCGATACTCAGGACTGTGAGACCTACCAAACCCGTTGGTATTTTGACTCCAAAAAAGGCTCTTGTGTTACTTTTCGTTACGGCGGTTGCGGGGCGAACCAGAACCACTTTGACACTTACGAGGAGTGTCAACTGGCTTGCGTCAGCAACACGGTCAACCTGTGTACCCTCCCCATGGTGCAAGGACCCTGTAAGAACTGGGAACCTCGCTGGGCCTACAACCACCTTATGAAGCAGTGCCATTCCTTCATCTACGGCGGTTGCGAGGGCAACGAGAACAACTTCGACAGCAAGGAGAGCTGTGAGGACGCCTGTCCCTTCCCCAAGACCTTGCTGTGCAAGGCATGTCGCCTGAAAAGCAAGATGGTGTTGAGCCTCTGCCGCAGTGATTTCGCCATCGTGGGGCGACTGATGGAGATCCTCGAGGATCAAGACTCTGGGATTGCCCGTTTTGCGCTGGACGACGTTCTCAAGGACGAGAAGATGGGCCTCAAGTTCTTCAACATCAAGTATCTGGAAGTCACCTTGACGGACATGGACTGGAATTGTCCCTGTCCCAACATGACCACGGAGGATGGGCCTCTCATCATCATGGGGGAAGTTCACGACGGCATGGCTGTCCTTGATCCCAACAGCTATGTCCGGACTGCCAACGACAAGCGGGTCAAGAAGATTTATGAGCTTCTGGAGAAGAAGACCTGCGAGTTGTTCAACCGGTTTCAGGACTAAGGTGGGCTTGAGGGGAGGGAAAGTAGAACAGGTGAGAGAGACGCCCTCCTCAAAGGCAGAGCCATCCTTATATTGTTATAGAAACCAAGGACTGGGTGGGAAGATGAACAGATGAGCTGCTGCCCCTTTCAATCCACAGAAGAGTTGTGTTCACACAACATGCTGAACCCGGTCACTGAACTAACTGGTTTTCTAAGTTTTTGGATCTACCAACCTACCAAACAGGTTGGGTTCACACAACCCAAAGCAACTAATTCCCACTCAAGTGTACGGAATACATCTACAGGTAATCCTCGGCTTACGGCCACAACTGAGCCCAAAATTTATGTTGCTAAGCAAAACAGTTGTTAAATGAGTTTTGCCCTCCATTTTATGACCTTCCTTGCCACATTTCTTAAGCAAATCACTGCAGTTGTTGAGTAAGCAACACGGTTGTGAAGTGAATCTGGCTTCCCCACTGACTCTGCTCGTCAGGAGGTCACAAAAGGGGATCACGTGACCCCGGTGATCACATGACACTGCGACCGTCATAAATATGAGCCAGTTGCCAAGTGTCCAAATTTTGATCACATGACCATGGGGAGACTTGCAATGGTCATAAGTGTGAAAAACAGTCCTAAGTGTCTTTTTTCAGTGCCATGGTAACTTCGGTCACTAAATGAACTGTTGTAAGTCGAGGACTAACTATGCTAGGCTTGTTAAGTGACCTGGTTTAATGTGCTGGGTGAAAACAGTCAATAAAGGGAAATCTACATTTCCCATCTTCAGTCCAGGCCAGCTCTATTTATTTTTAAAATATTTTTCTGTCACAATCCGAACTCTACTATGACGAGAGCTGGCTAACGCTTGTTAATGGTCTACCGTCTGATTTTGTGTGAGCTGTAATTTATCTGCAACCACTAGGTCCCACTGCTGTACATCCTTCTCAGCTGCTCCAATCTTTTGTGAAATGAAGACTAATTAAACCAAAAAGCCACGTTTCTTCTCAATCTTACAGCGCAGGTCAATAGAAGCTTTTTTAAAATCCTTTCGGGATGGCAAATTCTTTCTTTAGACAAATTATCACTGTTCTTGAGGACTAGCTTCCTAGCCTGGGGTGGAAAATTGCCAATTTCTGGAAAAAAATAATAAATCATGGTCATGTGACTCTAAGATGCTGCAAATGGCCGTAAAGGGGGCCGGTTGTTGAGCACTTAAAATGTTGTCATGTACCGCAAGGTGTGTGTGTGGCCACTGGAACTTCAGAAGCAGGTCATAAGTAACTTTTGGGGGGATCTGTCATAACTCTGAAAGGTTGCTAAGTGACAGACTATAAATTGAGGACTATGTAAATTGAGGGGGGGGGAAAGTGTTTTTTCTTCACATTTTGCAATTTTGCAGGCTGTTTTACTGTTTCCCTACAGTCCTTTGGAGGAGACCCATCCAAGTTGTAACCAGGACTGGCCCTGCTTAGCTTCTGAGTCCAGACAAATGTGATCTAATACTGCCCCCTGGTGACACACTATCAGATTTACCTTTCCGAATGGCTCCATTGTAGATAGTGAACTAGATAAAAAACAAGTGATATTTGTGTAGTAATGCCAAAACATTATATTTATTTGCACCCGAATGCAACACAGATTATGTAAGCTGCTGTTATCTTGATCCTTAGCCAAGGCTCTTTTTTGAGCATTCTCACATCATCCAAATAAGAATTAAAGAAACATGGATATGCCACACATCACCACTAGAGGGAGATAGTATTCTACATACAAATTAGAGAGACAGGGATTTAATTTTCTTCCCCTGGACATAGAAAAGATCATAATCTCTTTTTTTTTAAAGAAAAAAAAACATTTGAAGGGAGGGTGCAAGAAAAAAAATTAAAAATAACTTATCAGCTTTAAAGGCAACTCTGATCTGCCTAGGGACACGTGAACAGCACTGGATCATAAACACTAAACCCAAGCAGTTAGTTATGTGAGCAAAAAAGTTTGGAAGTTATCACTCTTCACACGTGAAGCGGTGTGCAATGCACCATGTTCAAAAGCAAACCAACCAGCTTCTCATTCCTGCAGAAAACTGGGACAGGATTTAAAAAAAAAAAAACCAGCCATCCAGATCTACTGGATTACAAGACAAAATCTGGAAATCAGCTGCAATCTAGACAGACAGTTGGGCGAAATCAGTCCTGTCTTTCTGGCTGGTGTTCTAACAGGAAAGGAGATGTTCATGCAGAAGGATACTCAAACCTCCAGACTGCCAAACTTGCAACCCGGATGTTGGAATTAAAGCAACTTCAGAGCATGTGATTCATCTAATGTGCCATGCGTTGGTTGGTTCAACATCAGACTCATGGTCTTAAGATTCAAGCATGGGGGAATCTTGACTCCCCCATCTCCCCAAAAGTAACAGAGATGGACATTGTTTTAAATTGTACCGACGGCATGAAATATTGAGGTTCACTAGCTCTGGGGTTTAATTAAGTGTTGGCCTGATGTAATATCATCTTTGTAATTAAGGAAGAAGTGCGGGGGGAGAAAGACCCCTACCAAAATTTCATGGCAGGAAGACAAGGAGATATATATTTTCAACTGGAGGTGGGGGGAGTTTACAAACGGTTTTGTCTCCCCTTCCACTTAAACATCAAAAGTTTTAGTAATTTAGAAGGAAAAAAATAAATTATGTTCCAGACTTCTTAAAGCAGGAGGATCCAACTTCAGCAACTTTTAAGATTGTGGACCAGGGGTGGGTTCTGGATCCTTTTGCTGCCGGTTCGCTCAGGGTCAAGCCGTGTGCGCACGTGCGCAGCAATAAAAAAATAGCTTCTGCGCATGCGCAGAAGCAAAATCTAAGATGGCGGCGCCCACGGAGACACCGACGGAACCGGCTCCGTGACATCATCGCCGAGCTACTAACGGTTCTAAAGAACCGGTTAGAACCGGTAGGAACCCACCTCTGTTGTGGACTCTTCAGCTCTCAGAATTCTGCTGGCTGGGGAATTCTGGGAGTTGAAGTCCACAAGTCATAAAGTTGCCCTGTCTTGAAGCATTATTCCTAAATTGTCATTCCTGAAGCCTCTACTCATAACCCTTCTCCAAAGCCGCAACCTCATCACCACCAGCAAAATTGCTGATTTCCACCTCCCAATCCCAGCCCTCACGTATTAACCGGGATTTGTGGCTTGCCATGTTGTCCAAATCAAAACCTGCAGACGTTTAAAGGCCTCCTGAATTTGAAATCCCAAGATTTCAAACCTTGGTTACATGTTGCAGCGTCCCGAATCCACCAAGCAGGGGCTGTGATGGAGGACCACCAAACCATCATCCAAGGGGCAGCCAGAGGTTCAGTTGGAGAGATGGTGGTGTTAACTGAGTTTGTTTAAAGTACCCTGGGAACATACCCTGTTTCTGAGGCCGAAGGGGTGCCTCTAAATTTGTGATGTGAGTGCCACAACCTGGAAGTCAAAACTAATTCTGAAGCATTATGTCCAAGGCAGATAGGTGCATGACCACACTGGTCAAACATTGCATGAACAACAGTGGTCCCTGAATTCTCCCTTGTCCAAGGATGCAAGCATCTAGCCCCCAACTCCAAAGAGGCATTAACATCCTATCTCTCCACCAGAAAAAGTCAAGAGCAACATGACCAACCATCTCGTCTGGACCACAGTCCTTCCGCAAAGTTTTCAGATTATGGCACTTGGTCCCACCACCCCATAAGGACTTCCTCATGGATGTGTCAAGAAGCAGAGCTCAGCAGGAGAGAAGCAGAGGAAATCCTGCAGAGGGAGAAGACCTCCGCAGCATCTTGAAGTGGTCCATGAAGTTCCCTTGTTGGGAGACAGCAGCCCGGCGACTTAGTGTTTGCGGAAAATGAGGCACTTGTTGTTTGCCGGCATGTCGACCTGGAAGCAGAAACCTTTGTGGTTATTCTGGGCAATAAAATTGCAATAGATGCCAGGCTGCAAGAGAGCCCATCCTCAGGGTGAGGAACAGGGGTGGGTTCTAACTTACCTCGCTGCCGGTTCGCTTCCTCCCGCGCCGCATGGCCGCGCCTCGTGGGCGCACGGATGCGCAGAGCAAAAAAAAAAAAAAATCAGCCCCCCCCAAAAAAGCCAAAAACAAGATGGCGACGCATGCGCAGTGCCGGAAACTCGGCTTCTGCACATGTGCAGAAGGAAAAAAAACCTGGGAAAAAATTCAAAAAAAAAAAATCCCAAAATTTTTTTAAAAAGAGATGGCAGCGTCCACGGACCAGCACCGACCAAACCGGCTCCGTGACATCATCGTGACATCACCAGCGGGTCGCTACCGGTTCGGGCGAACCGGTCTGAACCGGGAGGAACCCACCTCTGGTGAGGAACCAGGAGGCACCAAGGGACCCTAGAGATCAGCAGAAGGAGCTGGAGTCCAAAGAATTTAGCTGGGGAGAGAAGCACAGCTTCTTTTTAGGCAAAAGTGAACTCAAAATAGCAAATTGGAGGAGGCGCATCTATTACCAGGTGAAATTGCCGCTAGAAATTGGGCTGCATAGATGTGTCATTCAGGCAGGGATGTGTGCAGGGGTTGATCAAAATAATCAAGGGGGCAGCGGCATGGAGACGTCAATCACATGGTCACGGCTGCCATCTTGACTTTGGGATATTCCCCTGTCCAGATGAAAACTAACGTTGTAAAACTAATACTAAAGCTCTAAAAATCGAGCTAAGACGAAAACTAAAACTCGTAAAGCTAACATTGTAAATCTGAAGCAAAACAAAAACTGTAAATCTGAAGCAAAATTAAAACCGAAGCAAAACTAAGACTTAAACAGGAAAGCTGAAACTGAAACTAAAACTGCAGCCAAAGTTAAAAGCGTTCCTTTTCCAATTGTAAACAGAATGGGATACCTTTCCCAATTCAGCCTACCATGTTTTCCAACTGCATCCCGTTGGCCTCAGCAAGCTGTTGCAGGAGAACCGTGTCCCTGAGTCCCCAAGCTGGATTGCTGGTAGGGAGGACAAAAAACAGAAAACAAAAAGAGAAGGAAGGAAGGGAGGGAGGGAGGGAGGGAGGGGAAAGGGAGGGAAGAAAGAAAGGAAAGAAGGAAGGAAGGAAGGAAGGAGGGAGGGAGGGAAATAAGGAAAGGAAACAGAAAGAGGAGGAGGAGAAAGAGGAGAAGAAGGGAAGGAAGGAAAAAAGGAAGGAAGGAAGGAAGGAAGGAAGGAAGGAAGGAAGGAAGGAAGGAAGGAAGGAAGGAAGGATCATTAGCCTTCTATTAAAAAAATAATTCTGCAACCTAAAAACAATTTCTTCATAGCTGTAATGCCATCTTTTACTTTTTTGCATCCCGCCCCTTACACACACCCTCACTTCTACTTCTCCCACCCGATTCCCCTGGTCAAGCTTTGCGTTGCTCACCTCCGCCTCAACCTGAAATCAAAATCCACGTTGCTCTGTGGAGTGATGGAACCATTCACCGCGTAGGGCTGTTGAGCACAGAAGCAAAACAACAACACAATTTGTTAGATAAAGTCATCCATCCTCCAGCAAAGTGGGGAGTTTCTCCCCTACCGAGAGCATTCATGCCCTCCAGAGTCTAAAGAAAACATAGAAGCAAGAAATTTAATTTAAATTAATTAATTAACGGCAAGACAGAATGCCACACTCCAAAACCAGGTTATTTCTCCTTGCATTGACCTTGTGTGGAACAGGAGTAGCTAAATCTCCCTCTGCTTTTTTGATTACTAAACTTACAGCATCCCGGAGCAAACACTTACTCCATAGGTAATCATCACTGCTTTGGGTTTGAGTAGTTTTCCAGCTCCCTGGAACAAGCCCTGGACAAACAAAAGCCAGGAGAGAAAGAGAGGAGAAGCCATCAGTCCTGGAAAGAACGTCTACTAGGGTCACGAAATCAATACGACATTGTTCAAAGCAAAACACTTCATGCAGGTAGGCCTTGACTTATGACCACAATTGGGACCGGAACTTGGTGGTTGTTGTGCTCAATTTTACAATCTTTTTTTGCTGTGGTCGTTAAGTTTGCCATTGCCTCCTTCCTTAGAGCTGAGAGGTGAGGCAAGGTCACCCATCTGATTTTCATGCCTAAAGCGGGATTAGAACTCACAGTCTCCTAGTGATTGGCCCAAAATCACCCAGCCAGCTTTCATGTTTAAGGCGGGACTAAAACTCACAGTCTCCTAGTGATTGGCCCAAAATCACCCAGCCAGCTTTCATGTTTAAGGCGGGACTAAAACTCACAGTCTCCTAGTGATTGGCCCAAAATCACCCAGCCGGCTTTCATGTTTAAGGCGGGACTAAAACTCACAGTCTCCTAGTGATTGGCCCAAAATCACCCAGCCGATTTTTGTGCCTAAAGTGGGACTAGAACTCACCATCTCCCGGTTTCTAGCCTGGCGCCTTAATTGGGACACCAAACTTCCCTACAATTAAGTTGGTTAAAACAAAGCTTCAGTGTACATTAAACCGTAAGAAGAGAGCCCCATTAGTCTACGTGGCAAAAACTCACAGGTCTGGAACCACCTTTTTCTTAGCCCCTGATAGGCAAACCACAGCTTGTGAAAGCAACTACCTTTGAATAGAATTTGCTGGTTGGAAAAAGTGCTACCAGATTTCTGGGTGGGGTTTTTTTTTGCATTTCTAAATTGCAGTAGCCTAATCTGGAGATCCCCAAAGCGAAACCAACTGAAGTCCAGCATAAATCCCAGCGAGACGAATGGGATTTACGGCTGAGCAATCTTCAGATATATATATCTATATATCTATTATATTTTATATTTTATATTTTATATATTATATTTTATATTTTATATTTTATATTTTATATTTTATATTTTATATATATATAAAAGAGTAAAATA
>QLTV01003650.1:613217-628703 GCA_003457575.1 Thermophis baileyi
CCGCTGCTCCCGGGTCGGGTCGAAAGGCGCCGGTGGGTGGACGTTGGACATCGCGGCAGAGAGTAGGCAGAAAGGCCGCTGCCTGGCTGGTTGGAATCGCTGAAGAAGCAGTCACGGTTCTTCTGAACCCAAGCCCTCGTCGCCACTGTTAGATAGTGGGTAGAGATGACAGGAGACAGACTTCCAAGCAGCTCTTTATTTCAGCTCTTGTATCAGCAACCAGCAAAGAGCAGTCTGACAGCTTGCCCTTTTATAGGGAGCTGTCAGACAGACCAGCCAATAGCGTTTGAGCTTTTTCCCGCTCAAACGCTGGACCTGGTTGGAACCATGCAACACAGTTATAACAGTTAGAACATAACAGGAGTGGCCTTTCTTCTTTAAGGTTGTGGAAGATAAAAAAAATTTGGACAGAACACCCTAAATCGGTAAAAATACGATACCTAAATGCAGGAACTTCTGAAAAAGGGTATAGAATTTCCCCTTCCAGTTCACTTAGGCCGAATCAGAATCAGACACCATATTTAAGTGGGTCAATTGAAGGTTTTATAGAGGCATTTCCACGACCTGATAAGCTTGGTTATTTTTAACCTTGATTAGAGGTTTTTGGGCAGCTTAATAAGCCTCTTTATTTTATTAAAAGGTGTTGCAGGACAGCGGTGGGTTGCTCCCGGTTCGGCGAACCGGTAGCGGCGACGGCGGGAGGCTCCGCCCACTCACCCGGGACGCTTCTGCGCATGCTGCAAGGGTCGTAAGTGTGAAAAGCGTTCGTAAGTCAAATTTTTCAGTGCCGTTGTAATTCTGGATGGCCTCTAAATGAATTGCCATAAGTCGAGGACTCTCTCTAATGCAAGGGTAAAGGTGCATCGTGTATAAGAAACACTCGGGAGTTCCTGTCTGAAAATCCAGTTTATTTTCTTGTTTTGAGAAATGTTACCACTGCAGCTGAGTTCAGTACAGAAGAGCAATGGAGTGAGCAGACACACACATCTGAGAAATGAGCTCACCCCTTGTCTACTTTTGACCTTCTTTTCTTTTCTTTTTTAGAGAGTACTCCCTTTTGGCATGCAGACACAGAAAGTGCCCAACCCAATTCTAAACTGAAGCCGAAATACAGAAGAGAAAAACGCGAACATATAAAAAAAAATGACACACACATTAGAAACCATCATAACTTATGGACATCTTTGTGGCTTCATCCCTGGCAAGTTCACCACACTATATTTCACGCAGCCAAGAGCAGGAGAGGGGAAAAAAAACAACCCAAAATAACCTTCCAATCCTTGGATTTCCCACCCACCCCCTCTTTTTTCAGCTAAAAATCACTTGAGGTCTAGCGTCTTGCGAAGGATGCGAAGACGAGACCTGAGAAATCAGAGCGCAAACTGGATTCACACGAACATGCACGCACAGGCCCAACACGCACGCACACACGCGCACACATACACTGTGCAAAAAATGCAGGGACTTGTCCAAGAGGAAGGGAACTGTAGTGTGAGCCAAAGTACCAACTAGCCAATCAGCCGTGACCAAAACAGGTGTGGACAACTTAAGAACATTTCACAACAAGCTTTTGGGGAAAAAATGAAATCCTATAAAAGGTGGCTAGACACAGAGAGTGGCGCGAAAATGGTCCATCGTGGCTAAATCGTGGCAGGGGTCCCAGAGTATAGCCAAGGAGGGGTCCTGTATGTCTCTGTTTCATTTCCCCCCTCCCCATATCCCAATAATTCATCCTTTTACACCGCGTGCAGAAATTATTCTGGTGATGCATTTTAATCTCGTTCCCTCTATTCAGAAAAACATCTTTAAAAAAAAAATTACACATTGAGATGGGTACCAAAAAATATACATGTGGGGGATAGAAGTAGGTAAAGAGAAGCTCCAAAAAGATTGCCCAATACAGGTAGTCCTCGACTTATGACCACAATTGTGCCCAAACTTTCTGTCGCTAAGTGAGGCAGTTTAAGTTAAATTTGCCCTATTTTACAACTTTTCTTGCCACAGTTCTTAAGTGAATCACTTCGGTCGTTAACCCGATTGTTAAGTGAATCTGGCTTCCCCGTTGACTTTGCTCGTCAGGAGATCGCAAAAGGGGATCACGTGACCCCCCCCGGGAGACACTGCGTCCGTCATAAATATGAACCAGTTGCCAAGTGTCTGAATTTCGATCACGTGACCAGGAGGTGCTGCAAAGGTCGTAAGTGTGAAAAATGGTCATAAATCAGTTCTTCAAACGGTCACTAAATGAACTTTTATAAGTTGAGGACTAAACCTGTAGAGAAATTTGCTGGCTGGCACTTGTCTTTTAGCTGAAGAACCCTTGCTAACTTTTAGAATAGGATAGGATAGGATAGGATAGGATAGGATAGGATAGCATAGCATAGAATAGCATAGAATAGCATAGAATAGCATAGGATAGCATAGAATAGCATAGAATAGAATAACAGAGTTGGAAGGGACCTTGGAGGTCTTCTAGTCCAACCCCCTGCTCAGGCAGGAAACCCTATACCATTTCAGACAAATGGTTATCCAATCTCTCCTTAAAAACTTCCAGTGTTGGAGCATTCACAACTTCTGGAGGCAAGCTGTTCCACTGATGAAGTGTTCTCACTGTCAGGACCTTTCTCCTTCTGTCCAGGTTGCTTCTCTCCTTTGTTAGTTTCCATCCATTGCTTCTTGTCCTACCCTCAGGTGCTTTGGAGAATAGTTTGACCCCCTCCTTTGTGGCAGCCCCCGAGATATTGAAACACTGCTATCATGTCACCCCTGGTCCTTCTTTTCATTAAACTAGAGATACCCAATTCCTGCAACCGTTCTTCATATGTTTTAGCCTCCAGTTCCCTAATCATCTTTTCAAAGCCATTGATGCCTTTGGGGGTGGGTGGGAGTGATGGTCCCAAGAGCAGAAGACAACTGCAGAGAGCCTGAGGGGGGGGGATGGAAGGAAGCCGAAGTTCTTCCTTTGAGCCCTTCTACGAGGAGGAATTTTTCCATGCAAAGACGGGGAAGATCAAAGGAATCTTCTGGCTGAGTTTCTGTTGGGCAACACAACAGTGCCTCCTGTTGTGTATCTGCTGCAGCCTGCGGCCAAAGTGGAAACCAGTGTCTTGAGCTGCACAAACTCACTAGGTGTCTGAAAATAGATCATTCCTGATAACTGGACTGCAGAAGATTCAGGAATCAAAGACAGAGGGCCTTTCTTTCACAATGGAGAAAGGACTTTACCCACCGATATCTTTCTCACACGGCTTGAAAAAAAGGGAAACTCCCTCACCCCAAAAAACCCCAACCTTATCATGGTGCCTTACCAATCACTTGAAACAGCCAAATCTACCGACACAGAGACCAGTAAGAAGTGGTCCATCTCAACGTCTTCTGGTAGAATTGATTCTCCTCCTTGCTCTCTCCCCACCTGCCCCCAAATTAATGGGAAAGGACTGCCATTATGATCCTTGATTAGGATGAAATATGCAGGAAGGAAGGGGGAGGAGAGAGGAGCGGGGAGGGGGGAGGAGGAGAAGGAAGAGGAGGGGGAGGTGAGGAAGAAGGAGGAGGAGGAGGAAGAGGAGGAGAAGGGAGGGGGAAAAGAAGAAGAGGAAGAATAGAATAGAATAGAATAGAATAGAATAGAATAGAATAGAATAGAATAGAATAGAATAGAAAATAGAATAGAATAGAATAGAATAGAATAGTAGAATAGAATAGAATAGAATAGAATACAGAATAGAATAGAATAGAATAGAATAGAATAGAATAGAATAGAATAATGGAATGAAGGAATAGAATAGAATAGAATAGAATAGAATAGAATAGAATAGAATAGAATAGAATAGAATAGAATAGAATAGAATAGAATAGAATAGAATAAAAAATAGAATAAAATAGAATAGAATAGAATAGAATAGAATAAAATAAAGGAATGAAGGAATAGAATAAAATAGAATAGAATAGAATAGAATAGAATAGAATAGAATAGAATAGAATAGAATAGAATAGAATAGAATCTGGAAGGGACCTTGGAGGCCTTCTAGTCCACCCCCCTGCTCAAGCAGGAGACCCTACACCATTTCAGACAAGTGACTGTCTAGTCTCTTCTTAAAAGCCTCCAGTGATGGAGCGCCCACGATTTCTGAAGGCAAGCTGTTCCACTGGTTAATTGGAGGAGGAGAAGGAGGAGGAGGAGGAAGAGGAGGAGGAAGAGGAAGGGGAGAAGAAGAGGAAGGAGTCTACACCACTTGCTGAAATAGCCTTGGTTGGTGTTTAGTGGGCTCTGCTGCCTTAGTTGTAATCAAGTGCAATTGATTGGGGGCCACCCAGAGTTGGTTGTAAGATGGGCAGCTATACAAATGTTTTAAATAAATAAACCAATAAAATTGAATCTTGCTAGATGCACATGAGGCACCAGCAGTGTGCAACAATCAAACCCTCACAATGGCCTGTACGTCGAACAGGAAAAACACATTATTATTCCTGTCATCGCTTCCTGCAACTGGTGTTCAGGACTAGGAGGACAATTAGAAGCACCAAACTCCATTCCTACAGATTTCCTTCCATCCCATCGGAGAACACGACTGCGTCCAGGGACAGAGAGTGTCACAAACTCATGACTAACTCCACCTGATTTGCTCCCTTGCGTAATTTTTAAAAGGGTCTTCGGGCTTGCCTTGAAACTCTGCTTCTTGTAGCCGTTGTGGGGTTTTGACTGGTTGGTTTGCCGTTTTAAAAATCTGAAGCTATTAAATTGACCTCGTAAGGAAGTTCTTTACGAAGAGAACTTAGGTAGTTTTGCTTGTCTGTTTAGGAACCAGCTCCAGATAATACAGTGTGTTTAAAAAGAGTTCACATTATTTTCAAAACAAGGGTAATTTTTTAAAAGCCACACAGCCCCTGGGTGCTGAGCTTTCTGCCCTCCTTAACAGAAAGAATGGTTTGTGTTTTTGTTGACAAGACTCCATACAGAGAGAGGCAAGTACCGAAAGGCACAGATCAACTAAAGGGCAAACTACAGTACCTGCACCAAAAGGCCCAAACTAAAAGTTAAAACTATTAATTCAGAACTAGCACAAAATAAAACCTGGGAGCTCCTTTCGTTTTTCCCTTCCTGGTCCCACATATTTTCCACTTCTCCTCTGACTAAGAGAGGTACAGATGCTCAGATAATACATTCCATGTGTCTTTGGTTGATTCAAGTAGCAAAGAGGTGTTTTTTTTTGCATTAATTCAAACTGTAATGAGTTTAAGCCCTAGTTCCTTATGCAGAGAGGAAAAGCCTGGGAGGACTTTTTTAGATCCCAAGAATGCTCTCTTTTGCAAGACACAACTGGCAGATGGATTGTGGACTTTGTCCTCACAGCACACTTTCGGTGCACCAAGAGAGTCGACAACTGAAAACTGAGGCGCAACCATCATTTGACTGAACTACTCAGAAGGGAAGAATTATGCAGAGTGTAACTCTTTGGTGCCCAAGAACCTGGCCTGCCTTAAAAACCCAACCACTGTCATTTCCAAGCTTACTTATTATGGTCTCGAAGCATCATCCAGAAGCATCTAAAAGGAAAGGGAGGGAGGGTGGGAGGAAGGAAGGAAGGAAGGAAGGAAGGAAGGAAGGAAGGAAGGAAGGAAGGAAGGAAGGAAGGAAGGAAGGCTGATATGGATGGATAGATGGAACAAGGGATGAAAGGAAGGAAGGAACATAGATATGGATGGGTGGGTGGGTGGAAAGGATGGATGGATAGATGGATGGATGGATGGATGGAAGGAAGGAAGGAAGGAAGGAAGGAAGGAAGACAGATATGGAAGTAAGGATGGATGGATGGATGGAAGGGACACTGATATGGGAGGAAGAAAGGAAGGTTCACTGAAGGTGAATGGATTGACTTTCTGAGTTTCCAGAAACAGAGCTATGGGTTTCCTTTGCCACACCCGGCAAGTCTACAAGAGTTAGCCAGCAATAAGATAGCCACAAAATGGATCTTCTACCTTGTGGCAGCTAACAACAATTCAGAGCTGATGTGAACACCAAACTCTTTAAGTTTTCAAGGACGATCTCTCTGAATCAACTTCCTCTGCTTGAATGAGTTCTAGAGGTACAGATATCAAGTTCCAGAGTTCTCAGGGATGGCATGCTGGCTGGGGACTCCTGGGAATTGGAAGTCCACATCCATCCTGAGGGCACCCAGACTGGGAAACGTTATTCTCAAGGACATCAAAAGGCAGCTTTGCAATGAGAAAGCTCAGGATTGCTGCTTGTGATCTGATGTTCATGAGATCTTTGGAAAGCAGAAGAAAAGTGACTTGGATACTGGTATATGCAATATGGATGCTGAAGACTCTGTCAAAACAAACTTGTCTAATGCTCACCAAGAAAGTGGAGATACTAAATCTTGCTTCACTAGTTCTTGAAGAGCAGACTCAATTCCCTGGATGCGATCTAAGGAAGGGCTCAAAATGGCTTCCTTCTTTCACTGAGGAGCTTGCTTTTTCACCATCCAAAGGATGCAAACCACCCAAAGGACCACGAGTGCGTTCATTCCAAAGAGTTTGTTGTCTGAACATATAGATACGGATCGCAACCATACGGATGAATGTGTGCTGTCAACGCTCCAAAACTAGGGACGGGCCAATGACACCAACGCTGGTCCAGTGGAAACTTCTCAAGAAGATGAGATTGGGAGGGTGGGAAAGAAAGAAGAAACTAGTATCCTAGTGTCCAAGATACTGAATTACTCAATTGTCCCGGGATTCAGGGTTAACTGCTTCCACGACTGTTAGTAGGCTAAGCCCTCCCATTGTCATCCAAGTGGAGTGAGAGTTGGTAGGACATCCCAGCTGCCTTCGAAAGATGGTTAAGCATTCCTCCTCCTTCTCATGCCTGACACAGACAAATGGACATACAACACATCCACACAACCCATGCATTCATCTTCATATAATGTCAGTACGGTGGTGTACCAATTGTCCAACGAGAATATGTCCATTCTTGTTGTTGTTGGAGACATGGCTGATACTATAAATTACCTTCTCTTTATAGACTATCTTATAGGCAACAGGTCAGTCCGCGAAAAGAGGCTGGAGAAGACTCAACTCATTTCTCGCGATCTTCTGTGTAGTGCTGGAAACGCGTGAAGCTCATAAAGACTTGCTCCAAGGAGATTTGGCTTACGGAGTAATCTTCTATGCAATACTTCTCTTTGGCTTTCTCGAGTGTCCCAAACACCTGAGAGACGCAAGACACACGGGGAGAGTAAGGGGTAGTTAACAGAACGCCCCTTCCAAGCCACAGCCTCCATCCAAGGCTTAGAAGCTTGTAAAATATCAAGGCCAGTGTGGGAAAAGGAAGTTGGAGTTCCTTCTGAAGACCTTAGCTTTCACAGGTTGAGCTGTTCTAGACCCTCCCCTGTTCACTTTCGTATACCACCACTGGCCATTGCTCCAGCCTTACCTGTGCCCAACTGAGGTTCTTATTGGTGAGGTGGTAATGGACCATCCCCTGGTGTTCATGCTTCAGGACGCTCTCTGGGAGAGGGGAAAAAAGAAGATTCAGCCAAGTCTGCTTCCCAAGACACCCACATCCCCCCCCCAAAAAATCAATCTGCAATCATTCTTAACTGCGGTCAACAATTAGTTGAAAATCTCTGTCCCAGTTTCCTAGCTTGCCTCCCAAGGTACCACTCTGAATTTTAATTCCCCAATTACCGTATTTTTCGGAGTATAAGACGCACCTTTTTCTCTCCTAAAAGTGGCTGAAAATTTGGGTGCGTCTTATACTCCGAATGTAGCTTTTTCCGAAGCTTTTTTTTCCAGCCCTAATGAGGTCTTCCCGGCTTGCAGGCTATTTTCATTGCTACTTGCTCCAAAGAAGATTTTTTCCAGCCCTAAGTCTTTGCAGGCTTTTTTTCATTGCTAACTCCCTCCGAAGAAGGTTTTTTCCAGCCCTAACCAGGGGATAAAATGATGTGCTGAAGCTGACCAGACTAAGGACGCTAGCCAGATGAATACCTGGTAGGCAGATTTTTTTTTTCTATTTTCCTCCCCAAAAACTCCAGTGCGTCTTATACTCCGAAAAATATGGTAAATGTTTTGTAGTAGGTAGAGTAGACTACAAGTGTCCCATGCAGTCAGTTCCATTAGTTAGACTAGACCAGTAAATCAACTTCCCAAGAAAGCTTTAAAAAAGGCGCAAAGTATCAGGACCATGTGTTGAGTTGCAATTCAAGATCTATTGCTCAAGTGTATACACGAGAATCTAGTCAACTAAAGTTCAGTACTAAATTGGCACCAGAGAAGAGTCAACAAAATTAGCAATAGCAATAGCAATAGCACTTAGACTTATATACCACTTCATAGTGCTTTACAGCCCTCTCTAAGCGGTTTACAGAGTTAGCATATTGCCCCCAACAATCTGGGTCCTCATTTTACCCACCTCGGAAGGATGGAAGGCTGAGTCAACCTTGAGGCGATCATGACTGAACTGCTGGCAGTGGGCAGAGTTAGCCTGCAACACTGCATTCTAACCACTGCGCCACCAGGGCTCTTAATAGCAATAGCACTTAGACTTATATACCGCTTCACAGTGCTTTTACAGCCCTCTCTAAGCGGTTCACAGAGTCAGCCTATTGCCCCCAACAATCTGGGTCCTCATTTTACCCACCTCAGAAGGATGGAAGGCTGAGTCAACCTTGAGCCGGTGAGATCTGAACCGCCGAACTGCAGCTAGCAGTCAGCTGAAGTAGCCTGCAGTGCTGCACTCTAACCACTGCGTCACCTCGGCTCTTCAAGAGGGGTTGAATTTGGACGCTTGTGGCAACGTAATGACTCTAAGCTGATGACACACTTAACTCCCCCAACCCCCTGCTCTTCTCCTACAGATTCGCTCTAATAACCAAATCTTGCAAGCCTGATTCTGCTGGACCTTCTCGCCCCTTCATACGTCAGGGAATCAGGGAACTGTCTGCCTGAATCACTTCTGCATGTTATCTTGTTGCTCTGGGCTTGTTTAAGTGACCATCATGGTCATTACGTGAACAATTGTTTGCTACGGGCTGGTTTTACCAAAAACTGGAAGTAAATGTCGGTTTTTCAGCAAAAATGTTGTAAAATGTGCTCAAGTGACCATTGAACATGCAAACGGCCATAAATGCAAGTTGGTTGCCGGGCACCCAAAATGCGGTCATGTGATCACAGGAGCCGGGGGCATGATGTTGGAACTTCGAAACCATGTCGCAAGTTCCATCAATAACTGTGAATAGTCACTAAGCCACTGGTCATAAGGACTACCTGTAGGTGGGGAAGGCTGGTCTGATACGACCATCTGGAAGACCTGCATGACCACAAAGCTGGCTTACCGGGAAACGTCTTCTCCACAAAGGCCTTGAAGTCTTCTACGTGGCCTTCTTCATCACAGTGGGTTTTGGCCAGCAGGGTGTACCCACTGCCAAACTTGCTCTTCAGGTGCTGGGGGCTGCCCAGGCATTTGAACTGCCCGTTGACCATGATGGCCAACCTGGTGCACAGAGCTTCGCACTCTTCCATGCTGCAGGCGAAGGAGGCAGACATTAGAACAGCAAGCGCAAGACCCATAGTCCACCCAAAGTGACCCCATCATGAGCTGAGGGACATGTAAGTTTAATCAATCAATAAATCCATAAAGACTTGTAGGCGCAGGGAATCCAAGAGTCGGCAGTAAGAAAAAGAACCGAGTTTGAGCGGCTGACAGGTATCCTACGGTAGGGCTGGTCCACTCCCAATATTTTTGCATTGTTTATAAATTAATAACAGAAAAAGAAAAAAGAAAGAGCCAAACACAAAGATACGTATATTATCCAAAAAAAACCCAAACAAACCTATAACTAGTACTTAAAAAAATAAGTAAAAAAACACCAACAGCATTTTAAAAAGGAATTAAAATACATAATATAATGTTCAACGGTAAATAATGCAAGTATCTTTGCATATGTGTGTATATTCATATGTCTGTATATATATAACATACTTATGCACACACATACATATACTTACACACACACACACACACACACACTTTTCTCCAGCCCACTTTGACTGCATTGCCAAATTTGAGCTTCCTACTACTCTAAAACAGGGGCACATGACTATTTGGTACAGAATATTAAAAAACAACAACAAAGATCCTCTGCTCCACTCTGAGAATTTCTGGAGAATTCTGGGAGTTGAAGTCCACACATTTTCAAGCACCAGCCAAGGTTGAGAAACACTGGCCTCAAGATTGACAGAAATCCGTATCTTCCCCCAGGGTGATGGAAGACAGAGAAACAGGCCCAACCTGTGAGAAGTGATAATGATGGACTTCCCACACTCCCGTGTCCGAGCGACTGCATCCCATAATAGGCGCCTAGCCACAGGGTCCATGCCAGTGGAAGGTTCATCCAGGAATACCACAGGAGGTCCACCAATGAGAGAAATTCCTGCACTCAGTTTCCGCTTGTTCCCGCCACTGTAGAGATGGAGGAGAAAGGTAATGAATAAGAGTGATGGGGCCACCCAGCTGCCGCCAGCCATTTTGAATCATGAAACAAAGCCCCTGCGCCCACTTCGTCCCACCTCCCATCATGGATGAGTGTACGAGGTGAACCCCACCTCTGGTTCAGAAGGCTTCTCACCTGTATGTGCGGATGAGTTTATTGGCGTGAGGTTCTAAGAGCAACCCGCGAAGCATGTTCTCCACACAGCTACCGATGTAGCGTTCAGGGATGCCCCGCAGTCGGGCGTACATGCTCAAGGTCTCCCTTCCAGTCATGTGATCCAAAAGTGCATCAAATTGAGGACAGTAGCCAATCCGCTGCTGGACCTGAAGGCAGATCAAATCAAATTGAGAAGAACATCTCCAGCCTACCTGCTTATGGGTGAGTGATGGTCTCAGTTATGGACAACATAGTTGTCCATAACTGAAGAACTAAGAACTATGGACAACTTTGGACAACTAGCTCCTCCACTACTAGCTAGTAGCCATTAGGATGTGCCTCCAAACCAGCTTAGAGGGCTCAAGTGAGACCAAGAAGACCCAGATTTAAGTCCTTACTCAACCACAAATCATAAACTGCTCATGTTCAGTCACAGGAGTCTGGTACAAATGAGGGACAATTCCCACTTAGTCTTCTTGAACTTCTATAAGTAGACATGTAAGCAAAAAAATCAGCAAGCTAGAAGGATCCTATCTGCACCTAGCAATTGTGTCTTTTCCTTCCAAATGCTCAATGTTGGTCTATGAGGGCTTGTGAGAAATCCTTAGCGTCCCAAAATGCCAGAAATGGAATCCATAACTTTGTCAACTTTGTCAAGAACAGCAGTTGTTTTGTTCTTGACTCACCCATTTTTTTCTTTTAATGACCCTATAATCCCTCGCATCGGGGTGGAGTCAGGGCAACTGAATGGAGCTGAGCATTTACTGGCCGGATGCCCTTCCTGACACCTATATGGTGTTCACAGCAGACAATTACTCATTGCCCCCAGAGAGAGAAATATCTGCCACTACCTAGGATTGAAGTCTACAGCCTCCTTATTATGAGGCGAGAGCTCCACCTTTAGGCCACTACGCTGCTCTGTCCCGACTCTCCCATTACCTTTTTGATATTGGCCAGGATGCTGTGTCCATCCACATAAGCATCTCCCGATGTGATGCTCTCATCCCCTGTT
Organism: Thermophis baileyi; assembly: GCA_003457575.1. NCBI lineage: Eukaryota > Metazoa > Chordata > Lepidosauria > Squamata > Dipsadidae > Thermophis > Thermophis baileyi. The sequence continues at coordinate 624,888 of QLTV01003650.1, forward strand.
AGCATCTTGAAGGTCGTGGTTTTGCCTGCCCCGTTGAAACCCAGAAGACCAAAACATTCTCCCTTGCTGACCGCAAGAGAGATTCTGTCCACAGCCAGACAAGAATCCCTGCTACTATACACCTGGAAAAACAAAAGTGGGGAAAAAACAATGGTAGCAGATACGAAACACACGAAGCTGGCATTATTGCTGCTAATATTATTCATTATCATTTACTTTATTATTGTAGACTTATAAATAATCATTCATCATTATGTGCTATTGTGGCTGGTTGCGCAGTCAGACTGGATTTGGCATTTTTATGCACCTATCAAGTCCTTCCTAAGGACCTGGGATAGGTAGATGTGGTTGTTTGATGGTCATCTCAGGATGTAAGCCATTCCAAGTCAAGCTGCCTTTTGCAATTGACTGATGAATTTGTTAATGCCGATGGCGTTCCAGTGGTGCTACTTTTATTGTTATCCGTTGTTATTTCACTGCTTATCATGATTATGGTTAGCGTTTTATGTTATTGAGGGTATTGAGGAAGATGGTTTGGTTTTCAAGTTATACCTTTTCTGCACATCCCACTTACAACTGACTCTCTAGTGCAGGGGTCCCCAACAGGGGTGGGATTCACATGATTTACCTACCGGTTCGCCCAGCAGCACCAAAAATGTGAGCTTCGCTCACACGCGCCTCGTCCACCCATGCGCAGAACCTTCCGCGTCTTGCACACATGCGCACGGCTTGAAAACGTGGCAGCACTCAAAGGCCGCCCTCGGTGTCAGCGCTGGTAAGCTGCTCTGTTGTTTAGCTCAGCTGAGAGGCGGCAATCCGCTCTGCCGCGCAAATCAGCTGAGCTAGAAAAAAAGGGAATATAGGACAGGGAACGGCGGGGACGGGGCCAACCAGAGGTGGTATTTGCCGGTTCTCCGAACTACTCAAAAATTGCCACTACCGGTTCGCCTGAACCGGTCCGAACCGGCTGAATACCACCTCTGGTCCCCAACCCCCGGCCTGCGGATTGGCACTGGTCCGCGGCATGCCAGAAACCGGGCCACTCAAACAAGCGAAGCCCCATCCACGGGATGCAGGCAGCACGTGAAACCATGACTCCTCTGGGCCACGGAAGACCCTCTCTCCACAGAACCGGTCCCTGGTGCCCAAAAGGTTGGGGGCCACTGCTCTAGTGCAACGTTTCTCAAACTTGGCAACTTTAAGGTATATGGACTTCACTTCCCAGAATCCTGAATTCTGAGAGTTGAAGTCCACGTATATCTTCACATTGTCAAGGTTGAGAAACTCTGCTCCAGTGGTTCTCAATCAGTGGTGGGTTGCTACAGGTTCGACCCGGTACGGCGAACCGGTAGCGGCGGTGGCGGGAGGCTCTGCCCACCCGCCCGGATGTCATCAAAAAACGCTCTGCGCATGCGCAGAAGCGTTGCATGCGCCCGCGCCCACGAGCCCCCATTCTCAAACCGGTAGCAAAGGTAAGTAGAACCCACTACAGTTCTCAGTGTTTTCAACCAATAACAAAGAACCTGCGTCCCACCATAATTCAAGCAAAAGTTTAATGTAGGGAGGTAGTTAGATGCAGTGGTTAAAGCATTGAACTAGAAACCAAGAGGCCATGAATTCTCTTCCTTAAGCCACGAAAACATAGCTATGGACACTGTCTTGAGCTGGCCCCAAATAAAAGCAGGATGAAAATCAAATCAATAAATAAAAGCCAATCCTTTTTCACAGAAAGCCAGTTCTATATTTAGAGGGTTTCTGTTACCTTTATGGCTTACAATGAGATTTAAGGGTCTACTGAACATTATGGAGAAACAACGTAAATATGTAAATATGAACCACACAGTTATTTTCTAGGCTTCAGGGCCCAGTAGAACCATCTACTATTTCTTCAGAGAAATGGTGGAATTTTTTTTTTGCATAAAAAGTATGTACTTCAAAAGTGGTTTACATTATTTTGATGAGGTTTTGGTGAGAGATACCAGGGAGTTTTAAAAGCTTCATTGAACACCTACCTTGGTAAGCTCCTTAATCACCAGAGGACTATTCAGAGAAGAAATTGATGCTACTGGAGATTCCAGAACCTTCTTCCTCTCATCAGCAACATCCCGGTCTTCTGGCAGCACCGGAACCTGGTTTAGCAACATGACCTATTGAACGGCATGAAAAATCAAGCAAATGAGTCATGGTGGTGCAGTGGTTAGAGTGCAGTACTGCAGGCTACTTCTGCTGACTGCCGGCTGACTGCAATTTGGCAGTTCGAATCTCACCAGGCTCAAAGTTAGACTCAGCCTTCCATCCTTCCGAGGTGGGTAAAATGAGGAACCAAAATTGTTGGGGGCAATATGCTGACTCTGTAAAACCGCTTAGAGAGGGCTGTAAAGCACTGTAAGGCGGTATATAAGTCTAAGTGCTATTGCTAAAGAGAGACATCAGAAGCAAGTTATTGGAAGGGAGGCAATCTGTATAAAACAAGGAGGAGGGAAATACCGAATGTATAATTACATCAGGGGAGAAAAATCTCTCTTATCATTTTGATTGATCCGAGAGCAGGTAATCCTCGACTTACGAACATTTGTTTAAACAACGGTTCAAAGTTACAACAGCCTTGAAAAAAAACGTTACTTATAACCCAACCTTGCACTAGCCCCACAATCATATGATTGCAACCTGGGCACTTGGCAATCGGCTCGCATTTGTGACAGCAGCACAGAGGTGGTATTCAGCCGGTTCGGACCGGTTCGCCCACCCACCTGCCCGGATGCAATGCCATCCTATTTAGCCACATTTTTGAGGTTGGGCACATGCGTGGCATGCGCGCAAGTAAAGCACATGCACAGGAGGTGCGCGCGCGCTCACATTTGCGAACGGGTAGGGAAGGTAAGTGAATACCACCTCTGCAGCTGCAGTGTCTTGCGATCACATGATCGTGATTTGCAATCTTCCCAGCCAGCTTGTGACAAGCAAAGTCAACAGGGGAAGCCAGATTCACTTAATGACTGCATGATTCACTTAACAACCTTATAATGTGATGTGCAATCCCTGAGCCTGACGCTTATTTTCTAGACCTTTAATACATCCAACGGATGCATCTTTCTTCCATCCCGCCAGTTTTGAATTGTGATTTAATTTTAACGTAGGTTTTTCAACTTTTGAGGGTTGGGAGCAAGGTTAGCTCCCTTGGGTTTTGGTCTCAGCAGAGACAAGATTTATAAAATACTTACTGTGCCTACAGATGGATAGATTAAATCAAATAAATTAAGAATACAGGTAGTCCTTGACTTACGATCACGATTGAGCCCAACATTTCTGTTGCTAAGTGAGACAGACGTTAAGCGAGTTTTGCTCCATTTTATGACCTTTCTTGCCACAGTTCTTAAGTGAATCACTGCAGTTGTTAGTAACACGGTTGTTAAGTGAGTCTGGTTTCCCCATGGACTTTGCTTGTCAGAAGGTCGCCAAAGGGGATCACGTGACCCCGGGACACTGCGATCGTCATAAATATGAGTCGGTTGCCTAGCAGCTTGAATTTTGATCACGTGACTATGGGGATGATGCCACGGTTGTGTGAAAAACAGTCATGTCACTTTTTGCAGTGCTGTTGTAACTGCGAACAGTGACTAAACGAATGGTCATAAGTCAAGGACTACCTGTACTTAATATGACTACACTACAGGTTTTAATCACTCCCCACCATTGTATTAACATTATACTGAGATAGAAATTCTTGGAAGGCTGTTGAGGTCTACTCTAAAGGCTTAGATCAGTGGTTCTCAACCTTTCTAATGCCAGGACCCCCCCCGCGACCCCCCCCACCAC
>QLTV01003650.1:696783-706968 GCA_003457575.1 Thermophis baileyi
CCCCCAGAATTCCCCACACAGCCTGCTTTAAGACAGGTGGACTTCAACTCCCAGAATTCCCGTCAGCATGCTTTAAGATGGGTGGACTTCAACTCCCAGAATTCCCCAGCCAGCATGTTTTAAATGTGTGAACTTCAACTCCCAGAATTCCACAGTCACACCCATGTTTCTCAACCTTGTCCACTTGAAGATGGGCGGACTTCAACTCCCAGAACTCCCCAGCCAGCATGTTTTAAGTGTGTTGACTTCAACTCCCAGAATTCCACACCTCCCTCCCTCTCCCTCAACCTTGTCCACTTGAAGATGGGTGGACTTCAACTCCCAAAATTCTCCAGCCAGCCAAGCTACCTGTGGAATTCTGGAAGTTGAAGTCCACCCATCTTCAAGTGGCCAAGGCTGGAAAACATTGGTGTAAAGAAGAGCTCTACTGAGTAAACAAGACAATTCTCCTCTCCCATATCTTCATTTCACAATCCCGTGTTCACATCTGAAGGTGATATGAGGGGGTGGGTCTTTGGCCATCTGTGGTTTCTCTGTTCTAGTCATTCTGGACTGCAGGAACAAACCTGCTCAAAGGAACATCTCTTATGCCAGGAGGAAAGTCCTACTACCTGTGAAATAAACAAGCCACTAATCTGATTTCTCTTTTCCATGAGAGGCGTGTTGAAAAGCCCAGGACACCTGGAGTTAAGCTGAGAAAGGAGTCCGGCTTCCAGAAAAAGAGATTAAAAGTAGGACATTTGGAGTCTGACCTCTCACTGAAAAAACATTAAGAGACTACTAGTTCTTCTTCAAAGAAATTCTTTCCTAACTCCCATATGGGTTGGATTTCAGCTCTCAGAATCTCAGCACACACCTAAGGAATTCTGAGATTGATTTGGAAGACAAGAGTTCCTGGAAGCCTGTATTCAAAGCCGGAGGCATAATTTCTTGGTGTTTATGGACCAAAAGAGGAACAGGCGTATATATTTCATGAGAACGTTCTTTGCTGAAGAAGACTCTGTAACGGCTCTCTCCAATTGAGCAACTTGAGAAGAATTGCAATGTTGGCTATGTGGGTTAGACAATCTAATTGGAATTGTAGTCCGAACACATTTGGAGTGGATGACATTGGGGTAATTTGATTCATCTTTTCATTTTCAAGACAAGGTTCAAACCACATAAAATATACATTATCTTCTTTTTCTATTAAATATTAAAAATATCTTCTTATGTTTCTTTATATAGGTTCTACATCTTGCTGGTTTTACAAATCCCATCATAAAAATCATGTTGGCCAATTTTGACTGGAATTGGTGTCTCCCCAAAATTGCAAATACTCCCTCCAACAATTCGCCTGTTTCTTAGTTTGTTTTTCTCTCCCTGCTACTCTTTATGGATCAATTTGCATTTCAAATACTCTGAAACTGGAGAGGTAAACACAGAAAGAACTTACTTTCTCATCCAAATTAAATTAGCTGTGAAATTCTTAACAAAGCAGTGCAATTTTGTCTTTAAGCTAAGTTGCCTGGCTATGGATAGGTTTACTATTAAACCCATTATACCGGTAGTAGCAGAACAAAACACTATACTAAATAACTGAATTACCACAGTATTATAGAAGTTGGCAACGTGTTGCCACCCTATCTAATTACCTGTCTGACTTCCCTACTTACCTTACCTATCTGCCTATCCACCCAACTGGCTTACCTGCCTATCCCTCTACCTTTCAACCTACCTGCCTATCTATCTGCTAAGCAACGTGCCTGCTATTCAACCTACCTGCCCACCAACCCATCTCTTCCCATTAACCTTCCTACCTATTGATCTTATGACTAAACCTCCCTCCCTCCCTTTCCAACCTCCACCTAACTTATTTCATTTATTAGCAGTCTCATCTCAAAGCAACTCAAACAAATGTACAAACATTTGAAAATGCATCACGGAACCAAGTAAAGGAAGAATACATTGTAAAGCAATGGATCACATAGAGGAAATACCAACATAATTAAAATGCCCCCTATTTGATGCAGGGTCACAAATCACCTTCACTCAGGGGAGAAAGAAATATGTTGCCAAAACATTCCTAAAAGAGAGCAGAGTTGGGGTCAGGTGGGTTTGAGGGAGACGTATCTCCAAAGAGCAGGGATGGCCACCAAAAGGACACATCTCCTATCAGATGGTCATTGTTGTGTTGACAAGAGCTGGAGCATACCAATTCTGCCAGATGTTAAGGGCGAAGCTGAAGATATAGCAAGAGGAACAAAGCCTGCCCCAATTGTATATTTCTCCCTAAATTGTGGAGGGTTAGTGTTTTCCCAGTTGCAATGTATGGCTGTGAAAGTTGGACCATAAGAAAGGCTGAGCACCAAAGAATTGAGGCCTTTGAACTGTGGTGTTGGAGAAGACTCCTGCGAGTCCCTTGGACTGCAAGGCGACCAAACCGGTCAGTCCTAGAGGAGATCAACCCTGACTGCTCTTTAGAAGGCCAGATCCTGAAGATGAAACTCAAATACTTTGGCCACCAATTGAGAAGGAAGGACTCACTGGAGAAGAGCCTAATGCTGGGAAAGATTGAGGGCAAAAGAAGAAGGGGACGACAGAGAACGAGGTGGCTGGATGGAGTCACTGAAGCAGTCGGCGTGAGTTTAAATGGACTCCAGAGGATGGTAGAGGACAGGAAGGCCTGGAGGAACATTGTCCATGGGGTCGCGATGGGTCAGACACGACTTCACAACTAACAACAACAACAACAACGTGTTATGGCAAAGAATTGGACTGGCCACGACAGGATTCTGATCCAGTTTCCATTTTCAAAAAATGATAGGAAGGAATCCAATAGAAGTTTCGAATATTTGTAGTTCAGGGTTGAGCTGTGGGGTCCTTGGTACTCTCTGAGCTTGGTGGTTTTCTTGCAGAGGTTTCCTTGCCCCAATTTGGTGATATCATCAGCGCTAGAAGGGAGTAGGGTTTGCTCTCAGTTTATATTGTATCAATCAATCAGAATAGAGCTGGAAGGGACCTTGGAGGTCTTCTAATCCAACCCCCTGCTCAAGCAGAAGACCCTATACCATTTCAGACAGGTGGCTGTCCAATCTTTTCTTAAAAACCTCCAGCGATGAAGCACTTACAACTTCTGAAGGCAAGCTGGCAGTTGTTTGATTGAGATATCGTTTGGGTCTTGACTGTTGGCCTAATGTTAAGGTCTCTTCCAACTCTGTTATATTGTTGTTGACAAGAGCCTTTTGAGGTATGTGAATGCCATAATTTATGGCCGGCTTGGGCTGTTAAAATCCTGCTTTTCTAGAAGAGTCACTTTCAGTGAACTGCCCCGACAAGTTGAAATACACAAATATTATTTGTTCTTTGTCAAAGGACAAAGTCCTGTTTAAAAGAGACCTTATCGGATCTATATGATTGCCTTTCTTTGAATGTGGCTCAATTCGTTTAGGCTGTCCACAAAAGTCACGCCAGTGGTTAAACATATCGGACATATTTTGATCACCTAGTTACAGGTTGTTCATGACCTATGATCATAAGTGAGCCCAGTATTATGGTCATAAGTCATGGCAGTGGTTAAACAGGTAACTGTACCTGATTTTATGATTTTTTTCTCATGCAAGGAAGGATTTTATCTCATGCAAGGAAGGACAAGACTTGGAGAAACAGGAACGTAGAGGGGAAAAAATATAGGGAGGTGAAATCCCATTTGAACCCTCTTGAAGTGGTAGAGTAGGGGTCTCCAAACTTGGCAATTCGTAAGACTTGTGGACTTCAACTCCCAGAATTCCTCAGCCAGCAATTCTGGGAGTTGAGGTCCACAAATCTCAAAATTGCCAAGTCTGGAGATGCCCGAGATAGAGCCCAGAGAAGGTTATTAAGGAATTATGCAAATACACCCCCAGGCTACAAAAGGCACATTTTTTTTTAAAGCTCAGGAGCAAGGCTGTTTTAACACAAAACAATTGTGATCCAGACCGCGCACTTAGAAAAAGCAGGATTCCGTTACCTTTATGAATTATGCAAATACCTTTGTTTAAACTGCTGCATTCGTCTCATTAATAACCAAAGATGAATAATGCAGATTAAATGCAGACGTAATGCAGGGAGGGTAGATGAAGAGAGTTTGCATAAAAGCAGCTCTGTAATTTTCAGATTCTGGGTGGAAGTGCTAGAACTCCAGCTCCAGGATTTCTTGCACCCAGAACAGGACAAGGGGAAGGGGAAGAAGCAAAAAAAAGATGCCCCCCTCCCCCGCAGTTCAACACTGTACCTTTGACCAGCATTAAGGATGGCCTCATTTTAATATTGCATTTTAATTATTTCTGCTCCTTCTATTCTGTCACTTCTCAAAATACAGGTAGTCCTTAACTTGCGACCCCAATTGAACCCAACATTTCTGTTGCTAAGTCAGACCGCTGTTAAGTGAATTTTGCCCCATTTTATGACCTTTCTTGCCACCGTTGTTAAGCGAATTGCTGCAGTTGTTAAGTTAGTAACACGGTTGTTATGTGAACCCGGCTTCCCCATGGACTTTGCTTGATCAGAAGATCGCAAAAGGGGATCGCATGACCCCGGGACACTGCAACCGTCATAAATACGAGTCAGTTGCCAAGCAGTCTAATTTTGATCATGTGATCACGGAGATGCTGCAACGGTTGTAAGTATGGAAAACGGCCATAAGTTACTTGTTTCCGTGTTGTTGTAACTTTGAACGGTCACTAAACAAATGGTTATAAGTTAAGGACTACCTGTAATCCCCAAACAGATTATGGAGCTTTTTCTTCCCTACTTGATTTGATCAACACAGAATCCATGTCAGGTAAAAAAAAAAAAAAAGGGGGGGGACAGGGTTCTTTCCTATTGCACGATACAAGTGTAATGCGTAAACTGGCCGTTGTGGTTTATAAATCATGACTGAGGGTTAGTATAACACATGGGTTATAGGATGCCAAAGAATACCATGGACAGCCAAAAAAAAACAACCCCAAACCAAGCAACTCAAGTCAGAGTTTTCACTCAAGGTGCAAAATTATCAGGCTCAAATGATCCAACTTTGGACACATCATGCAGCACAAGACACAAGACCAAGTTCTGTGGAGAAGGCGCTGATGCTGGGAAAGATGGAAGAAAAAAGAAGAAAAAAGAAAAACAGCAGCAAGGGGAGTGGACTCAATTACAGTGATGATGGAGGCACCATTGGAAGACCCGAAGGACCAGGTTGGGATCAGATCCTCCTGGAGAAAATCGATCTATGTGGACTCTTAAGAGTTGACACCAACTTGATGGCACATTGTCCATCCATTGATCAATGCAAAGACCTAGTTCTCTGCAGAAGGTGTTGTGGCCTGCCAGCGGCCAGCGGAGCTGGCAGCAGACTCGGACAGTGAGGAGGTTGGGGAGGAACATGGGCCAGTCCTGGAGTCTGGGGAAGGCTCTGATGAGTGCTCTGTGTTTGAGGCAGAGATGGGGCCAGGGCCGTCCGACAGTTATCAGCGACCTTTGGAGGCGGAGATAAGTGGAGCTGAAGAACAGCTGGAGCCTGGTCCCAATGTGCGCATGCGCAGAACTATCAGAAGGGACCAATTAAGGAACAGAGGTTGACTCGGGAGTAACAGCACAAGAGGACGCTGAATGGCCCCTCCCATAGGAAATAAATAGGAGTGAAAGGGGAGTGGTGTTTGCAGGAGACAATTAGTTCATTATTCGTGTGAAGATTGGCTTATCTGAGTTGTGCCTCACCGAGACTCCTTGCCAAGTATTTCCTTGTTCAGCGTTGCATCAAGAAGCTATCGGCCTGGCAACTCTCCAAGGACTGATAAGGTCTGTGTTTGCGATTCACCCTTGAAAGACTGTTTTCCGGGACTTCGCTGGATGTGAATGCTAGGAATTCATATTAGCCAAATAAAAAGGGGTTTTTTTTCGGGACAAGGAGTCTGTTTCGTGATTTGGTGAAGCCTAGGTCAGAACAGGTTCTAGCTGCAATTCTGGGAAGGATAGGAGGAAAAATTAGAAGAGGAGGACCAGCAGCAAGGTGGAGAGAGTCAGTTACGGCGATGATGGGGGCACCATTGGAAGACCTGAAGGACCAAGGTGGGGACAGATCGTCCTGGAGAAGGTCCACAATTATTATTATTATTATTTATTATTTATTATTTATAAAATTTGTATGCCGCCCAACTCCCGAAGGACTCTGGGCGGCTCACAGTATATAAAAAAGGCAACAATAAAAACATATATATATATATATATAAAAACAATTTAAAAATACATCAATATTAAAATAAAACATTCACACAAACGTACATGAGCCAATCAGTCAATTATTGGCCCCAGGCCTGCCGGAAAAGCCAAGTCTTAACGGCTTTACGGAAAGCCAGTAAGATGGGGGTAGTATGGATCTCGGGGGAAGTTGGTTCCACAGAGTCGGAGCGGCTACAGAGAAGGCCCTCCCCTGCGGGCCCGCCAGCCGACACTGTCTGGCTGATGGGACCTGAAGAAGGCCAGCCCTGTGCGACTTCACTGGTCGTTGGGAGGAGTGTGGCAGAAGGCGGTCACGCGGATAAACTGGTCCTAAGCCATGTAGGGCTTTAAAGGTAAGAACCAACACCTTAAATTGTGACCGGAGCACAATCGGCAGCCAATGCAGCTCGCGAAGGATGGGACTCGTGTGGGTGTACCTTGGCACACCCACGACTGCTCACGCAGCTGCATTCTGGCCTAATTGTAGTCTCTGGACACTCTTCAAGGGTAGCCCCATGTAGAGCGCATTGCAATAGTCAAGCCGTGAGGTGATGAGGGCATGAGTGACTGTGAGCAGAGCCTCCTGATCCAAATAGGGCTGCAATTGGTGCACAAGGCGCACCTGTGCAAAGGTCCCCCTGGCCACAGCTGTCCATATAATCCCATATATCCCTATATATACAATGCGCTTGCTAAGAGCTGAGTTGGTAGCACATAATACATTTCTACCTAGGAAAGCCATAAAATACCCAGAGAAGTTAAATCTTGGGAAAGGTAGAAGGAAGGAGAAGGTGACCAGCAGCATGGTCAAGAGACTCAGTTATGGTGATGATTGGGGCACCACTGGATGACCAAGTTAGGGACAGAACAGATCATCATGGAGAAAATCTATTTATGTGATCACCGGGAGTCGAGAACTTAATGGCATAGAATCAATCAACCAATATCAATCAATCAATCAATCAACAATTCATGGTAACTCAACGGTTATATCTTCTTTAATACCCACAGTGCATATCACCAACACCCCGCATGCCACAAACGCTGCCTTTTTTCCCCCCTTTAGTTTCCCACGATCGTATAAATTAAATTCACACGTGACACTAAGTCACAGTTTGTTGATCCATGGCTTATTCAACAAACCACACTTCGTTGGAGTCGCACGCTAAAGTAAGCCACAAATCATTTGCACATAAGGCACAAAGCTAAAACCGAGCAAGTTAAGACTATTGCTGAGTATGGTGCATAAAACAGATAAATTGCTTTGATCACTTTGGAGAAAATCAGCATGATTTCAACCACTGTTTTTCAAACTTGCCAGCTTTAAGACGGGGTGGGCTTTAATTCCCAGGAAGCCGCAGCCAGCAAGTTGTCAGGTTTGAAAAAAAAAAAAACTGATTTAAATGGGATAAATTTAATTTTGCTCCCCAATTATACAATTGACCAGATGCAGAATTCCCCAGGAAAATTTCTTTAAAGCATCACTGTACTGTACCTGCACAAGTGGATTTTGGTTGTCCCGCTCTTCTACAGATAGCACGTGTAGCAAATATTCGCTCTTTATTCCTGGGGCAAAGACAAGGCAAAGGACTACTAGCTCTTGCTGCATGGAAAAAAACCCACCCTCCAAACCTTTAGGAAATTCTGACTGAAAGTACAGAAACCTGCACTTCCTCCCACCTCAACCCATAGATTGCTTACCTAAAATCATCTGAAATTCCGCTACTGAAAGAAAGCAGAGGAAAATTATAGCGGTGCTGGCAAGCCCAAATGTGAGGCCTGAGAGAGGCTTTTGCAATGAAGCTACGGGGCTGAAAGAGAAGAGGGTGCTTGGTGATACTTGACATCTAAGAGCCCTGAGAAGATGTGGGAGGGAGGGAGGGAAGATGGAGACTCATCTCAAACCCTCTTAAGGCTGCCTTTTGATTTAGCAACCATTTTTCACGTCATACAAAAGCCCTTTCTGTTCTCCAGAGAGATCAGCTCTATTCAAGCCCTCTTCTCTTCCTCTTAAAATGTTGATCGTTTCATCAGCCCCCTCTTCACAAGGTTAGAGGTGTTTGCTTGGTTGCACGAGGCCAGGAACTTCAGTTGAAGTTCTCCTGAGATCTCCTGAAGGCACCTATTCTCTTCTTGCATCTTGTCCTGAGTACCCCCAGGCACCCGCAGTGGAGCCAAATTCCACCCTGGATGATATTGGCTCCGAATCTACAGCATTTGGAACACCCATGGGTCCATTCCAAACAACCCAGCCTACTTAAAAGTATAAAGGTAAAGGTAAAGGTTCCCCTCGCACATATGTGCTAGTCGTTCCCGACTCTAGGGGGCGGTGCTCATCTCCGTTTCAAAGCCGAAGAGCCAGCGCTGTCCGAAGACGTCTCCGTGGTCATGTGGCCGGCATGACTAAATGCCGAAGGCGCACGGAACGCTGTTACCTTCCCACCAAAGGTGGTCCCTATTTTTCTACTTGCATTTTTATATGCTTTTGAACTGCTAGGTTGGCAGAAGCTGGGAGAAGTAACGGGAGCTCACTCCGTTACGCAGGGCTAGGGATTCGAACTGCCGACCTTTCTGATCGACAAGCTCAGCGTCTTAGCCACTGAGCCACCACATCCCTACCCGCACTAAAGTATAGACAACAGAATAACAGAGTTGGAAGGGACCTTGGAGGTCTTCTACTCCAACCCCTGCTCAAGCAGGAGACCCTATACCATTCCAGACAAGTGGCTGTCCAGTCTCTTAAAAACCTCCAGTGATGGAGCTCCCACAACTTCTGGAGGCGACCCATTCCACTGATCAATCAATCAATCAGAACAGAGTTGGAGGTCTTCTAGTCCAGCCCCCTGGTCAAGCAGGAGACCCTATACCATTTCAGACAAGTGACTGGCCAGTCTCTTCTTAAAAACCTCCAATGATGAAGTACCCACAACTACCGAAGGCAAGCTGTTCCACTGGTTATTTGTCCTCAGTGTTAGGAAGTTTCTCCTTAATTTCAGGTTGCTTCTCTCTTTGATTAGTTTCCATCCATTGTTCCTGGTCCTGCCTTCTGGTGCTTTGGAAAATAAATTGACCCCATCCTCTTTGTGGCATCCTCTCAAATACTGGAATATTGCTATCATATCTCTCCTAGTCCTTCTTTTCAGTGCTCATTTGTCAGGAAATTTCTCCTTAATTCCAGGTTGCTTCTCTCCTTGATTAGTTTCCACCCATTGCTTCTTGTCCTGCCCTTGGGTGCTTTGGAGAATAGGTTGACTCCCTCTTCTTTGTGGCAGCCCCTCAAATATCGGAACACTGCTATCATGCCGCCTCTAATACTTCTTTTCATTAAACTAGACTTACCCAATTCCTGCAACTCTTCTTCACATGTTTCGATTGTGGGAAACATCTGAAATATCAACAATTTTTCTCTCACCATGTTATATCTTTCCCCCTTATCATTCTTTATTACTCCAATCAGGCTTTTTGTCTTTTTAACTTGTGTGGCTCTAGCCAACATTCTAGAATTTTTATTACTATTTTTATACAATTCCCTGTTTAAATATATTAGATTTCTTTAAACCTGTTCTATCTCAATATTTTGCAACTCTTTTCTTTTAGCTAATAGTTCTAACATAACCCTATTCTCTCTGCTTTCTATATGTTTACTCTCTAGTTCCCTAATTTCCTCCTCCAACCATTTTATATATTTCTCTTTTTGTTTTTTTATATTATAAGAGTATTTTATCCCTAAACCTCTCGCTACTGCTTTCATTGCATCCAATATTACACCTATATTACTACCTCCCTCTTCATTTATAGTCCATATTTCTTTTAATTCCCTTTCCGTTTTTTAGAAAGAAAGAAAAAATATTGTGGGAGGGAGGAAAGGCAAGAAAAGGAAAGGAAAGGAAAGGAAAGGAAAGGAAAAAGGAAAGGAAAGGAAAGGAAAGGAAAAGAAAGGAAAGGAAAGATCAGGGGAGGGAA
>QLTV01003650.1:731158-741666 GCA_003457575.1 Thermophis baileyi
TTTCGTTACTGCGCATGCACGGGAGGGAGCGAACCGGCAGCGAGGTAAGTTGGAACCCACCCCTGGACAGTTCCTCTTTAAAAATTATGATTTAAACCGAGTGTCAACTCGCAAAGCATTCCTGGCCTGCTCTCGAGTTGCCATAGGCAAGGGGGATGGGAAAACGAACTTTGCAGCTGCAGCGAGGGAGCACTTCAGTCAAAACAAAAGCACATTCCAGCCATCTCTCTGTCAAGGCCATCTCCGTGGTTACCCACAGTGGCTGGAGGGGAGTGATCTCTACAACCCACATGCGAAATTGCTTCGTTGGAGAATGTGACTGATGGCACACCTTGGGGGGAGGGGGGAAACAGGGTCAGAGCCGGGACGTAAATTAAGTGGGGTCAGAGTTGGCTCCACTTGGACCCTGCTGACATGAATCTCCTAATAAATAACTGGATTTTTTTTGAAGCGTGGCTCGAGGCTCATCGGTTGGAACCCTGACAGCGAGTTGATTTAAATCAAGTCTTTTTACGAGTGATTTAAATCGACTTGATTTAAATCAAATCCACCCTGCTTTTGAAGGCCAGGTTAATGTCCCAAAGACAAGGTCGGCATGATCCGGTACGAGTGACATTTGACCCTGGTTAACAAGGCGTTCCTTTAATGTTTATCTCTTGGCAGCAGCGAGTTTGTTTGTGGGGGCCTTGGTGCTCTCTGAGCTTGGTTCTTTGTTTGCAGGTATTTCATTACCAGACTAGTTAACATCTTCAGTGCTAGAAGGGAGAGGGGTTTGCTGTCTGTTCATTCAGGCAGTCCTCGACTTACAACAGTTCATTTAGTGACAGGTCAGAGTTGCAGCAGCATTGAAAAAAATGACTTATGACCGTTTCTCACAGTGACGGCCTTTGCAGCACCCCTATAATCAGGTGATCAAAATTCAGAGGCTTGGCAACTGGTTCCTATTTATGACCGTTGCTGGGTCCTGGAGTCACGCGATCCCCTTTTGCGACCTTTTGACAAGCAAAATCCATGGGGAAAGCCAGATTCACTTAACAACTAAGTGGCTAACTAATCAACTGCAGTGATTCACTTAACAATTGGGGCAAGAAAGGTCGTAAAATGAGGCAAAATTCAGTTAACAAATGTCTCACTTAACAACAGAAATTTTGGGCTCCATTGTGGTCGTAAGTCGAGGACTACCTGTATATAATAGCTTGCCCCGTAGGTGTTTGTGGGATTGTTGTTTTCTCGTTGATAGCTCCTTGATTAGGCTGCTGCTTTTTGTTTAGTTGTTTGTGTATAAACCGACAGCAAAGAAGCACTCCTTTGTAGCACTTTTGTTGTTGGATAATAAAACATGTGCAAAAACAAACAAACTCAGAGAGCATTAAGGACTTTACGGTTCAACCTTGAGCTACAGATGTTCTGTTTATTGGAACCAAACAATCAAGCAGGGAACAACAGCCTAACCAAGGAGGAAACAACAGCCCCACTAACACTGACAGGGCAAATTACTGTATGTAAACAAAGAGCAAACCCCACTCCTTCTATCACTGATGATGTTACCTAGTTGGGTAATGAAACGTCTGCAAGGAAACAACCAAGCTCAGAGAGCACCAAGGACCCCACAATCAGCTCCTCCTCCTCCTTTCCCCCACAAACCCCACTCCCTTCTATCACTGATGATGTTACCTAGTTGGGTAATGAAACGTCTGCAAGGAAACAACCAAGCTCAGAGAGCACCAAGGACCCCACAAACCAACCCTCCACCTACCTACCCCCACAAACCCCACTCCCTTCTATCACTGATGATGTTACCTAGTTGGGTAATGAAACGTCTGCAAGGAAACAACCAAGCTCAGAGAGCACCAAGGACCCCACAAATCAACTCTTGATCTACATACATTCTCTTCTATTGGGATTTTTTGTCTCTCCAGGATGAAAGATAGGGAAGTGTGGGAACAGGATGAAGAAAAAACAGGATCCCGTTATCAACACTCAGTAGCCACCGCAACCTTGGCCGGTGGTAGCTGAAATATCCCTTGTCTTTTCCCCACACACACCTCTCTTTTTCCTTTGTGACCACGCAGGGATCTGTCAGCTCTGCAGACCAGGGAAGGGCACCCCACAGCCATTTTACCAGGCAGTAACCCAAGGATTCAAGATCACTTCGACGGGATGGAGCTGTTAGGGAACAAACGGGCAGATCCCCATTAAGAAATACTGGAAGCAGACTTCCATAGTTCCCACCCCACGGAAAGGAGGATGGGATGTAGCACAGTCACTAGCAGGCTTCCATTTTTAACAGAGGGCTCAGTGGTGAAGGCACCAGGCTAGAAAGTGGGACGCAGTGAGTTCGAGTCCCGCCTTAGCCATGAAAGATAGCTGGGTGACTTTGGGCCAATCACCAGGAGACCGAGAGTTCTAGTCCCGCCTTAGCCATGAAAGACAGCTGGGTGACTTTGGGCCAATCACCAGGAGACCGAGAGTTCTAGTCCCGCCTTAGCCATGAAAGACAGCTGGGTGACTTTGGGCCAATGACAAGAAGACAGTTCGAGTCCCACCTTAGGCATAAAAGCTGTCTGGGTGACTTTGGGCCAATGACAAGGAGACAGTGAGTTTGAGTCCCGCCTTAGCCATGAAAGCCAGCTGGGTGACTTTGGGCCAATCACCAGGAGACCGAGAGTTCTAGTCCCGCCTTAGCCATGAAAGACAGCTGGGTGACTTTGGGCCAATCACCAGGAGACCGAGAGTTCTAGTCCCGCCTTAGCCATGAAAGACAGCTGGGTGACTTTGGGCCAATCACCAGGAGACCGAGAGTTCTAGTCCTGCCCTAGCCATGAAAGCCAGCTGGGTGACTTTGGGCCAATGACAAGGAGACTGTGAGTTCTAGTCCCGCCTTAGCCATGAAAGACAGCTGGGTGACTTTGGGCCAATCACCAGGAGACAATGAGTTCTAGTCCCATCTTAGCCATGAAAGCCAGCTGGGTGACTTTGGGCCAATGACAAGAAGACAGTTCGAGTCCCACCTTAGGCATAAAAGTTGGCTGGGTGACTTTGGCGTAATCACTAAGAGCTTGGGAGTTCTAGTCCTGCCTTACCCATGAAAGCCAGCTGAGTGGCCTTGGGCCAGGCACCAGGAGAATGTGAGTTCGAGTCCCGCCTTAGCCATGGAAGCTGGCTTGTGTAACTCGGTCAATCACCAGGAGACTGTAAATTCTAGTCCTGCCTTAGACATGAAAGCTGGCTGGGTGACTTTGAGCCAGGCACTCTCTCTCATCCCAACTCAACTAACAAGGTGGTTGTTGTAGGAAAAATAGGAGGAGGAAGGAATGCTGGATGCGTTTGCTGCCTTAACTTATTTGTAAATAATAAATAAATAAATACATTTCCAAAGTTGATCTGTCTCAGTATATCAAGCAGCGAATGAAGCTTTCCCATGTTTTAGAGGGGGCCACATTCACAAAGCAATCCTCAACGTCAACATAATTTTGTGGGATAGAAGGTCAATTTTTCACACTTCCCTTCATCATAGTATAGCTACACCCCAGAACCTTAATTCTACCTCAAGAAAGGAGAAGTTTGGGGGCTTACAGGATCAGCTAGTAGGCCATGGAAGACTAGATGTTGGATAAATTATCATCCAAGGTTCAGGGGAACACCACAAGAACCAGATCAAGGTTATAAGTAATGGCTTGGTGCTTGGGTAGTCTCTATTCCAAAGAAATACTTCTTTATTTAAGAAAATCTATATGGCCACCCAACTCACTAACAGTGACTCTGGGCAGCTTACTAAAATAAAACCCCAATACAAACCCCAATAAACCCCCACTTTCCTGGCAGCAACCATCAATCACTTGATTGGCTTCATATCGCCTGGGGGGTCAACAGACCTGGTGGCAAAACCATGTCTTCAGGCCCTTCAAGGTTGGGATCAGTCTTATCTCTGAGGGGACGATGTTCCACAGGGAAGGAGCCACCACCGAGAAGGCCCTTCTTCTTGGTCTCAATAGAGGGACCTCCTTAGGAGAAGGGACCCAGAACATATCTGCTTCCCCACTTTGGTGGGCCAGGTACCGTGTTTCCCCCAAAACAAAACCTGGTCTTATATTTATTTATTTTTTGCTACCAAAAAAGGCACCAGGCCTTATTTTTGGGGGGTGTCTTCCACTGACTCACCTCGTGGCAGCGGCACTGACAGCCCCACCCAGCAGGAGCCGGCTGCCAGCCCACTTCTTCTGCGGCCACTTGTCGCCGCTTGCACGAGTCGCCCCCAGCCTCTGTTTCGCTGTCAGAGACCTTCAGGAAAGGCCTCTGCAGCCGATAACAGAGCTCAAGGCAGGTAGGTGTTGGGGTGTGCGAGGCCTGGTAAGTAGGGCAGCTCCACCCTCCCCATCCCCACCCTAGCTTAATTTTTACCCGTGCACCCTGGTGTGGGTGGGGTCTTAAGTAGGGCTTATTTTGGGGGTAGGGCTTATTTGGGCGCACGTGTAAAAAATCAAGCTAGGGCTTACTTTCGGGGTAGGTCATATTTTTGGGGAAACACGGTAGATGTAACTGAGGAAAGATGGCCCTTCAAATAACCTGGCCCCAAGCCATGTAGGTTGTGGCCCACTACCGGGCACGGCCAATTCACAACCGGGCTGCGTGAGTGATGGGTTGGTGCACACGCACGCCTGCAGCCCCACTTGTGTGAGAGGCGTCCCAAAGGCTTCTCTCGTGGGAGTGGAGCTGCGCGTGTGTACTGGCCCACTGCTTGCGCATCCCAGTTCCCCTCTCCCCCTCCAGCCGAGCCGCCAAGCCGCCTCGGTTTGAGCCGCGGTTACTGAGGTTGTATGCGCAGGACACGTGATCCACTTCTGCAGCATCGGGCAGCCTTGGTGAGTTTGAAGGAGTACGAGACCGTGCCCCAAAGGCTTCTCTTCTCTGCGCCAAAAGCTTTTGCAAACGGACAAATGTTTTGAGGGAGCAATCTCGCGATGCTTCAGGCCTTGCAAAAGGTTTTGGCATGGAGAAGCCCGAAGGAGCAGAGACCGCGCCCCAAAGGCTTCTCTTCTCTCTTGGGTGACTGGAGCTGTGTGTGCATGTGTGCACTCACATGGCCTGGTTTCTCTCTCCCCTCCCCCCCCCAGCCAGGCCACCAAGCCACAAAGGTTGGGGACCACTGATGTAGGGCTTTATGTTGTGGCCCGCCGGCAGCCAGCATAGCTGGCAGCAGAGTCGGACAGTGAGGAGGTTGGGGAGGAACATGGGCCAGTCCTGGGGGCTGGGGAAAGTTCGGACGAGGGCTCTGCGTCGGAGGCAGAGAGGGAGTTAGATAGCAGTGAGGCAGAGGAACAGCTGGAGCCTATTCCCAGTGTGCGCATGCGCATGCGCAGAGTGGCCAGAAGACAAGAACAATTAAGAAAGCAGGGTTGACTTGGGAGTAAAGCCACACCTTGGAGGTAATTATATTTATTATATATTTATTATATTTGTATGCCGCCAAACTCCCAAAGGACTCTGGGCGGCTCCGAGAGGAAACAAAAGGGGAGTGAACGGGGAGTGGGCTTTCGCAGGAAGCAATTAGTTCATTCGGTCCTTTCAAGAGTGGAAAGTGCTGTTCGGGACTCTAAAAGACTCTGTGCCAAGTTTTGCCTTGCCCTGTGTTTGGAAATTAATTCTCTGGCAGCTTTCCAAGCGAGATAAGGTGTGTGTTTATAAATATTCCACTGAAAGACTGTTTGCCAAAGCCTTGCTGACTGTGAATGAAAGGAATTCACAGTCGTGTAAATGAAAGAGGTTTTGCCGGGACTAAGACTCTGCTTCATGCTTTCTAAGGAAGCCTAGGTCAGAACACTTTAAAGGTGACAGCCAGGACCCTGAACTGGACCTGGATGCAAATTGGCAGCCAACCCAACTCTCCCAAGAGAGGTGACACGTGCAAATCTAGACCTGCGTTTGCAATAGGGTCTCACCAGCTCCCCTGTGGCTGTCCAGGCTGATGAACTCCAAGGTGCCTTCATGAGGGGTCCGACTGCAGTCCCGCTGAGGCACGTGTTTCCCCCCAGGGCTGTATCGAAAGGCGAAGCTGAAATCTGCTAAAGTAACCTGGAGGATAAGAATGAAGAAGAGCAGAAGATCCTCAAAAAAGCTACAGGTACGACTTACGACCACAACCGAGCCCCAAATTTCTGTTGCTGCGAGACCGTTGTTAAGTGACCAGCAGACGCCACAAGGAATATTAACACTCTATTGTTAAAATTGTAACAACAGAGTCTTGAAAGCTCGGCGGTCTTTCTCCATCCCTCACACCAAAAAGAGTCAAGCTGGGCCAGTCTTGAATTTCTTCCTCACCCTCTCCCGTCTTTTGAGAGAAGCGGCTTTTCAATGGCAGCTTTTCTTCAAAGTCCTCTACAGGGAGTCGTCAAGTTAGGACCACAACTGAGCCCCGAACTATGATTTTAAGTCACTGTGGTCTTTAAGTGAGGTGCCTGTGTGACCGCTTTTCTCAATAACCATAATCCAAGCTTTCACCATTACAGTCGTTAAAGTGTTTCTTTCCTCCGGAGAGGAAAATTGCTAGAGTTTTTTTGCATTTTCACTTCCGAATGCTGACTGCCAGCAATTTTGCTGGATTTGAGGGCCTGTACAACCTGATTAGAAGCCCTGTCTTGTTCTCCAGCCCTCTGCTCCTTGGAATGGGCCAACTCGCCACAGCCAACTCGCCGCGGCCAAATGCGCCATGGCCAACTCGCCGTGGCCAGCTCACCAGGGGCAATTCCCTGCAGCCAATTCACCACAGGAAAACTCTCTGCAGCCCAATTCAACCATTTTATTTAATTATTTAAAAATTACTTTAATTTTGTCATTCACATTTCATTTTGTCCTTCCTTTTACATCCTTTCTTTAATTATTCTACTTCACTGTTTCTTTGATATTATTATTATAATTATTATTATGTAACTTTTGTCCAGCAGCAAGTTGGCCATGACGAGTTGTCCTGCTCCTTGCCTTACCACAATAAGATCAGCCGGATTCACATATATGTTTTCAGCAGCCAGATCCCCGTGAGTATACTCATTTTCATGAAGGTACTCCAGGACATCAAGCTAGAGGAAAAGAGAAAGGCAGACGGGAAGTGTCAGCAATGCAAATTCCCGTTTTCCAGGACTGCTGCTGGTGCGAACAGTCTTCATCAGTGGGAAGTAATGGGATGGTGGAAGGAGGTAGCTTTGCCTTATTAATTAAATTTATATGCCGCCCATCTCACTAGCCCAGGGGTCAGCAACCTGCGGCTCTGGAGCTGCATGTGGCTCTTTCATCCCTCTGCTGCGGCTCCCTGTTGCCAGTCGGCTCCATAATTGATAGGGCTTTCGTTTAGGACAGGTAGAGGAAAAAGGACGCCATGCTAGGAGGAAACTCTATGGCGTGGGAAGTGGACTTCCGGTTGGCTCCAGAATTGAACAGGGGGCTTCCGGTTAGGACCTTTGTGGCTCTTTGAGTGTTTAAGGTTGCCGACCCCTGCACTAGCCAAAGTGACTGGGTGGGTTAAAGTGCCATTAAAAACATAAATATAAAAACAATCAAAACTAAGAATTAAATAAAGGCTAAAAGCCAAGAAGACAAAAGGCGTGGGGGCAGGCTTTTATCTTTCACACAACCAACCATCTCCAGCATGTCAGCCGAGATTCTTAATCATCCAGGTCGTGGTTGTCCCAAAGGTGCTTTTTCAAGAGGCAACTGGACTTCCTTTATTTTTTCTTGAGGACGTTACGCTTCTCATCCAAGAAGTGAAGAAGCTTCTTGGATGAGAAGCAAAACGTCTTCAAGGAAAACACAAAGGACGTCCAATTCATCTTCTTTCTTTTAACGACCCCATAATCCCTTGCGGGGTTGAGTCTTGGGCAACTGAATGGAGCTGAGTGTTTACTGCCCGGATGCCCTTCCTGTCGCCAATGCGGAGTTTTGTTCAGCAGATATATTCTCATCGTGCCCAGAGAGAGAGAAATATCTGCCTCTACCTAGGATCGAACTCACAGCCTCCTGATTGTAAGGCGAGAGCTCCACCTCTAGGCCGTTGCACCACTCAAAGGAAGTCCAATTGCCTCTTGAAAAAGCACCTTTGGGACAGCAGTGTCAGTTTTTCACAGTATCTTGGAAATCTCAATTCGCCTCCCCACTGCTTTATACTTATTGGAACTAGGTAGGATCTTGTTTGAGATGCTTTCTTGGATTACCGTTCTGCCCTGGACTCGTGTTTCTTTTATCTGATCGTTGCCTTAGTAAAAGCTCTTCCTGTCCTTTAAGGCCATCCCTTCTGCCCATCAGAGAAACTCCTTCCCCACTCTGTGCCTTCCTGGCATCCCATACCAGCCTGACTGCAAGCTGCAAAACAGCTTTCTCCGTCATCTTGTTTTCGTTGTCGTCCAGGATTGACTGAAGAGATCGACCCAATTCGGGAAAGACCAGGAACCTGCCAAAGGAGATTGCGTTGCATGTGAATTGGGCTGCCCATCACAGTGTGCATCTATTCTTGGTCATCTGCTGGTTAAAAACCACCAGGAATTAGGGAGGCTAGTGTGGTGGAATGTAGCCTGGATTCCCAGGTGGGAGGGGCTGCCTTCCTGAGGTCAAAGAGGTGGTGAAGCTTCGATAGTTTGGTGGGAGAAAAAGTTAAGAAGGCTCCTCCCTAGCGATTCCCAGAGAATGTTTTATGCTGCAAATAGTTGCTTTAGTTTGGTGAGATTTCTGTCTATAGGTGAAGATCCATACTGGAAACTGCTCAGAAGTACAGATAGTCCTTGACTTACAACTGTTCGTTTAGTGACTGAAGTTACAACAGCACTGGAAAAAAAATGACTTATGACCGTTTTTCACACTTACAACCGTTACAGCATCCCCATGGTCATGTGATTAAAATTCAGATGCTTCACAACTGGCTCATATTTATGAGCAATGCAGTGTCCTGGGTCATGTGATCCCCGCCTGTTTTTGTGACCTTCTGATAAGAAAGTCAATGACGAAGCCAGATTCATTGGACAACCGTGTTACTAGCTTAACAACTGCAGTGATTCACTTAACAACTGCGGCAAGGGTGGTAAAATGGGGCAAACCTCACTTAGCAACTGTCTCACTTTGCAACATAAATTTTGGGCTTAATTGTGGTAGTAAGTCAAGGACTATCTATAATTCTATGTGTCTTTCTTGGTTCTTGGGGCCTGATAGCTGATCATTTGTTTTCAAGACAAGGCTTTGGAGACTCTCCTCTCACCTGGAGCGAATGTGCACAAAATTCAGTCTTCGTTATAAGTGTGCAAATCAGACAGGTGTTGTAACAGGAACAAAAAGTAAGAGCTGTGGTGGTTAGAATGCAGTATTGCAGACTAATTCTGCCAGCTGCCAGCAGTTCGATCCTGATGGGCTCAAGGTTGCCTCAGCCCTCCCTCCTCTTAAAGTTGTTAAAATGAGGCCCCAGATTGTTGGGGGGCCATAGGCAGATTNNNCTCACTCTGTAAACCACTTAGAGACGGCTGTAAAGCACTGTGAAGCAGTATATAAATCTTAAAGTGCTATTGCTTCCTTCCTTCCTTCCTTCCTTCCTTCCTTCCTTCCTTCCTTCCTTCCTTCCTTCCTTCCTTCCTTCCTTTCCTTCCTTCCTTCCTTCCCTTCCCTTCCCTCCCCTTCCTTCCTTCCTTCCTTCCTTGGTGCACAGTGGTTAGAATGCAGCATTGCAGGCTAACTCTGCTGACTGCCAGCAGTTTGTTCCTGACCGGCTCAAGGTTGACTCAGCCTTCCATCCTTCCGAGGTGGGTAAAATGAGGACCCAGATTGTTGGGGGCAATATGCTGACTCTGTGAACTGCTTAGAGAGGGCTGGAAAGCACGGTGAAGTGGTATATAAGTGCTATTGCTAAAAAGCAAAACACAAACTTTTGCTAAATACAAAATGAGAATGTTGAAGAACAACCTGGATCTATTCAAATCACAGGGCATGCAAGGGATGGCAAGAGAAGAATGGCCTCAGTCATGCGCCAAAAAGTGGAAGATCCACAGGATTGGTGTGAAACGGGAGAAGAGCAGAGATCAAACTCTCTTATCACTGGGACTCACCTGTAGCTAGTCCCATGGACGCCAAAACCAACACATTCAGGTATCCCCAGGAACGGCATTAAATATTGCTTCTTCCATTTCTCCACTGCAGGGAGAGATCAAACGGACAGTGCAACTAAAGAGAGATGTAGCACAGCTTGTGCTGACAGACACCCCCCCCCCCAAACTGCCTCACTTTGGAAGCAGAACAAGAAGAGATTAGAGATTCTACAGCGGGCCAGGAGAGGTTTGAGGATGGTGTCCTGTGTTCATATCCCCAAGACCCACTTATAAAGGGGTGCAGGAGTCCTCCAATGTTTGTTTTTACCTGTGACTTTCTTGGCGGCTCGCTGTAGAAAATTCTGTTCGTTAAACAGCTTTCCCTCTTTGGCATCCTGAGAAAAGAAAGGTAACAGCACTGAAGTTCTTGGACAGAGACATATATATATATATATA
>QLTV01003650.1:748043-762826 GCA_003457575.1 Thermophis baileyi
CAAAGGAACTTCAGAAAAAAAGCCTCTCAAACAGAGCTTCAGAAAAAAAGCCTCTCAAATGGAGGTTTAAGAGGCAGAAAAAAAAGCAAGGCGCAGAGCTCACAACCAACAAACCTGTTGCTAAAATTCACCTCTGAGAACAGCTGATTGGGGTATTCCGGGATCACGATCCACCCACCAATCAGCTTTTTTCTTATTTTCCTCCCCAAAAACTAAGGTGCGTCTTATACTCCGGTGCGTCTTATACTCCGAAAAATACGGTAATTATACATATATACAGAAAAAAAAGCAAGGCACAGAGCTCACACCCAACGAACCTGTTGCTACAATTCACCTCTGAGAACAGCTGATTGGGGGTATTCCGGGATCACGATCCACCCACCAATCAGCTTTTTTCTTATTTTCCTCCCCAAAAACTAAGGTGCGTCTTATACTCCGGTGCGTCTTATACTCCGAAAAATACGGTAATTATACATATACACTATCATTTTGAAACTTCTAAATCCAAGTTTTCGCACCCCCTGGAATATCGTCTCGCACCCCCGGTTGGAAACCCCTGTAATAAGTGCAGGCTACGAAAGTCAAGGGATAAGATTAGTGTTCCTCCATTTTGGCAACTTGAAGCTGTGTGGACTTCAACTCCCAGAATTCTCTAGCCTGCATGAGAAGCACTGCATAACATAAATAAATAAGCTTAACATTGGCATTTGTGATCCAGCCATCGCTATTAGCTTGAACAATCACGTTCTCTGTGCCGCTAATCCTGACCACGTCCATAAATCCTTACCTTTTGCCTTTGGAGAAACGGATGCCGCTGAGCTCTGGGGAAAAGCTTTAACAAAGGTTGAAGACATTTCCTTTTTCGGAAAAACTATCTGCACCTTTTTCTTGTCAGGCAATGGCGGCAGCTCAACCTGGATGCCCTGATTTAATTCTGAGCAAGATAGGAGAAGACGTTGTTGGGGCAGCCAAAATGCTCACTGCTAAGCCCCAAACCAGAAAAATGCAGCATGCTTGAGCAGCTATGGGTACAGAATGGGACAGATTAACAGAGTTGGAAGGGACCTTGTAGGTCATCTAGTCCAACCCCCCGCCCAAACAGGAAGACCCTACACCATTTCTGACAGATGGCAGTCCAGTCTCTTCTTGAAAGCCTGCAGTGATGAAGCTCCCACAACTTCTGAAGGCAACTTCTGTTCCATGGGTTGATTGTTCTCTCTGTCAGAAAATTTCTTCTTATTTCCAGGTTGAATCTCTCCTTGTTCAGTTTCCATCCATTATTCCTTGTCTGGCCTTCAGGTGCTTTGGAAAATAGGTTCACTCCCTCCTCTATGTGGCAGCCCCTCAAATATTGGAACATTGCTATCATGTCTCCCCTGGTCCTTCTCTTCACTAGACTAGCCATGCCCAGTTCCTGCAAGCGTTCATTGTATGTTTTAGCCTGCAGTCCCCTAATCATCTTTGTTGAAATTCTGGAAAGAGTGCAGAAAAGAGCAACAAAGATGATTAGAGGGCTGGAGGCTAAAATACATGAAGAACAGTTGCAGGAATTGGGTATGTCTAGTCTAATGAAAAGAAGAACTAGGGGTGACATGATAGCAATGTTCCAGTATTTGAGGGGCTGCCATAAAGAAGAGGGGGTCAACCTATTTTCCAAAGCACCTGAAGGCAGGACAGGAAACAATGGATGGAAACTAATCAAGGAGAGAAGCAAGCTGGAACTAAGGAGAAATTTCCTGACAGTGAGAACAATTAATCAGTGGAGTGGCTTGCATTCAGAAGTTGTGGGAGGCTAATTGGAGGTTTTTAAGAAGAGACTGGACAACCATTTGTCAGAAATGGTATATGGTCTCTTGCCTTGAGCAGGGGGTTGTAGTAGAAGGGTCACTTCCAACTGTTATTCTGATAAGAAAAGCACACCCTACAGAGAAACAGTAATTAGATGCATAGCGGTTAAAACAATAGCTAGAAGCTTGTTGCAGCTTGGGTTAAGGGGCAAGCAGGGGTATAGGTACTATAGATCACGCTAAGAACACCTGAAAGCACGACTTGTACACGTGCTATTTGAACGATAAGGAGTTTGTAACCAATCGTTGTATTGCTATTTTGAATTTCCTGTACCCCGGGGTATGAAAATAGAATGCCAGTCTTGTTCAGTGCTCCTCCCAGCCCCTTTGTTTGCTAATGGAGAGACCCTTTGCTTCTGACCAGAAATAAAGTGGCAAATGTCCACTTTCTTCGACCCTGCGTTATGGATTGGCCCTTTGCCGAGTAAACGCACCACAGATGGGCTCTTTGGCCATCAATTGAACCAGCATCCCTTACAAGCCACAAGGACACCGCATATATCGTGATTTCATCCCGCAAAGAAGGGTACAGGTCAGTGGTGAAATCCAATTTTTTTTTACTGCCGGTTCTGTGGGCGTGGCTTGGTGGGCGTGGTGTGGCTTGGTGGGCGTGGCAGGGGAAGGATACTGCAAAATCCCCATTCCCTCCCCACTCCAGGGGAAGGATACTGCAAAATCCCCATTCCCTCCCCACTCCTGGGGGAAGGATATTGCAAAATCCCCATTCCCTCCCCACTCCAGGGGAAGGATACTGCAAAATCCCCATTCCCTCCCCACTCCTGGGGGAAGGATACTGCAAAATCCCCATTCCCACCCCACTCCTGGGGAAGGATATTGCAAAATCTTCATTCCCACCCCACTCTGGGGCCAGCCAGAGGTGGTATTTGCCGGTTCTCTGAACTACTCAAAATTTCCGCTACCGGTTCTCCAGAACCTGTCAGAAACTGCTGGATTTCACCCCTGGTACAGGTAGTCCTCAATTTACAAGCATTCATTTAGTGACCGTTCGAAGTTACAATTCGACTTACAACCATTTGTTGAGTGACCGTTACTAGTCACAATTACAAGAAAAGAGTGACTTATGATCGGTTTTCACACAACAGTTGCAGCATCCCCACGGTCACGTGATCAAAATTTGGAGGCATGGCAACTGGCATGTATTTATGATGGTTGCACTGTCCCAAGGTCATGTGATCACCATCTGTGACCTTCGCAGCTGGATTCCGACAAGCAAAGTCAATGGGGGAAGCCAAATTTGCTTAACAATCGCCATGATTCACTTAACTACAATGATTCGCTTAACAACTGTGGCAAAAAAGGTCGTAAAATGGGACATGACTGACTTAACAACTGCCTTGTTTAGCAATGGAAATTCTGGGCTCAATCGTGGTTGTAAGTTGAGGACTACTTGTATTAAGTGATTTGCGCCATGATGTCACGATGAGCATCTCCAGAGGAAGGGGGAATGACCTCCTCTTAGCCCATTTCCAGGCCAGCGAGATTTCTCAGCCTTCAACCTACCACGTGTTAATGAATTTCACACACCTTTCAGAGAAGGAGACGGAGTGATCTGCATTGGCTCTTCTTCTTGAACCGGAAGCCGGCCTCCGCAAGCCGGACAGAAGTGAAACATTTCCTCGACTTTCTGTCCACATTGTGGACAAAAATTGACCATCCTGGGAAAAAGTCACCGAGAAAGAAAAAGGAAGGTCAAATCCATAAGTAACTGATGCATACCAAAAAGCTGTACGTGCCCAGAAAGAAAGTAGATTGTAATATATATACGGGCTGAGTACCGCAGTGAACTCCCTAGCAGTCTTTAGCTACCAAACTTTTATTTTATTAGAGTGGAGAAAAGAGAAGTCCATATAACAGAAATAAAAGAGGAAGGGTGTAATGTCACACACTTTTTTAAAAAAACGTCCCAAGGTTCTTTACAAATTTGAAATAACCACAAATTACATCTGTTTGGTTCTCAATGTTCTCTAAGTCTACTTCTCTTTGGGGATGAAGGTTCATTATCTGAGCTTGTGGGTTGGTTTCCGAACATTTCATTACCAGGCTAGGTAACATCTTCAGCGGAGTTTAGGGGATGTCATTCAAGGGGTAAAATGCACTTACCTTTCCTACCGGCTCGCTCACAGGTCAAAACCAGGAAGTGACAATGTCCCGGTTTGGGGGGGTGGTGCAGCCTCCCGCGCCGGCGCTACCGGCTTGCCGAACCACCCGCCGCCGGCGCTACCAGCACGCACAAGACGGATAGGGCCGGCTGCATTTCACCCCTGATGTCATTGTATATTCTTGTTTATAAACTCCCATAAACTCCGCTGAAGATATTACCTAGCCTGGTAACGAAATGTTCTGAAACCAACCCACAAGCTTGGAGAATGAACCTTCACCCTCAGCCTACACCCGAGCTACAAATATTCGCCACCATGGCTACTTCTCTTTCTCATGATCAGGCCAGAAACATCTGCAGAAGACAAGCAAACTTGGGAACACCAAGAAAACAACCCTACCTTGACCTACAAGTATTTTCCACCTTAGCAAATTATATTTGCTACTTTATACAAAATCCATAGTGATCAAAAATATCCTTTCGGGAGAAACCTTCATGTTCATGAGGCAACTGGACTTTCTTTGAAGACGTTTCGCTCCTCATCCAAGAAGCTTCTTCAGCTCTGACTGGATGGTCACCGCTGGTTTGAAAGAGGGGTCTAAGAGGCCATCTATGTCAAAATTGAACACTCCTCTCTCAACAGGGGGGTGGGAAGATACAACATCATCTATCTCCAATCTATAACACCGTCCTTTCAACAGTTCCAAGAAGGCTCCACACCCATTTGCACCACTCAGGTGACCCTGATGACACAGATAAACTTCCAGGTGACCCGCTAAAAGAATGCAAATGGCCAGCTGTCTGCAAAGAGTATAAATCCTTTCATTCCAAACTGAAGAAGCTTCTTGGATGAGAAGTGAAACGTCTTCAAAGAAAAACCAGAAAGTCCAGTTGCTCTTGAAAAAGCACCTTTGGGACAACCATGACCTGGATGACGGAGAATCTTCATAGACCTTCATGTTCATGGGCTTTCTATAAAAAGGTAAGACCAAACAAGGTTTTTGTAGGTCTTAATACCTAGAAAAGTACCTATTCTCTACAAAACAACGTTCTAGCTCGCTTAATTTTTGCTTAATATCTTTTGCACAGTCAAACAACTGCACTTCCTTCAATAATAGAATAGAATAGAATTCTTTATTGGCCAAGTGTGATTGGACACACAAGGAATCTGTCTTTGGTGCATATGCTCTCAGTGTACATAAAAGGAAAAAAAATACATTCATCAAGAATCATAAGATACAACACTTAGTGATAGTCATAGGTTACTAATAAGCAATCAAATCATACTAGGAAACAAACAGAACAATATAAATTGTAAAAATACAAGCAACATGGTTATAGTCATAAGTGGGAGGAGATAGGTAATAGGAAGGATGAGAAGAATAATAGTAATACAGTTCTTAGTAAATAGTTTGGCAGTGTTGTGGGAATTAGTTATAATCTATGATTATACGATTATATTATAATCTATGATTATTGATCATAATCTATGATTATGCAAGGTAAGGGATTGATTAGATCTGGAGATCTGCAGGTTGTCATTGTCCAGATACTCTGAACTTTCTTCTACTAACTAGAACAATGTTTCCAACCCTGGCAACCTGAAGATGTGTGGACTTCAACTCCCAGAATTCCCCAGTCAGCTCCCCGTATCCCCTGGCAACGCCAAGACCCGTGGGCAGGCGTACTAGATCGGAGGCTCCGGCCTATCCAGAGGCTCTTAAGGACCGGGCAAAGGGGCTACCCACCCGGCGCCGGGCCCGCAGATCCTCTTGGCGGCCGCGTCGCCCTCTTCGGCCCGCGGCCGCCGCTTCCGAGCCGCCCAGCCGGATTTCATAGCGGCGTCGGCGGCTAAGGATGCTTTCACTTTCGCAGTGTCAGCGCGCCCGGGCTTCCGGTGACCGGCCACGCCCTCTTTCTTTCCTGGCCACGCCCCCGGCAATTTGAAAACCTACTTAGAACTCGGGGTGGGGGAGAAGTCTCGGATCATAGAGAGCAGCTGGTCCTCCAAGATAGATGGGCGTTTTCCCCACGGACCAAGCAGTACCCAATGATGCTTTATGGACGCCATGACTTTGCCTTATAGGCCCCATTGGGCCTCTGCAGTACCTCCGTCAGCCACCAGGGGCAGAACGTACCAAACGCTCAATGCATTTCCCCCATTTTCCTCACTAAAACCCAAGCCGGTCACCGAGCCCTGAGGCGGCCACGACTTTGATTTTTAATCTCAATTTTATTTAAAAAAAATAAATAACTCAAGGCGATGAACGTACATGTTTTTATCCTATTTTGCCCACAATACCGGCCTTTCCCTTATATTCCCCCATTGAACCTGCAGTTACACGTATGAGCCACCAGGGGCGGCATGTGCCATAATTAAACACAATATTCCATTTCGTGATAAACACGGTCTATTGCCATATTTTCCTCTTTGGAGCCTGGAATGTGTGAAAGGAACCATCAAGGGGTCAGCGTATTCTGTACTTCCAACATATTGCCCTTTTTTCCCCATCCAGGGTCTGGAATACCCCAATGAGCCAACGGGGCAGTGCAATATGGGTATTGTATTGCAGGCTCCATAGCTCAAAGTAATGCATTTTTTTGTAGTGTCGTATAGCACACAACACACCCTGGTGGGTCTCTGAGGTACTGAAAGCTCAACTGTGGAAAATAAAGCAATGCATCATTCATTAAACTTACGTTACCCATCTTGCTTAGAGGCGATCCATAGAGGACATACAATGCCTTGGTTATTGCAAATACTTCAGGAAACCTCCAGGGGGCAGTATGTCCATCATAGTCCATTATATTGCACGATATTCCCCACTAAGTCATATAGAGGGCAATATATACTATACACTGCTTTATATGTCCCACTGAGCTTGCACTACTCATCATCCATTCATATTACACTCAGTTGCAACCAAGCCATTACATAATTGCTTAGTTGTGATTTAATCTTGCACAGACCCAACCACGGTGGTTTATAGAACAGAACAGAATTTTTTATTGGCCAAGTGTGATTGGACACACAAGGAATTTGTCTTCGGTGCATAAGCTCTCAGTGTACATAAAATATATGTGTGATAAATCATTATACATTATACAGGCAGCCCTCAACTTATGATCACAATTACAACCAGAAAAACAAGTCCTCAGTTGTTGGTGTTGAGGCACTCATGGAACTGAGTGATTTTAGCTCTGTCAGGGCAGTCATTAAGTGAACACTGTGGTCGTAAGTGCAAATCCATTCATTTCAGTGGGTGATTTGCTGGAAACTGGCAAAATCAGTCATGTGATTGCAGAATGCTGCAAGCATAAAGACAACCAGTTACGAAGCACCCAACATGCAGTCATGTGATCATGGGGGTGTGTTTGTGTGTGACCATTTACAATGGCTGAAGGTTGTGTGTCTGCTTTATAAGGAGGTAAAGCACCCATTCTGTGGCCGTCATAAATGCAGGTGGCCATAAGTCGAGCACTGTACAAAGCAAACCCATTGAACCAGAGCATGGTTAAGCATGCCAGTTTAACCTGACCTTTCTGGCTGCAGTTGTGTCAAGGCTAAAACAACTTTTGTGATTATAATTCACCCACCTTATTAAGATATTGAAACACTTCAAAGTGATGCATCATAAGGACTCAGGAGTTTGTATACAAAGTTCGTTTTTATATTAAAAAAAATCACTAGCCAACATGAACTTTCATTAACGTTAATCTTTTTTTTTTAAACCTCATTGACCAGGTCCAATATTCCTCAAATTCATGCAGTCTTCAAACACAAGCCTTTTTAAAATCTTGGTAGACAGTTTATGGAGGCATAATTCATTGAAAAAAATACATTTTTTTTCCTCCAGGCCCTAATTGGACAATACAACAAATAACAAAAAACATTATTTCAATGTCTCCTGGTCACATAAAGATGGAAAGGTGGTTGTTTTTCAGTGATCATTCAACTCAAAAAGAAAGTGGTTAGCTTCTTCAAGTTCATTGAAGCCCATTTAAAATGCCATATTACATATTTGACAACTTGTGGGCTCTGCCATAGAATGGATCCCAACCTATTACTTTTTTTTAGGGTTTTTCAAAATTTCTACCCTATTAAATTGATCAACACGGGCGTCATTTCCATCAACAGGCTCACAATTGCAAAGATTGTGCTCTTTGCGATTGTGATGACATGCAGACAACACCACATATGTATACCTATCCTTTGTGCCCCAAACAGTGTATACTTTAGGACAGCGGTTCTCAACCTGTGGGTCGCAACCCCTTTGGGCGGTCGAACGACCCTTTCACAGGGGTCGCCTAAGACCATCGGAAAACACATATTTCCGATGGTCTTAGGAACCGAGACACCACTCCTCTATCCGTCTCCAGGCGGACCAGTCACCAGCCTTAGAGGGACGGTGCGACGCACGGGCGGCCCTCGAATGCGCAGGCGCCGATGGAAAGGCTGCATGCGCTAGCCCACCTTGGTGCCACGCCCCCTTTGGCAACGCGCACGCGCGCGGAGGGGTCGCAGCATTAGGAAGGTTGAGAACCACTGCTTTAGGACCTCATGGCAACGTGACAGAACATAATTAATGTTGCTAGTTCCAAGACAAGATCTGTTTAATTTGTACATGTTTTAATCTTTTTTTTAAAAATATTTTAAATTTCATGTCGTATAGTATGCCTTGTTTTAATTGTGATGCTTCTGACACGAATAAACAAACAAACCTGGGTCCCCCTTGCTCCACATAACACTGTGGTCTTCACAGTTGTGTGGCCATGGGCTTGCATTTTTAGGAGGAAAGAAAAATCAGAGGAAGGAAGGAGCAAGCAAAGAAAGAAAGAACACAATGACAAAAGAACATTTGGGAAAGAATGTTAAGAAACAGTAAGGGATAGGATGCATTTGCTAAATAACTTTATGACGCTAGTCCACAAGTCGCGTCGATCATTTTGAACAGAAAGGCAGGAAACATCATCAAATACATAGGGGAAAAAAACGGTAAACAATGACGGCATATTCTTCAATGAATGGCAGAATCCGGTTACAGGGCAGTGTTTCTCAACCTCAGCCATTTTAAAAGGTGTGGACTTCAACTCCCAGAATTCCCCAGCCAGCAGGCTGGCTGGCTGGCTGACTGACTGAGAAATTCTGGGAGTTGAAGTCCACGCGTTTTAAAATGGCTGAGGTTGAGAAATGTTGCTCCAGACCATCCTTCCCTAACCTGGCACCCTCAAGAGTGTAGCTCACCGACTTGGAAAAAGGGGTCACATTAGAAAAAGCAATCTGAGATAACAAAGAGTTTAAACGAGGTAGTATCCCCTTTCCCCAAAATAAGACCAGACAGTTCCAAGCTTCCAAGAAAACACTGCTCCACACCCTCTCAAGATGAGATCCAGCCCACTAACATCTGCAGAGAAAATCCATCAATGAGATGTTTATATGTCAGAAGATGGCCAAGGATCTGTGTGTGTGTGTGTGTGTGTGTGTGTGTGTGTGTGTGTGTGTGTGTGTGTGTGTGTGTGTGTACCTAATCTGGTCTCCTTCATTTCTTGCAGAAGTTGCTCTAATAGCAAGAGAAAGAGAGATAAATTCACAGAGGATTGCTTTTGAATTTCTAAAAAGATCGGGGTGAAGCACTGAGCTGTACGATGTGGAACGTGAACCAAGATTGACTTGGTAACCTTATCTGGCACACAAGCAAACCCAACGTCTGCTGGGAAAGACTCTGATTTGGTCTTGAAGGAGAGGCAGGTCTTCCATGTAAGATAGGACCTCTGTGTTGCATGTCTTCGCACCTTCACCTTTGACTTGGCTACCCGCGGTGGGATGTAGCGAGGGCAGCGACCTCAAGAAAAGCTGACCGTTGTGTTAGGGGAGTCAGGAACTACCATGGGAAGCACGACCCACAACATCCAAGACACTTGGTACAACAACCTCTCATTTTAGCTCTTGCTTTGAAGGATTCTGACGTTCTGAGAAACAGCCTCTAAGGTTCAAGCTTCAACAACCTCCGGCTTTCACAGCCTTCAAAGGCTTAAGAAACCTAAGTGGTTCTTCTCTTCTTCACTATATGGCGTTACGTTCTTTCGCTTGGCTTGTCTCCTGCTCGACCGGCCGTTGGCAGAATGTAAACATGATTCTGAGCGCGAAGGCAGCTGTAGGATTTTATCCTTCGACAGCCTCAGTGGTTGCCCCAAACTGGCTTTGAGAAATGTGCTGAAGTTGCCGTCGGTAGCGGAAGGAGGGCTGGTACTGTTGACTGAGGCGTAGCCTGAGCTGGCTTCCCTGGGAGAGGCTTGGATGATGGCAAACTCGCTCTCCTCGTTGGGATGGTCATAATCCTTGAAGCTGTACCGACATCCTTCTTGGGGAAGGCTCTCGTCATCGCTGGATTCTTGGCAACAGCAAGGCTTCCCGAGGTCCTGAGGCGGTAGAGTTCCATCCAGAATTACAGTAGGAGCTGTAACTATACCGCGGGGAAACAGAAGAAGAAAACTCTTAAAATAAGATGGTCAGTGTTGGATGCAGAAGACCAGGTCTACATGTGAAGGTCCAATTAAACTGATTTATTGCTCTTCATGCCTACTCAAAGGAATCTTCTCAACTAACGGCTAGCACCTGACTGGAGTTAAGATAAGGTTCAATGGCACTCAAGGAGATTTGGACTTAGTTCGCTTGTGGCTATGTAGAGATTCTAGCCTGAACCCTCTTTTGACTCCACCCCCAGGTTCTGCCACTTCTCCTGCTCCAGTCAAATACATGCTGAGGAAATCAAAATTAGGCCAGGGCAATTTGCTTTTGTGCTCTAGAACTAGCCAAGTGGATTTCCCTAAAATTCAGCAAAGGTTTACTTCTCTTTTATGTTACAGAGAGTCCTTGAATTACAAGCATTCGTTTAGTGACTGTTCAAAGTTACAACAGCACTGGTCTGCAATGATTGTTAAGTGCACAGACTAGTTGTCACTTTTTTAAAATGCCGTTATAATTATGAATGATGGCTAAACAAATGATGTATTTTTCGGACTATAAGACGCACCGGTGTATAAGATGCACCAAGATTTCGAAGAGGTAAGTAAGAAAAAAAAGTTTTTGTCCTCCCTGGCCCCCAGGAGCACTCTGCAGGCCTCCCAAACTCTCTGCGCGCTCCGTTTTTCACAAAAACTGGCCCATTTTCACCTGTTTTTGTGAAAAACAGGGCGCGCAGAGGGTTTGGGAGGCCTGCAGAGTGCTTCTGGGGGCTGGGGGAAGGCAAAAACTCCCCCATTTTTGCAAAAAATGGCCCGTTTTTCGCAAAAACAGGGGCATTTTTGCCTTCCCCCAGCCCCCAGCACTCTGCAGGCCTCCCAAACCCTCTGCGCACCCCATTTTTGCGAAACACGGGCCCATTTTTTGCAAAAATGGGACGCGGGGGCAGGGCTTCAGGAGGCCAAAAATGGCTGTATTCAGTGTATAAGACGCACCAACATTTCCACCCTTTTAGGGGGGGGGAGAAAGATGCGTCTTATACTCCGAAAAAGATGGTAAGTCAAGAACATTCTGCAATAGGCAACCCATTAAGTACGAGTTCTGACTTAAGCACAAATTTGAATTAAAGATGGAGTTAAAAACAGAACTGTTCTTAACCCAGAGACTGCCTGTCTCCAAAGCTGCACAATGAAACTAAGATCCAGGCACAGAAGAATAAGAACCACAACAGAGATCCTGAAACTTGCATTTTTACAATAGAGATAACATTGGAGGAGAGAAACGGGGACCTTACCTTCTCCCTCCTTCTCGCCTTCACTTTCTTGATCTCCTTCATACCCTGAACAAGCATCCAAGCTCCAATCCAGAAAATTATCCAGAAGACTTTCTTCCTGAGTGGACAATTCAGCCGTGGGGGTGGTGACAAAGCTACCCCGATCCTCCTGGATGCTGTCTTCCCTCCTCCTGTGAAGGGAACAATAGCAATAGCAATAGCACTTAGACTTATATACCGCTTTACAGTGCTTTTACAGCCCTCTCTAAGCGGTTTACAGAGTTAGCATATTGCCCCCAACAATCTGGGTCCTCATTCTACCGACTTCGGAAGGATGGAAGGCTGAGTCAACCTTGAGCCAGTCAGGATCGAACTGCTGGCAGTCGGCAGAGTTAGCCTGCAATACTGCATTCTAACCACTGCGCACCATGGAAGGAAGGGAAGGGAAGGGAAGGGAAGGGAAGGGAAGGAAGGAAGGGCAATAGCACTTAGACTTATATACCACTTCACAGTCCTTTACAGCCCTCCCTAAGCGGTTCACAGAATCAGCATATTGCCCCCAACAATCTGGGTCCTCATTTTACCCACCTCGGAAGGATGGAAGGCTGAGTCAACCTTGAGCCGGTGAGATTTGAACCGCCGAACTGCAGCTAGCAGTCAGCTGAAGTAGCCTGCAGTGCTGCACTCTAACCACTGCGCCACCATGAATGACCCTCTTTGTCAGAAGACCTGAGCCAAGAATGAGATTCTACATCTCCAGATGTAGGCCAAGGGCAGTTAAGGCCTGGTGCTTGTAGGCACACGTGAGATCGGTCAAGATGGCCACTGCAACCAGATCATGCAAATGCATGTAAAAAGGAAGTGGGGCTTGCATAGCATGACTGCAGCCCCATCGTGATTTTTTTTCTTTTTAATGTCCATCCCACCCCATGACCTGGAATATAACCTGGTGGGTTTTTTGTTTACAATCTAGGGGCTGTAGCAATAGCACTTAGACTTATATACCGCTTCACAGGGCTTTACAGCCCTCTCTAAGCGGTTTATAGAGTCAGCCTCTTGGCCCCCAACAATCTGGGTCCTCAGTTTACCGACCTCAGATGGAAGGCTGAGTCAACCTTGAGCCTAGTGAGACTTGAACTGCCGAACTGCAGCCAGCAGAAGTAGCCTGCAGTACTGTATTCTAACCACTGTGCCACCACGGCTCATATAAGTACTAATCCCATTGGAGGAACCAGTTCAATTTTTTCACATGCTTCCAAAAGATTGTGGGGAAATAAGAGGCTTCATCCAGCTCTTGATTTATGGATTGGTTCGTTTTCCATCCTGGTTTTTTGGATGGGAACATGATGGCATATGCAAGGCTCTCTCCTATTCCCCCTCACCCCACAAAAAAACCACCCCCATGAGATGGATTCTGAAGGTCTTCAATGGCCGAGAATGGAATTTGATTTGGCTGCCCCCACCCTCCCAATCCAGATTTCATTTCTCTCTGCTCCTGGTCCAGGAGCTTCATCATGGCATCATCTTGGATTTTCGAGTGAAGTGGAGGGACTGGCTCCAAATCCTTCAGGGACTTTTCCTGGCTGAGACAAGGACTTGAACCCAGCTCTTTCCAATCCTAGTCCAGCCCCATCATCCGTACTCTAAAGAGAGTCCTAGGCTATGGGCCTTGTGGGTAAACCAGATAGGAATCACAACTAGATGAGCTATTTCTACTGTCGTAAAGCTACATTGCAAACCTGAGAGTACAATTCCGCCTGCCCCCTTTATGGCCTGAGAAACTAAAGTGATAGCTTCCCTTCTTTCTCGTCCATTATGCAGCTGCGGGGTTTGCTATATCTTATCTGACTGTTCCCTTGGCAGCGTCTCTTCGCCCAGTCTACCAAGGTCTTGTCCACATGACATTACTTGGGTTGAGAAAGAGGGGCCGATCCAAAGTCCTCTAGGAAATTCCATGGCTGATGGGAAATTGTCACTTGGGTCTCCTCTTCCTAGCTCAACATCTTCTTAAAGGTTAAGGTTCCCCTTGCACATACGTGCTAGTCATTCCTGACTCTAGGGGGTAGTGCTCATCTCCGTTACAAAGCCGAAGAGCCAGTGCTGTCCGAAGACGTCTCCGTGGTCATGTGGCCGGCATGAATAAATGCCGAAGGTGCACGGAACGCTGTTACCTTCCCACCAAAGGTGGTCCCTATTTTTCTACTTGCATTTTTTACGTGCTTTCGAACTGCTAGGTTGGCAGAAGCTGGGACAAGTAACAGGAGCTCACCCCGTTACGCGGCACTAGGGATTCGAACCGCTGAACTGCCAACCTTTCGATCAACAAGCTCAGTGCCTTAGCCACTGAGCGTCCCTTTCAACATCTTCTTACTTTGCCACAAAAGTCCCTTTGCTTTGCTCGGCAAGAGCCGAGGTGGCGCAGTGGTTAGAGTGCAGTACTGCAGGCTACTTCAGCTGACTGTTCAGCAGTTCAGCGGTTCAAATCTCACCGGCTCAAGGTTGACTCAGCCTTCCATCCTTCCGAGGTGGGTAAAATGAGGACCCAGATTGTTGGGGGCAATATGCTGACTCTGTGAACCGCTTAGAGAGTGCTGTAAAGCACTGTAAAGCGGTATATAAGTCTAAGTGCTATTGCTATTGCTATTGCTTCCAATTTAGAGCTGCAAGTCTGCCTCCTTCCTTCCTCTCTCCTTCTTTTCTTTCTTCTTTCTTTCCTTCCTTTCTCTCTCTCCCTTTCCCTTCCCACCCATCTCACCACGAGGCGACTCTGGGTGTCTTACAATGTTACAAAGAATAAAACAATACGAGATATATCTATCTATCTATCTATCTATCTATCTATCTATCTATCTATCTATCTATCTATCTATCTATCTATCTATCTATCTATCTATCTATCTATCTATCTATCTATATGTTTTTTTCCCTGTTAAATCACCTGGTATACCCAAATATGGGAGGAAGCATACTGCTTCCTTTTTGCCTTTCGGCCCCTCCAGGGGCCATCCAGACAGTTAATTACAAACGACAGTCCGTTTCTATATGTTATATTTTTACATAAATAAAGGGAGACTAGTATAG
>QLTV01003650.1:791974-802635 GCA_003457575.1 Thermophis baileyi
AGAGAGAGAGAGAGAGAGAGAGAGAGAGAGAGAGAGAGAGAGAGAGAGAGAGAGGCGAGGGGGGAGGCGGGGGGCGGGGGGGCGCGGGGGGGGGGGGGGGGGGGGGGGGGGGGGGGGGGGGGGGCCGTTTTCGCCCTCCCCAGGCTCCAGGGAAGCCTCTGGAGCCTGGGGAGGGCGAAAAACGGGCTTATCGGGCCCACCGGAAGTCGGGAAATGGGAGGTCGTGCGCGCATGCGCAGGGCAGCTGGGGGGGGTCGCATGCGCAGGGGGGTGGGGCGTGTTGAATTATGGGTGTGGGCACACACGCGTGCACGATTGCGCACGCACACGCGCTATTGGCACCCGAGGAAAAAAAGGTTCACCATCACTGTCCTATAGGAACCGATGTGGAAGCACTAGAACTCCCAAGCCAGATGACATCTTGAGGTCTTGAGTTTCTTCTAGAAACTATGTCAATTCCCACAATGGACCTACTATCATAAAAACCCTGTGCCTGTTTATTTCAGAGAAAGCTCTACCAAATTCAGTGTGACTTTTCTTTTAAGTGAAGATGCGAAGGTTTGAATGGGACCCATTTCTTTGATCGACAGAAACAAAGCAGGAACATATGTCAGAATTTATAAACAGGGAATCCACTCTATCCTTTCGAATTCTTTACCTGCCCGTGTAGGTAATCAGACGGATCAACTGGCTCTCTTATGCTAGAAGCTATCCAGCAAACCTGACCCACCCTGTGAAAAATTATCTGTCTTGGAATTTTAACAAGATTCCAGGAAGTTGCAGGAGACATTGACGATTTCACAAGACTCCTTAAACCATTGTTGAAAAGGTATTTTTTGCTAATTATGGGATCGCCCCAGATTGTGCAATAGCAAAACACTGCTATTGAAGATTGCCAAATTTCAGCACATTTTAAAATGGGCAAAAATGGCAATTTTATTCATTTGTATTCCTGCCTTTACTATTTTTTACGAATAACTCAAGTCAGCAAACATACATAATGTCCCTTCCTCTTTTCCCCAGAACAACCCTGTGATGTCAGTTGGGCTGAGAGAGACGGACTGGCCCACAGTCAGCCAGCCCGTTTTCATGCCTAAGGCAGGACTTGAACTCATGATCTCCTGCTTTCCAGCCTGGTGCCTTTTGGATGCATCTTTAATAAGAATTACATACAGAATTGACTTACAATAGCAATAGCACTTAGACTTATAGACCGCTTTACAGTGCTTTTACAGCCCTCTCCAAGCGGTTTACAGAGTCAGCATATTGCCCCCAACAATTTTGGGTCTTCATTTTACCCACCTCGGAAGAATCGAAGGCTGAGTCAACCTTGAGCCTGGTGAGATCTGAACTGCTGAGTGGGCAGAATTAGCCTGCAATACTGCATTCTAACTACTGCGCCACCACGGCTCAGTAGTTCATTTAGTGACCATTCAGAGTTAAAACAGCACTGAAAAAAGTCATTGCAGCATCCCCATGGTCATGTGATCAAAATTCAGACGCTTGGCAACTGACTCATATTTATGATGGCTGCAGTGTCCCAGGGTCATGTGATCACCTTTTGTGACCTTGACAAGCAAAGTTCAATGGGGAAGCCAGATTCACTTTACAACCATGTTAGTAATTTAACAAATGCAGTGATTCACTCAGCAACGGTGGCGAGAAAGGTCGTAAAATGGGGCAAAATTCACGTGGCAACTGTCTTGCTTAGCAACAGGAATTTTGGGCTCAATTGTTGTCATAAGTCAATGACTACCTATATTTAGTAATTAGTATTACTAAATTAATATTTTAAAGCAATAAAGGATTTTTAATTAAGGTCTGTGCATTGTTTTTTTCATAAGCCATTTCACACTTTAATAAACTATACTGTAAACATAATTTTTATATGCACAGGGAAACAAAAAACTCATGTGACACTATTGAGATATTCTCTTTATTCGGGTGGCCTGGAATTGAACCCACAATATCTCTGAGGTGTGCCTCTATCTATTCAGATTGCATTAGAGTAACTTGTCTTAAGAAAAAAAAAAATGCTTGCATTCAAACATCTTTAGGAAAGTCAAAACAAGAAAACTTTTATTTATTCTTTCCTCCAGAAATCCATTTCTCTTTACAAAAGAGAGGAAAAACAGCAAAATTCGGTTGAGTGAAGCCTCATGGCACAGCTTTGAAGCCAGCAGTTTAAACTCTTTTAAAAGCTGGAAGCTGCTTAAAATATACAAAACTGTATTTCTTTCTTTGAAGCCTCTAATCAAAGTGAGTTGATTAGAAAAAAAGACTTTAACTCTGCTTAAAAAGCAGATAATTACGCTCCTTTGAAAGACTTTAAATCTTTTTTCCCCATGCCAAACTTTGTTCTAAATCCATGAAAATCTGGATTTATGAACTACCTGTCGTTTTGGTGCAGGATGGGGGGGAAAATATACCCCAAAGGAAATTCCTATTGTAAAAAGGAGAAATCTTGTATTATGGTCTTAGGGAGCCCATGCAGAAGTCTTAAGCCAATCCCCTCCGCAGACAAGCCAGCTCTGATCTTCTAATAGGCTCGGCTCACTTTTTAAATCGACCCGCCCAAAAACTACGGACGTCCTCCCCGTTGAGGTTTTAAAAAATTAGAATTATTTTTTTGGGGGTATAAAAAAAATAGGAATCAATAAACCACTTCGACTCCAGCGAGGAGGCTAAACCATCACCAAAAAGAAAAAGTGGATTTAAAACAAACTAGCCAACTTAGAAAAGTTTCCTTACGAGCCACGAGCAGCTCAACTTTAAACCAAGTTTTGCAAAGACATCCCGTGGCGCCTCCGCTCGGGACGGGGGTTTGCCCGGTTGACGGGCTGGGGAATCAAGGGGTCTGCATCGAAATTGGGGGGGGGAAGGGGGGCTTTCCTAGCAGACTATTTCTCCCAACCCGGGCTGGCTTGCGATCTAGCTTTGGGCTCCGTTCACACGTTACCTCCAGCCCGGATTAGTCTTTCCGACGATTGCACCGGGGGGGGGAGAGGGAAGGTGGTGCACCCATTTGGGGAGGGGTAAAATTATGGATTAACAGATGAGTTGGAAGGGACCTTGGAGGTCCTCTAGTCCAACCCCCCCGCCCAAAACCCAGGCGGGGCTTTGCACTTAACTCGTGTCCAGCCAGCCCCTTTCGGACGTGGGTTTCCAGCGCCCCGGGTTGCAAGCATCGCTTTAACCTGCAAAGGCAATTCCCTTGCGGAAACCCCCCCCCCACCAAGCAGGGTGGAAAGGGGCTAAACCACCTGCCCCCGGGGATGAACGGTCGTGGGGATGAGTCACTCCCGTGTACAGACATCCCAGCAACGGGAGCAAAGCATGAAACACCCCCCCTCTCCCGCCTTTCACTGAAGACCCCCCCAAAAAGGTTTAATATGGGGTACATCCCCCTCCCCAAGCCCTACGAGCAACTCCCAGGTTTTGCAAATAGGGACCCGCGGAGACCGCTCACCGCCCGCTTTCATCCTTGCCAGCCGGCCGGGAAGCATTCGCAGAACGGCCGCCGCGGCGCCAAGCAGCTAGTTCGTAGTGAGCGCCGAGCCTGCCCGGGGGGGGCGGAGCCCGGAGAAGGCTCCTCCCCTTTACTCTGGCTACCTACCGCTCTAAACACCTTTAGCCCCGCCCTTTGGAGGAGAGCGAACTAATAGCCAATCGCCTGGGCGAGGCCGGGCCGAGTTAGAGCCACGCCTCTTTTTTTCCCTTTTTTTCTTTTTTTAGAGCCGGCCACCTCGCGCTCTCTCTTTTTTAAACCTAGCAAGAGCCGGGGATTGGACAGGGGGCGGGGTCAGGGGGCGGGGCGAGCAGGAAAAGAGGCTCCCTCGCTTGGGAAAGGAGGGGGAAAGCCGTCAACCCGCGGGGAGGATTCGAATCCCGCGCGCGCGGGCGCGCGGCGTTGGGGCGCAGGCGCAGAAGCCGCCCGGGCACTGAGTGATGGTTCATGGGTCCCATTTAAGGATACGGAGGATGGGTTTCCCGATCCCGTGCAATGCCCCTAGAATAGAGGGTGGGAGGATAGTATCAGCTTGGATTCGCACCAGGTACTTTAGCCAGGCTTCTTCATTTCTTTTTTAAAGGTTATCACACAATGTAACCCGCCTTTAACAGAGATGGACAGCATGTAAATAAAATAAAATAAAATAAAAAAATAAAATAAAATAAAATAAAATAATAAAATAAAATAAAAAAAAAAAAAAAAAAAAAATAAAAAAAACGGTGACATCATCGTGACATCACCAGCAGGCGGCTACCGGTTCGGGAGAACCAGTCCGAACCGGGAGGAACCCACCCCTGTATGCAGTTCCTGGGAGGTGAAGCAAAACATAAATGAATTGGATAGGTTAATAAGTCCTCTGACCATTATGATT
The DNA here is from genome assembly GCA_003457575.1 of Thermophis baileyi. Lineage (NCBI taxonomy): Eukaryota > Metazoa > Chordata > Lepidosauria > Squamata > Dipsadidae > Thermophis > Thermophis baileyi. The sequence goes on from QLTV01003650.1 coordinate 796,357, forward strand.
ATGATTATGATTGTGATTGTGATTGTGATTGTGATTGTGATTGTGGTTGTGGTTGTGGTTGTGAAATAATAAAATAAAAAGAAAGAAAACAAAAGAAAATTTAAAAATTTTAAAAAATAAAAAATTTAAAAAAATTGGCCCCCCAAAAAGACAAGATTGCAAAAGTCAAATAAACAATGCAAAAGCAGAGAATGGCTCATAAACAATAGCAACAAAATCTAAACAGAAAAAAAAAACCCCAAGGAAAGCAATTACTAAGTATCCAAATCGGGTGTTTTGCAAACTTTGGCCACTTTAGGATGTCTGGATTTCAATTCCCAGAATTCTCTAGTCTAGCCGGAAGGGGGTGGAGGGAATTCCCTTCTGGCTAGGGAATTCTGGGAGTTGAAGTCCATGCATCTGAAAGCTGCCAGGGTTGAGAAACAAATAAATTACGTAAATAAATTATGTAAATTTATTCTGTAAATAAATATATGTAGTGTATATTGGAGGTGGTGATCCTTTGAGAGCTGTATGCAACGAAATTTCACTTTAATGTATGCAGATTAGTGAACATTCAAAGCAGTGGTGAAATCCATTTTTTACTACCGGTTCTGTGGGCGTGGCTTGGTGGGCGTGGCAGGGGAAGGATACTGCAAAATCCCCATTCCCTCCCCACTCCTGGGGGAAGGATATTGCAAAATCTCCATTCCCACCCCATTCTGGGGCCAGCCAGAGGTGGTATTTGCCGGTTCTCCGAACTACTCAAAATTTCCACTGCCGGTTCTCCAGAACCTGTCAGAACCTGCTGGATTTCACCCCTGATTCAAAGTGACAATAAAGTTATTCTGTTCTATTCTAAATTGCTTTATGTAATTTCAACTGCAAATCACCAAACCCTTCACTGTCGTCAGGTGTCCACCAGGGGGCGTCCCATCCAAACTGTCTTGCATACCTTTTCCCCTTCTTCCATAGCCTTAATGCAAACCAGCTAAAAGACTGAACTGTTTTAGTCTCTTGACTTATGTTGGAGAAACCCCACAAGAAGCAAAGAAAGCTTTCTGGAGTAAACTTACTACATAAGTAAGCCTGATGACACCAAGAGGACCATCAAGTTACAACCGTTTCAGCAGGATGGTATAAGACAGTGATGGCGAACCTATGGCACGCGTGCCACAGGTGGCACGTGGAGCCATATCTGAGGGCACGCAAGGCGTTGCCCTATGTCAGCTCCAGCGCGCACGCGCACGCTGGCCAGCTGATTTTCAGCCTTCTTTTCGGCCTTTTTCGCTCTCCCCAGGCTTCAGGAAAGCCTCCTGAGGCCTGGGGATAGCGAAAACAGCCCAACAGGCCAACCGGAAGTTCACTTGTGTGCTCACCCCCAGCCTCCTTTTCGCTGCAACTATCTGAAGGTTAGTAGTAGGGCAGCTCCACTTCCGTTTCATTTCCAAACTTCCGATTGGCCCGTTGGGCCATTTTTCGCCAGGCCCAGGCTTCAGGAGGCTTTCCTGAACCCGGGGGAGAGCGAAAAACAGCCCAATGGGCCTACAGGAAGCCCGGAGGCTTCAGTGAGGCCTGTGTGCATGCGCGGGGGGCAGCGGGGGTTGTGCACGTGCGGGGGGAGGGCATTGCATTATGGGTGTGGGCACGCGCACGCACACTATTGTGCGCGCGCATACCCTTTTGGCACCCGAGCCAAAAAAGGTTCGCCATCACTGGTATAAGATCTCTTGCCTTGAGAAGAGGGTTGGACTAGAAGACCTCTGATGTCCCCTCCAGCCCTATGATTCTATGTCCTACATTGCTAAGTGGTACACAAAATGCGGTACATGATGCCCCATGATGATACTAACTTATCAACTGCAGTGATTCACTTAACAACTGTGGCAGAAAAGGTCGTAAAATGGGGAAAAACTCACTTAACAAATGTCTCACTTAACAACAGAAATTCTGGGCGCAATTGCGGTCTTTAGTTCAAGACTACCTGTACTTCAATTGCTCACATATAACGCTAAAATATGATCCAAACATAATGTAGGAAGTTAACACCCACCCCTCTCCTAGAAGAATGAAATATTTTAGGGGAAATATTTTATCCTGCCTTTTTAATATTTCCTAAAATATTTCATTCTTCTAGGAGAGGGGTGGGTGCTAACTTCCTACAATAATAATCCGTTCCTCGGTTTTCCTCCGTTTGAGAGAAGTAACTTGCAAACACACACACACACACACACACACACACACACACACACACACGCAAACACACACACTTTAACACAGCCTTCAATGCATTCCCAGCTCTGAAATGGAAAATACACTCCCTGCAGGTGGGAATGGGGAAAAAAAGTGGAATGGGGAAAAAAAAACACACAGTATATGAATCTCCCTATGCAAGAATCATTTCTGTACTCATAAATTGACTTCAGGCAACCCACCAAGCCCTCGTTCGCTTCTTTCCGGTTAATTGCCTAAATCCCAGGTTTACGGCTAAACCGCTTGTGAGAATCCACCCCGCTGTGGTGCACTCAAGCGTTGCATAAGCAAGCAATAACTTATTGCAGTGTGTGAATCATAGGGATGAGTTATAGACCTTCCCTGGACACCAGTTGATTGCTAGGAAAGATCGTTTCAGTGCTCTAAGATTCTGTCTGATTTCCCTGGGCGTAATAAGCCATTGATTAAAACACACACACACACACACACACACACACACTTTGGTAATTTGGCAGAGTGGAGGGAGAGCTTGTTTCTTTTCTAGAGTAATTTAGCAATTCGACGCTGGAAGGAAAACGCCATTCGAGTGACAAGGATGGGTAAACATTTCAATGTGCTTTCTTGCTGCGAGGTTTAATTTGAATGCCTGCTTTTAATAAGCCCAGAATAAGAAGATTTGAAAATGGCTTACGAATGGCTAGGTAGCCCTTGACATATGACCGTTAGGGAGGCCAGAATTTCTATCCGAAGGCACGACGGTTGTAAGTCAAGGCACCCACGTGACAAAAAACAATTTTACAACCTTTTTTTTTTTTTGCAACGGTTGTTAAGCGAACGCAGTAGCGGTAAAGCAAACGCTGCAGTTTTAAGTGAGTCCATTCTGGATTTTTGCTGGAAACCTGCAAAAAAAACCGTTGTAAATTATGAGCCAATTGCCAAGCGCCCAAAATACAGTCACGTGCCTGCAGTGTGTGGGCATGTGTGTATGTATGCATATATGTGTGTGTGTGTGTGTGTGTGAGTAAGGTAGTCCTTGGCTTACAACACTTCATTTAGTGACTGTTCGAAGTTACAACGGCACTGAAAAATGTGACTTAGGACCGCTTTTCACACTTATGACCGTTGCAGCATCCCCATGGTCACGTGATCAAAATTGGCAACTGACTCACATTTATGACGGTCGCGGTGTCCCGGAGTCATGTGATCCCCTTTTGCAACCTTCTGACGGGCAAAGTCAATGGGGAAGCCAGATTCACTTCACAATTGCAGTGATTCACTTAGGAACGGTGGCAAGAAAGGTCATAAAATGGGGCAAAATTCACTTAACTGTCTTGCCTAGCAACAGAAATTTGGGGTTCAAGTGTGATCTGTAGTTGAGGACAACCTAGGGTCAACCTATTTTTCTGAAGGCCAGACAAGGCCAGACAGATAATGGATGGAAACTGATCAAGGAGAGATTCAACCTGGAAATGAGGAGAAATTTTCTGACAGTGAGAACAATCAACCAATGGAACAGAACTTGCCTTCAGACGTTGTGGGAGCTTCATCACTGGAAGCTTTCAAGAAAAGAAAGGACTGCCATCTGTCAGAAATGGTGTAGGATCTCCTGCTTGGGCGGGGGGTTGGACTAGATGACCTACAAGGTCCCTTCCAACTCTGTTATTCTGTTATCTTCTTCATTGGGACTTGTATTTCACACATTTGCCTTGGATGGTCAAATTAAGACTAGGAGACGAACCTCTGCTAGGGATTGGGAGACGTTTAACTTAAAATTCAGCCCATTTCCAGGAAATAAAATACAAATCGTCCTTGATTTGAGGCTACAATCGGGACCCGAAGTTTTGTTGCTAAGCAAGTGTTGTTAAGTGAGTCACACCCAGAGGTGAGTTCCTCCCGCTTCGGATCGGTTCGCCCGAACCGGTAGCGACCCGCTGGTTCGGTTGGTGCCGGTCCGTGGGCGCCGCCATCTTTTTTGGGGATTTTTTTTTTTTGAAGAAAAAAAAATATTTTTGGGGAATTTTTTTTCTTCTTTTTCGCATGTGTATAAGCCGAGTTTCTTGCCCTGGGCACTGTGCATGCGTCACCATCTTGTTTTTGGCTTTTTGGGGGGGGGGGATTTTTTTTATTTTTCGGCACTGCGCATGCGTGCCCACATGGTCTGGGAGGAAGCGAACTGGCAGCGAGGTAAGTTAGAACCCACCCCTGGTCACACCCAATATTAGCCCCTGGAAGACAAGGCAAAATATATTTATCTCAGAAAACTAAGTCTCTCTGGAGACTTTGGGACTCCAGGTTTTACATCTCAATTTTAGAATGGCTTAGTGTTCTCTTGTAAAATGGATCTTGGCCCAAGTTTGAAGGTGAATACAGCGGTATCTCTGTACTCATCGTTAATTGGTTTCCAGGAAGTGCGATGAATACCAAACAATTTTTTTTTTTGTTAATGTAGTGAGTCACAAGGCAGCCGACACCAACAAATTCTAGTGCACTGAGCACCCAACAAACAATGAGTATCGGGGCAAAATTTCCACATCAAAATGTGTTACTAAATTCAATGAGTTTCTGATTCTAGCTCCTCTTTAGACTGAGAGTAGGCTCACCAAAATTAAAAGATATTATTTTACCATAAGTCCACCAGTTCACCATTTCTTTTTTGAAAAAGGCTTCCTGCGGGTAAACCCAAAGTGGCACCTTCATAGAAAATCTTGTTTTATATGTATTCCAAACTCTTTAACAAAATGGTTGCAGAAATCAACATTTCCTTTAACCTTGTCATACCATAGGTAGCCGTGCCATCCAAATCTTAATTTGTGACCTTCTAAGTCAAGTAGCCTCTTATTCTGAAGGCTCATCCATTCTTTTAGCCAGACCAAACAACAAGCATCAAAATACAGTTTCAAATCTGGTAAACCCAAACCCCCTCTTTCCTTAGCGTCTTGCAGTAATCTGTATTCTTGGTTTTTTCCCCTTGCCATATAAACTTAGAAGTATCCATCAGTCATTGTTTCAATGGAATATCAGTTGCAAGTATTGGTAATGTCTGAAAAAGAAAGAGCATCTTTGGTAAGACATCTTGATTACAGAAATTCTACTCAGTACTGTAGTGATAAATGCAATTTGTCCAATTTTAAGGTAAAGGTAAAGGTTCCCATCGCACATACGTGCTAGTCATTCCCGACTCTAGGGGGCGGTGCTCATCTCCGTTTCTAAACCGAAGAGCCAGCGCTGTCTGATGATGATTCCGTGGTCATTTGGCGGGCATGACTAAACGCCAAAGGCGCACGGAACGCTATTACCTTCCCACCAAAGATGGCCCCTATTTTTCTACTTGCATTTTTATGTGCTTTCAAACTGCTAGGTTGGCAGAAGCTGGGGCAAGTAACGGGATTCGAACCGCCGAACTGCCGACCTTTCGCCACTGAGCCATCGCATCCCCGATCCCATCTTAATAAACCTTTTTTTAATGTTATTCCAGAGAGGCACATAATTGTTTTTGAACAGTTCTGTGTTTGCGTTTGTCAACAAATATTTCACCTTTTTGTCAACCCTAACATCCAAATTCAATGAGTTCCAAAGCAGTTGAATACCAAAGGTATGGATACGGCTGAGGTCTTAAACGCTCAACTGGACCTCCCTATACATCTGGATGATTTGGAAGGTCACGATTTTGAAGTTCGAATAGAGGTCACCTCATCCTCAGGTTGTTTATTCAATGTCCAGCCATCTCATGGCCACCTGGGATTTATGCTAGGTGTCCCTGTTCTTTGGCAGAGAAGATGTTCCATCATTGCCAACCCTCTCCTCAAAGACAAAGAGGATGGATATGTTGGACTTGCTTGTTAGAAACGAAGCGATGGCTTCAACGCCATTAATGGTTTTGCCTGCTTGCTGAGGTGTCACAAAGCAGCCAAATTCTATTGTTGAATAATGACAGAAGACAATTTTGCCAGTTGGTATCCATTTGGGAGAATAGAATAGAATAGAATAGAATAGAATAGAATAGAATAGAATAGAATAGAATAGAATAGAATAGAATAGAATAGAATAGAATAGAATAGAATAGAATAGAATAGAATAGAATAGAAT
>QLTV01003650.1:802840-814071 GCA_003457575.1 Thermophis baileyi
TCAGAATAGAGTTCTTTATTGGCCAAGTGTGATTGGTCACACAAGGAATTTGTCTTTGGTGCATATGCCATCAGTGTACATAAAGAAAAAAGAAAATATATTTGTCAAGAATCATAAGATACAACACTTAGTGATAGTCATAGGATACTAATAAGCAATCAAATCATACCAGGAAACAATAAAAACAATATAAGTTGTAAAGATACAAGCAACATGGATATAGCCATAAGTGGGAAGAGATAGGTACTAGTAAGGATGAGAAGAAGAATAGTAATACAGTCTTAGTAGTTAATTTGACAGTGTTGTGGGAATTAGTTGTTTAGCGGAGTGATGGCATCCGGGGAAAAAACTGTCCTTGTGTCTTGTTGTTCTGGTGTGCAGTGCCCCATAGTGTCGTTTTGAGGGTAGGAGTTGAAACAATTTATGTCCAGGATGTGAGGGGTCTGTAGATATTTTCACAGCCCTCTTTTTGACTCGTGCAGTATACAGGTCCTCAATGGAAGGCAGGTTGGTAGCAATTGTTTTTTCTGCAGTTGTAATTATCCTCTGAAGTCTGTGTCTGTCTTGTTGGGTTGCAGAACCAAACCAGACAGTTATAGAGGTGCAGATGACAGACTCAATAATTCCTCTGTAGAACTGAATCAGCAGCTCTTTGGGCAGTTTGAGCTTTCTGAGTTGGCGCAGAAAGAACATTCTTTGTTGTGCTTTTTTGATGACATTTTTGATGTTAGGTGTCCATTTTAGATCTTGAGATATGGTAGAACCTAGAAACTTGAAGGTCTCTACTGTTGATACTGTGTTGTCTAGTATTGTAAGAGGTGGAAGTATGGGCGGGTTTCTCCTAAAATCTACCACCATTTCTACTGTTTTGAGTGTATTCAGTTCAAGATTGTTCTGGTTGCACCACAAGGCTAGTAGTTCAACCTCCCATCTGTATGCGGATTCATCGTTGTCTCGAATGAGACCAATCACTGTTGTATCATCTGCAAACTTCAGTACTTTAACAGAGGGATCTTTTGAGATGCAGTCATTGGTATATAGAGATAAGAGAAGTGGAGAGAGCACACAGCCTTGCGGTTGTGTTGCATCATCTGGAGAACTTTCACATAATGCTGAACGGCTTCCCCAGCATTTCTCCCTCAGTCCCTCACAAAGCATTTTAATGTGAGGCACAATGGCTTTCATTTTTGCTCTTGAAATGCAGAGAACATGCAGGGAACATTATGTACTGACCAGTGCTCACCATCCAGCTAACCAACAACAGAGCACAAAGTACTTCACATAATTGGTGTCCTGTCCCCTAAACTGGAAATTTTCAAACTGTGGAACCTCTTAGTTATTTAAAAAAAAACACCAAACCATTTTCAGGAAGAGAAAGATGACAGAAAATAGACTGTATTCAAATGAACAATATATATTTTTTGCCCTCCATTTCTTACGGCACCCCATCAAATTCTTGTAGATCCATAGAAGAGAGCTTGAAAAAAAACCTCCTTGAAGGTACCACCAGTTTTTTTTAAAAAAAATCAGTCACCTTCACTCCTTCAATATTTTTTTTTTACCTTGTCATGTTTTCCAGGAAATGTACTTCATGTTTTTCCCAGTTCTAGGCTGTATCTCAAATTCATAACCTCACAGCCCCATCAGTGGTGGGATCCAATTTTTTTTACTACCGGTTCTGTGGGCGTGGCTTGGTGGGCGTGGCTTGGTGGGCGTGGCAGGGGAAGGATACTGCAAAATCCCCATTCCCTCCCCACTCCTGGGGGAAGGATACTGCAAAATCTCCATTCCCACCCCACTCCAGGGAAAGGATACTGCAAAATCTCCATTCCCACCCCACTCCAGGGAAAGGATACTGCAAAATCTCCATTCCCACCCCACTCTGGGGCCAGCCAGAGGTGGTATTTGCCGGTTCTCCGAACTACTCAAAATTTCCACTACCGGTTCGCGACACTTAATGAGGGAAATTGTATTGAATGCTCCCATTTGTACTACGCGTTTACCTGCTCGGATTTGAATCAGCCACTACAACAGAAACAGAACAAAATGAAAAATTTACTTCATAACAGAGCTTGGTTGCAGTGAGACTCCCCAAAGCAAGAAAGTAAAAACTATATGGCGGCACAGATGTCTTACAAAGAAGATCCTTGACAAAAGCACAGATTTAACTGTTTCAGCTGGCCATTGTGCACTTTCCCAAAAAGCTACTGAAACAGGCAAAGCACAATTTCTGTTCTACAGGAAAATCAATTTAATTTAAGTCGAGGCGGTAACTGTTTTTAAAGAGGCATTTTCCATGTTGGGTCTACCTGAAGAGTATCCTTATTTTTGTTTGGGCAAATCTATTTCCTCAGATGTCTGAACAGATGGAGATAGACACAAACACAGAGACATTTTACAAATATCTAATTAGTGAGCAGTGGGAAAGTAATAAAGTCAGGAATAGAATAACAGAGTTGGAAGGGACCTTGGAGGTCTTTTAGTTCAACCCCCTGCTTAGGGGGAAATGCAGCACCAAGACCAACAGATAAGGGAGTTGTTTTATGACCTTTTTGCCGCAGATGTTAAGCGAATCACTGCGGCTGTTAAGTGAATCACACGGCCGTTGAGCGAATCTGAATTCCTCCATTGACTTTGTTTGCCTGAAGCCAGCTGGGAAGAATACAATGGTGATCAAATGACCCCGGGGCTCTGCAACCGTCATAAATATGAATCAGTTGCCAAGCGGTCGAATTTGGATCACGTGACCATGGGGATGCTGCAACGGTTATAAGTGTGAAAAACGTTCATAAGTCACTTTTTCCAGTGCTGTTGCAACTTTGAACAGTTGCTAAACAAATGGTTGTAGGTCAAAGATTACCTGTAGAGGTAGTCCTTGACTTACAACAGTTCATTTAGCAGCCGTTCGAAGTTACGGCACTGAGAAAAGTGACTCATAAACATTTTTCACACTTATGACCATTGCAGCATCCTCACAGTCACGTGATTTACATTCGGATGCTTGACAACTGTTTCATATTTATAACCGTCACAGTGTCCCGGGGGGTCATGTGACCCCCTTTTGCGACCTGGCAAGCAAAGTCAATGGGAAAGCCAGATTGACTTCACGACGGTGTCACTAATTTAACAACTGCAGTGATACACTTAACAAACGCGGCAAGAAAAGTTGTAAAATGGGGCAAGGCTCACTGAAGAAATTTCCTCACTTAGCAACATACATTTTTGGCTCAATTGTGGTCGTACGTATACAGTTCTGATGGTTGGGCCATGGTGAGCCACTTGGAAGAGATTAAGATCAGAGAAGAAACTCAAGATTTCTCAACCGAATGCTGTCACTGAAAACGCCACCTATCTCTGTCACACACTGACAGGGATTGCAGGTGACAAACAGTGATCAACAGTAGAGATGTGAAGGCCCGGAAAAAAACTGGAAAAATTCGGAAAAAAACCCGGTTTTTTTCCGTTTTTTTCCTGAAGGCTTTTACGGAAATTTTCGGAAAAATTGAAAAAAATGCTACATTAGCACTTTTTTGTCTTTTTAAGATTGAAAGTCATTCTGTTACTTTAGGAACATAAAATATGACTATGGACAATTTGACTTGACATAAAATTATTACAACTAGCATATTAAAAATATAGTGTATCCAAACAATTATCACAAACATAATTTACTTTTTTATAATATTTATTTGTAACAAAGGGAGCAACGATCTCCTGAACTGCTTACTAGTTTATGTGGAACAGCCAAAAAGCCTCCACAAAACAATTTTCAAAACCAAAAGTAACAATTTTTCATATTTATAATTGTTTGGCTACACTATATTTTTAATATGCTAGTTGTGATAATTTTATGCCAAGTCAAATTGTCCATAGTCATATTTTATGTTCCTAAAGTAACAGAATCACTTTCAATCTTAAAAAGACAAAAAAGTGCTAATGTAGCATTTTTTTCAATTTTTCCAAAAATTTCCGTTACCCCCCCCCCCAAAAATGGGAAAAAACCGGGTTTTTTTCCGAGCTTCAAAATTTCCGGAAATTTTACATCTCTAGCAACAGTATTAAGTATCTGGGGGTGCAGATAACTTAACATTCTGAACTGGTCTCTCCACACATCACCCTTAGTGAAGCATGCAAAGCAGCGCCTGCATTTCCTGCATCGGATGAGGAGAGCACATCTTTCTCCTTCTGTCTTGGCCACTTTTTACAGAGGCACGATTGAGAGCTTTTTAACAAACTGCATCCCTGTTTGGTTTGGTGGCAGCAGAGCCTCAGATAGAAAGTCCCTACAGAGAGTGGTGAGGACAGTGGAGAAGATTATAGAAAGTTCGCTCCCTGTTATTCAGGATATTGCGTATAAGCGCTATGTACTTAGAGCTCAAAGCATTGTTAGAGACCCCACACACCCACTTCACGGCCTGTTTCTGTTGCTCCCCTCTGGGAGGAGGTTTCGAAGTATCTATAGCAGGACTTCCAGATCCTGTAACAGCTTTGTTCCCTATGCCATCCATCTAGTAAACTCGCACATGTATACATCCGAACTAGACTGTGTTGTTTCTCCATGTCATATAATATATGTGGGTACATGAATAATTTTGTATTCATTCATTCATTCATTCATTCATTCATTCATTCATTCATTCATTGTCTTATCATGTTTATGTTTATATTAGAGGTGGAGACCCTTTGAGACAGGGATTGGTTCTAACTTACCTCGCTGCCGGTTCACTTCCTCCCGCGCCGCATGGCTGTGCCTTGTGGGTGCATGCGCTTTGCGCGCGCGCACATGCACAGTGCCAAAAAAAAATAATCCAGAAAAAAGAGCTGAAAACAAGATGGTGACGCATGCGCAGTGCTGGAAACTCGGCTTCTGTGCATGTGCAGAAGAAGAAAAAAATATTTCCCCCCCAAATTTTTTTTTCAAAAAAAAAAAAATCCAAAAAAAAGATGGCAGCGCCCACGGACCGGCACTGACCGAACCGGATCCATGACATCACTGTGACATCACCAGCGGGTCGCTACCGGTTCAGGCAAACCGGTCCGAACCGGGAGGAACCCACCTCTGCTTTGAGAGCTGTATGCAACGTAATTTCATTTTAATGTATGCGGATTAGTGTACATTCAAAGTGACAATAAAGCATTCTATTCTATTCTAGACTGTTATGGGTGCTTTGAGAAGCTAATGACTGAGAAAGCTCACTTTTAGATGCTCTGTTCACCAGGTCACGTCGCTCTCTAAGCACCCACCTACGGCACGATTGTTAACAAACAGGCTATCACTTGACATTCAGCCCCCTTCCAAAGAAATGAGGCCGATTTTATGGATCTTTTCAAATTTTCCTCTGCTGAAACTTGTTGGCTGGAACCGGAAATCTGACAAGATGAAAAAGCAATTTATGCAGAAGGCTTGGCAATAGCCCGATGGGTGAATGTATGTGTGTATATATATATATATACAAAAACTGAACATTATCTGAGAGATGGAAAAACAGGACTGACAAACCATTGCGGAATGTCCATAAGTATTCTATGTTCTATGTTCATCCAAACCAAACATTCATCAAATTATATTGTAACTCATATGGTTTATTGCTGCAGGAACTAAGGAACTCACCTGTTGACACCTCACCGCCCTGTGTTATGACATCCTTAGATATTGAGCCTTTATCCCAGTGGTGAAATCTACTTACCTCCCCTACCGGTTCCTACCGGCATGCGCAGAGGGTTAAAAACAAGAAAATGGCGATGTCCGGGCGGGTGGGTGGGTGGATCCTCGCACTGGTTCCGCTACCGGTTCTCCGAACCACCAGCGGCCGCTGCTACCGGTATGCCCGGACCGGGCTTAACCAGTAGCATTTCACCCCTGCTTTATCCCCACAGTCATTTATCTCCAAAGAGAACACTATTAGGGATAAATGTCAACTTTGAAGAGACAGGATGTTCATTAAACTCTACCACTTCCATGTGAGAAATGATCCAAAGCTACCTTCAGGGAGAGGAGACTGTCAGCCTTCCTAGCTAGAGCAGAGAGGAAACATGAAAATATGAGCTAATTTAACTTTGTTGTAAGGCTACATTAACAACATCTTGCAAGTGTGAAAGTACAAATCTCCCACTGTCTCCTTTATAGCCTGAGAAGTTAAGGGGAGTCCATTCTTAGCCTCTCTCTGTGCTCGTTTTAGAACTGAGCCAAAGAAGAGGCGAAGGGAATGTTTCAGGAGTAAGACTAGGAACCAGAAGGACGAAGCCTATGGCAGAAAAGTGTATTTTCTCTCAAGGATAATTCGGTCACCTGAAAGCACAGGCAAACTTAGTTTACAGACATGTGGTAGCCTAGAAATCAGGAGCCATTGAGTTCTAGTCCCGCTTTAGCATGAAAGCCGACTGGATGACTTCGGGCCGATCACTAGGAGACGGTGAGTTCTAGTCCCATCTTAAACATGAAATCCATCTGGGTGACTTTGGGCCAGTCCTTCTCTCTCAGCCCACCCCACCCCACCCCACCGGGTCGTCGTTATGGGGGAAAACAGGAGAAGGAAGGTATGCTTGGCGCCTGGAGTTACTCATAAAGTAATAAAGGCGGGATGAAAAAAAAATCCAATAAATAAATAAACAAACATGTGCGCGCAGATACATGGCTCATTTTAAGCCATGGTTTGTTCCCTGAATTGAATTCTGATTGAATTCTCACATCACTCTGAGCTACGGCTTGCGATCCACACGATTCATCTGTCGCTAAGTTCACCCAACAGCCCAATCCAAAGAAAGGTCCATATTTTCAAATTATAGCTCAATATTCCCCATGGATGTCTGCAGTGCTTAAAATATCCAGCCATTAAGAGTACAAGATATTGGAAGCCGTTCGTTTGAGAAAGGTTTAGCAAACCACAGGCCTGCCTCTCTGTCCAATGCCTTAAAAAAAGGGCCACGCCAATAAAGATTGTTTCTAATAATCTAGACCATGGCAAGCTGCAAAAATCCAGGCTGGACATAACTGGGGGAGATGGAAAAATACAGCTTGATGAGGAGATGCTTTTGACAGTCCAAAGGAGGTCAAAGAATCTTTAAAAGACCTGTTACTATAGCAGCCTCGATAGTAATTTAGTGTGAGAATAGCTCCCATCATTATTATTTTTTCCCAGCCTCTCCAGCTGCATCACCACCTAGCTAGCTCATCTTTCCAAATTACTCCCCAGTATTTGTGTGGCAGCCTGTGTTTATGAGTCTCGGGGAGGGAGGGGGATGGATCCACCATGACATTAGAACAAGCCTCCGGCACTACCGTAGGAAGGGAGACTGGGGGAAAAAAATGTTGCTCAGCAGGAGGGGAATGGAAGAGGAGAAGAATGATGTTATTCTCTTAAGCTCAAGAACTGGTTTTATTAGATGGAATCATAGGGCTGGAAGGGGGACCCCAGAGGTCTTGTAGTCCAACCCCCTGCTCAAGGCAGGAGTCCTTATTCCGTCCCAGTCAAAAGGTTGTCCAGTCTGTTTTTGAGAGCCTCCAGTGATGGAGCACCCACAATTCCAGGAGGCAAGCTGTTCCATTGATTAATTGTTCTCACTGTCAGAAAATTTCTCCTTAGTTCTAGGTCGGATCTCTCTTTAATGGTCTTCCACCCTTTACTTCTTGTTCCGCCTGTAGGAAGTTAGCTAAGACCCCCGCCCCCTGGGAGTCTGACAGCCAATGGGATTAAGACATGGCCCTCAGGACATGATAGGTGTTACATTCTCAGACTGAAGCACATAGGCTTCAGTCAGGTCCTCCATTCTGGAGGGAAAATACTGCCTGCTGATTGGCTAGCCTGTCTGACAGCTCCCTATAAAAGGGCTGGCTGTCAGACAGGGCTTTTGCTGGATTGTTAGCACTTGACTAATAAAGAGCTGTTGTTTTGAAGTCACTCTGTCTGCCTCTTCCATTCACCCAACTTAACACTTGTGACGAAGATGGGATCGGAAGACAGATAAGCCAGAAAAATGCTGACTACCACACAATCCAGCCCGGGGCATCAAGTCTTCGACAAATGGCCTTTCTAAAGCGCCAACTCAGCCGACATGACGACACATGACCCGCCGAGTCATTTCAACCCAGCACAAGAGCACTGGGACACTTATATGACTTGATTCGAATGCTTTATGGAAGCAAACGACCTCCTCGGGCTGTCTGACAGCCGCAAGAGGGCTCTGTTCCTGAGCTACTGTGGGACAGATGTCTTCGACACTGCCCAGGCGCTAGCTGAACCAACGCCAGTCCAGACGGTCACCTGGTCCGCTCTTCAGAGCATGTTGAAAACGCATTACGCGCCTAAACCCTCCAAATATGTGCGGCGGCACGAATTTAATTTAAGAAATCAAAAGGAGGGAGAGACCATCAACGAATATGTCACCGCGCTCCGGAAAGCAGCTGCCCACTGCGAGTTCCGAGATCTGGATGAGCTGCTGCTCGACCGAGTAATCTGTGGAATTCGGGACATTACTCTACAGCGGAGGCTGCTTTCGTGGACAACTCTCACGCTCCAGATCGCCCTAGACGAGGCCCGGGCGTCCGAAGCATCCACTAGGTCGAGTGAGGCGCTACAACAACCAAGCAGCCCAAGAAACGCGTGAAAGAATGTCAGTGTGCATCGCGAGACTTCGGCGCGAGACTATTTGCCTGACAGCGATGAAGAAGTTTGCCGCCTCCGATTCAAACGGTGGGAAGCGGCAAACGCACCTGACGACCGCTGTCCACCTTGTGCCAACTGCGGAGGGCACCATCTCCGCACTGATTGCCAATACCGCGAGGCCATCTGTCAACGATGTGACCGTCGCGGTTACTTAGCCAGGGTCTGCCGTGCCAAGCTGCCCTCTCCGCAGGCATCGCGGCGAGCACCTAGCAAGCCCAGCTATCCAAAGCAACCTCAACGCAGGGGTTGGCCGCCACAACGGAGGACCGACTGGGCCAATGC
The DNA here is from genome assembly GCA_003457575.1 of Thermophis baileyi. Taxonomy (NCBI): domain Eukaryota; kingdom Metazoa; phylum Chordata; class Lepidosauria; order Squamata; family Dipsadidae; genus Thermophis; species Thermophis baileyi. The sequence goes on from QLTV01003650.1 coordinate 811,786, forward strand.
CACCAATGCCTGTCAAACAACTATCCGGCAGGCATCCACACCGCGCCGGAAGAAGCTACGGGTCACCGTCCTGCTCGAAGGCTCACCGTGCCCCATGGAGATTGACACTGGGTCGTCTCTCATCATCGTTTCCTGGGCCACACTTCAATGAGCGATCCCGGGAATCTGGAGACAGCAACTGCGGCGCCAGGAATTGAGACTGACCGACTACCAGGGCAACCGCATTCCAGTCATCGGCTGCGGCACCTTCCGGGTGCAATTCAAGGCGTTCAATGGCCCTCTCACCCTGACTGTGGTCAGCGGCTCCCTTCCAAGCCTCCTCGGCTTGGAGTGGTTCGAGGCCCTCGGCATGGGGGTGACCGGAATCAACTCTGTCACTGATACCGACATGGAAGATCTGCTAAAGGAGTTCGAGGACGTTTTTAGTGACAGCCTGGGTACGTATAAGGAGACCCCTATTTTGTTTAATTTGGACCCAAACGTAGCCTCAATTTGGTTCAAGCCCCGGAGGCCGCCTCTCATCCTCCGACCAAAAATTGACATGGAATTGGACAAGCTAATTGCCCAGGGAATCCTAGAGCCCGTAGATCATGCACGCTGGGAAACCCCTTGTCAGGCTGAAGCCATTTTCTTTGGATCTTTGGCCTGCCACACTTTGTATTAGTTTAAAATGTATTCTTTGCTGTGGGAATTTGGGAGGGGCAGTTGCATGAGGGATGTCTGCATGTAGCCACAACAAATTCCTTCTAGATTGTCAAGGTCATCCTTTGTCCTGCACCTGCACGGAAGAAGGTGGAGTTCCAACCAAGCTACCAGAGGATGAAGCAATGAAGTTCATGTGATGAACATGGGGGTGAGGCATGGAGGTGACCGGAATCAACTCCATCACTGATACCGACACGGAAGATCTACTAAAGGAGTTCAAGGACGTTTTTAGCGACAGCCTGGGTACGTATAAGGGAACCCCTATTTCATTCAATTTGGACCCAAACATAACCCCAATGCAGCTCAAGCCCCGGAGGCTGCCTCTCGCCCTCCAACCAAAGATTGACATGGAATTGGACAAGCTAATTGCCCAGGGAATCCTAGAGCACGTAGATCATGCACGCTGGGAAACCCCTATTGTGACCCCGGTCAAGTCAGAAGGGTCTGCGCTGATTATAAGTGCACTCTTAATAAGACACTGCAGCAGAGCGCCTATCCAGTTCCTGTGGTCCAGCATCTGCTACACTCCCTGGGCCCAGGAAAAGTATTTGCAAAACTCGATCTGGCACAAGCCTACCAGCAATTGCCGGTAGATGGTGCTACTGCAGAGGCACAAACCATCGTAACGCACAGGGGTGCGTTCAAATGCAAACGACTTCAATTCGGCGTTAGTGTAGCCCCCGGACTGTTCCAAAGTCTCATGGAACACCTGTTAGAAGGAATTCCGGGGGGTCGTACCATATTTCGACGACATTCTTATTTCGGCCAAGGATAGGAAACAACTATTCCAACGTTTAAGAACAGTGCTGACCTGAATTCGTGACAAGGGTCTGCGGCTCAAAAAAGGAAAATGCCAAATTGGAGTGGACAGGGTAGAGTTCCTAGGGTACATGATTGACGGCTCTGGGATCCACCCCACAGACTCAAAAGTTAAAGCTATTCAGGACGTCCCTACCCCTCAGAACCAGTCTGAACTACAAGCGTTCCTCAGGCTCCTTAACTTCTATAGCATTTTCCTTAAACAGAAGGCTACGGTAGCCGAGCCGCTCCATAGACTGCTCGCAAAAAAGGCGAAGTGGACCTGGGGTCGACCTGAGGCTGCCGCCTTCGCAGCTGTCAAACACCTACTCTCTGCGGACAGCCTGCTGATCCAATATAATCAGATATTGCCGCTTGTACTGACTTGCGACGCATCACCCTTTGGCATGGGGGCTGTCCTCAGCCATCACCTTCCCAACGGCACCGAGGCTCCCATCGCCTTCTATTCCAGGACTCTGTCCACCGTGGAGCACAATTATAGTCAGCTGGACAGAGAAGCGCTGGCTGCGGTGGCCGGAGTCAAACGTTTTCATGACTATTTGTATGGGTGGCAATTTGACTTGATCACTGACCACAAGCCGTTGTTGGGCTTCCTTGCTGGCGACCGCCCCACGCCTGGGTCCCTCTCGCCTAGAATGTCTCGCTGGGCCATTTTTCTGGCCGCCTACAGCTACCGGCTTCTCCACCGGCCGGGACATTCTTTGGGGCATGCTGATGCCCTCAGCTGCTGCCCCTTGCCGACGCTCCTGGAAGCCCCCACAC
>QLTV01003650.1:854029-885677 GCA_003457575.1 Thermophis baileyi
AGTTGGGGCTGCTTTCTTCCTCTAAAAACTTCTCATCCAGGGAAATATAATATTCTGCCTTTTTAATATTTCTCAAAATATTTCATTCTTCTAGGAGAGGGGTGGGCGCTAACTTTCTACAACATCTTGAACCAAGTTGCCATGTCTCAACTTCCATTCAACAACCAAGGAGGTTGTTATGTGAGTTGTGCCCAATTTTACAACTTTTTTTGGGGGGGGGGGAAGCAGGACTAAGGTCCTTTGAAGCCTTCGTATGTCTTTTCTGGAGCCAACAGGGGGAGAAGAATGACGGATCAGATTTATGGGGTCCTTGATGCTCTCTGAGCTTGGCTGTTTTCTTGAAGACATTTCAATTACCCAACTAGGTAACATCATCAGTGCTAGAAGAGATAATAACAGAGAATAGAATAGAATAGAATAACAGAGTTGGAAGGGACCTTGGAGGTCTTCTAGTCCAACCCCCTGCTTAGGCAGGAAACCCTACACCACTTCAGACAAATGGTTATCCAACATCTTCTTAAAAACTTCCAGGGTTGGAGCATTCACAACTTCTGGAGGCAAGTTGTTCCACTGATGAATTGTTCTAACTGTCAGGAAATTTCTCCTTAGTTCTAAGTTGCTTCTCTCTTTGTTCAGTTTCCATCCATTGCTTCTTGTCAAAAGCAAACCCCACTCCCTTGTAACACTGATGCTGTTACCTAGTTTGGTAATGAAAGATCTGCAAGAAAACAACCAAGCTCAGAGAGCACCAAGGACCCCACAGTTCAACCCTGAGCTACAAATATTCTTTTCCATCAGGTTATATTTAATCCAATCTAGGAAGACTCTTCCTAAATTCTAACCTTATAACATACACATTGGCTGGATTGGTGCTAAAACATAGTTGCTTGGTTTTGCCTGGAGGATGTCCCCAACCACAAAACAGGATGGTTGTTTTGTTCCATTACAGTCCAAGCACTGGATTGCTTTGCAACTAAGACTAGAGAAGTACAATTGAATTGTGTAGATAGATATTACAAAGCAGCTGCCTTCTTTCTTTAATACATGATGTCCCTCTGCAACATCTAAATGTTGTTATTTATATTAAATAATAATTAAATATTAAATACATTATATTTTAATGTATTTTAATATATTATATTAAAATATTAAATATATATTTAATATTATTAAATTAATATTAAAATATTAAATATATATTTAATATATATTTAATATAAATATAATATATTACTACCTGTCAATGACTACTTCAGCTTCAACTACAACAATACACGAGCACACAATAGATACAAACTTAATGTAAACCGCTCCAAACTCGACTGCAGAAAATACGACTTCAGCAACAGAGTGATCAATGCCTGGAATTCACTACCTGACTCTGTGGTTTCTTCCCCAAACCCAAAAAACTTTAACCTTAGACTGTCTACTGTCGACCTCACCCCATTCCTAAGAGGTCTGTAAGGGACGTGCATAAGCGCACCAGCGTGCCTACCGTCCCTGTCCTACTGTCCTATTGTCTATTCTATCTGTATTCACTTTGATTATGTTTATGTTTATACCTATACCTGCTATCTTGTACATGTTTGACAAACAAATAAATAAATAAATAAATAAAACAGTGACAGGACAGCTGCAAACAGCATCACTCAGCTTCAAACAGAAGAAAGTCGCACGTCACATTAAATGTTATTTCCATTACATGTTTCCTTCCTTCCTTCCTTCCTTCCTTCCTTCCTTCCTTCCTTCCTTCCTTCCTTCCTTCCTTCCTTCCTTCCTTCCTTCCTTCCTTCCTTCCTTCCTTCTCCCTCCTCCTCCCCCCCTCCTTATTTTACACTGCTTTCTGTGCTATTAATAACGTCAGTGAAATTATTTCTTCACATTGCTTTTTTTGTTTTTTACCATGGAGTTGCACTAACAATTCAGCCTGGGATTTTGACAGTAGAGCAGAGGATATACAGTAGTTTCAATGATGAGGCAGCTGTGAATTGGCACCCCTTTACTTCCTTTTCAAGACAAAAATCTTTCAACCCCAAAATCTTTTCCAACTTTCTGGAGAGAAAATGTCTCGGGAACATGTGTTCTTCCCTTTGCAGCCCAATATGGCTGTGAAGAGGGTTGATTGTTAGGCTTCGGTTAGCATCACAAAGCCAATCTCATTTATCCTCAAAGCACCGAACAGTAGCTATAAAGACATGGATTAAGGGGGCTTTTAATTAGTGTTTTGGCACGGGGGACAAAACACAAACAACCCTCGAAGCAGAAAGACGATTCCCAAAATTACAGAATCAAGAGATTCAGAAGCCCTGGCCCATTTGTCATTAGAGAAGGAAAGTTGTGTTCCAATTACAAACACAAAAATAACCGGTTGAACAGTTTATTTTTATTTTTTTAAAAATTTATACGCCACCCAACTCCTGTGATTTCAAATCTGCCTTTCGACTCCTGAGTTTGAAAATCCAGAAGGTTCAGCACATGAAACAGATCTCCGCTGGACAGGAAATGCCATTGAATTTATTTATTTTGTTTTCAATGGGGGGATGTATTTGGTTACCGGGGACACAGAAATAGAAGAAAGTGACATATCTTGGCAGCTTTCCTTAAAGGAAATCCGCCAGGGCCCCTGCTATGGCAAAAGAGCGAGAGTTGAAAAGTGAGCCCTGTTCTATTTTTTACTCTAATTCATCAGAAGATAAAAAGCAGCCATTCCCCCTCCCCTTCCTGTTCTCACCTGTGGACACAGCTTCTCTAGGGGATTTAAATTACTGTACCATTTAAAAACAGAAGAGCAAAGGACTTCCACATTCTGCCTGTTTGAGGTTGGATTCGTGGAGTTACAGCATGAAAAGGAAGAATTCTGAAAAGGAGGCTCGAGGAGAGAAACGAGAATGGGCACACTAGAGTTTAATACAGGGAGGGTTTTTTTTTAAAAAAAAATACATCCTCTATTCAGGGATGAAATCCAGCAGGTTCTGACAGGTTCTAGAGAACCAGTAGCGGAAATTTTGAGTAGTTTGGAGAACCGGCAAATACCACCTCTGGCTGGCCCCAGAGTGGGGTGGGAATGGGGATTTTGCAGTATCCTTCACCGGGAGTGGGGTAGGAATAGGGATTTTGCAGTATCCTTCCCTTGGAGTGGGGTGGGAATGGAGATTTTGCAGTATCCTTCCCCTGGAGTGGGGTGGGAATGGAGATTTTGCAGTATCCTTCCCCTGGAGTGGGGTGGGAATGGGGATTTTGCAATATCCTTCCCCTGCCATGCCCACCAAGCCACGCCCACCAAGCCACACCATGCCCACCAAGTCACGCCCACAGAACCAGTAGTAAAAAAAATTAGATTTCACCACTGCCTCTATTACAGAAAAGTGACTCCCTTGCAAAGGAGGCCACATGTTTAAAAATATCTTCCTCTGGTATTGTGGAGCTTTGCTCCTCATCTTCGTTTAAAGCAGGGACCTCTAAACTTGGCGCCTTTAAGACCTGTGAACTTCAAGTCCCAGAATTCCCCAGCCGCCAGTCATGCTGGCTGGGGAATTCTGGGACTTGAAGTCCACAAGTCTTAAAGGCGCCAAGTTTGGAGACCCCTGTTTTAGAGCAACGTTTCTCAACCCTGTCCACTTGAAGAAGTGTGGACTTCAACTCCCAGAATTCCCCAGCCAGAATAGAGCTGGCTGAGGAATTCTGGAAGCTGAAGTCCACATGTCTTCCAGGAGCCAAGATTGAGAAACACCTGTTTAGACAGTGCCAAAGAACACAGAGCATTCTGCATGCAATAAACATTTGATGAGAAACTATCAGCTCACTTCCAAATCCCAGAAAAGCAGTCTTAGAGGATGCAAAGATCATTCGTTCTGGTTGTAGGTGGTCTAGTTTGTGGCCCAGCTCTTCTGGTGTCTATGATGCTTGCAAACATCCCCTTGCTTCAGTGGTGGGATTCAAATTTTTTTTACTACCGATTCTGTGGGCGTGGCTTGGTGGGCGTGGTGTGGCTTGGTGGGCGTGGCTTGGTGGGCATGGCAGGGGAAGGTTACTGCAAAATCCCCATTTCCTCCCCACTCCAGGGGAAGGTTACTGCAAAATCCCCATTTCCTCCCCACTCCAGGGGAAGGATACTGCAAAATCCCCATTTCCTCCCCACTCCAGGGGAAGGATACTGCAAAATCTCCATTCCCTCCCCATTCCAGGGGAAGGATACTGCAAAATCCCCATTCCCTCCCCACTCCAGGGGAAGGTTACTGCAAAATCCCCATTTCCTCCCGCTGAGACTTGGGAGGCAGAGAATAGATGGGGGCGGGGCCAGTCAGAGGTGGTATTTGCCGGTTCTCTGAACTACTCAAAATTTCCACTACCGGTTCTCCAGAACTGGTCAGAACCTGCTGAAACCCACCTCTGCCGTGCTTCCATTTGCACCAATCTCCAGTGTATTTACATGGGCAGAGTGAAGTGTAAAGCTATTCCAGGTTACCTTTGTGAGTGGACCCTTGAAAAAGAAGGAAGAGAGTGTCTGGATAGGCCACTTCTGGAATTCTTTCCAGCGTGGGTCATGTGAACAGGAGAGAGGAAGGAGGGGGGCTTAGAATGGAGGAGTCGACAGCATTACAATCCGATACCTGATTAATCCTTTCATAAGGATACATTGGAGGGATTTTTCAGCCATTTGGTAAGAGATAACCGGCTAAGTCAGAGGGAGTCATTAGTCTCGAGTCCCTTCGTGCCCACAAAAGATCTAAGTCCATTCTGCCTTGAATTCCGTTCACTCTTCTCTACCGCCAATTTGCTTTGACTGTTAGTAGTTCGGATTCTTGTAGAGAGCTTAAGCTTGCAATAAACCCTTATAATCATTTGAACGGCCTGGACTTCCTGATTTTCCCGTGCTTGACACATTTGTTTTTGGTAGGCCCCTTTAGTGGTCTGTGGGGTTGACCTTGGGAGATGGGAGGAAGAGACACAGCCTAGATGACCATCATGGAAAAGGTATCTCTGCCCACAGAAGGAAAAGGGGCGTGGGAACCATTTCAGAAGAGATTCTCCTTTGCAAGATTCTGTGGCCATAACGTTACAATTAAAGTAATATTAGTACTCAGGATTTGTGCTTCTTCTCCAGGCTACCTGGAAGGACCAACATCAATCTTGCAAGTCTGAAAGCTTTCTCCACCTCGTTCCCTTTTAATTTCCAGAAAACTAGGGAAGGTCCTTCTGAGATGTTTCCCTCACCCCTTTTCCTTCTCTGGGCTGAGATACCTTTTGCACAACCGTCGCCTAGGCTCTTCCTCCTGTCTCCCACGATCAACCCTACGGACGATTATTTCTCCAGCTAGATCTGGCCCATTTTCACACTCAAGCTTTGATCTACTGACTTCTCCCATCACATCAAATTTGCCCTCATCCTGTTGATGGACCAAGTCCGGACTCCTTTTATCTCAAACCCCCAAAACTTTAACCTAAAACTGTCTACAGTGGACCTCACCCCATTCCTAAGAGGTCTGTAAGGGGGCGTGCATAAGCGCACCAGCGTGCCTACCGTCCCTGTCCTACTGTCCCCATTATCTGCCTTGCATCAGGTTGGAAAGCCGATGTTGGATGGCCAACATCACACTTGATGAGAAATGTCCTAGAGCAGAGGCCCCCAACCTTTCTGGCTCGGTGGAGGTGGTAGTAGTGGCAACGGCAGAGGGGGGGAAGGGGATGGTTTCGCCCACGCTCACCCACCACTTCCATGGCCCGGTTCCCAACCAGCCGCAGTCCGGCACTGGGCCATGGACCAGGTGTTGGGGATCTCTATCCTAGAAGAGATGTGGAGAAGACCTAGTTTCTGAAGCCACTCCCTGCATCAACCTGGGAAGTCTCTTCCTGCACCACAATTCCACCCCCACGGGAAAGAAGAAAAAAAAAACGTGTCTCAAGTTGCCAGAACTCAAAGCAATCCCCAGTTACCGTACGTAGAAATGGCAAGCAGAAACCAAATGATGTCTATTGTGATGACTCAACCCTAGAGACACACAGGTTCTCATTTAGCTACTAAACTTCCAGGAAGACATGAGATCAATCATTCTTCCTCCTGCATCACGAGCTTATAAGATTGGCTTGAGGATTAAAAGAAAAAAAGTGGGGACGGGGTGAGTAATGATGCCCAGAGGAAAAGCAGACTTCAAAAAAATATATATTAGCAATATCTTTTATATAAATGCTATACCTGAGCACGCAACAACGTAACTCTCTTCTGTTCCTTTTAATCAGACCGAAAGGGTTATATCTTCTTGCAAACCCACTTCAACGACAGGCAGTCCTCGACTTACGACCACAGACCAGACCCCAAATGTCCATCGCTAAGCGAGACAGTTGTTAAGTGAGTTTTGCCCCATTTACCACTTTTCTTGCCACAGTTGTTCAGCGAACCGCTGTTAGTCACATGGTTGTTAAGTGAATCTGGCTTCCCCATTGCTTGTCAGAAGGTCCCAAAAGGGGATCACGTAACCCCGGGACATTGCAACCGTCGTAAATATGAGTCGGTTGCCAAGGGTCTCTATTTTTGATCATGTGACCATGGGGATGCCGCGACGGTCAGAAGTGCGAAAAATAACCCTAAGTCATTTTGGTCAGTGCCATTACAATTTTGAACGGTCACTAAACGAAAGGTTGTAAGTCAAGGACTACTCGTAGAGAACTCTCTTCCGTTCCTTTTTAATCAGAGAACACCAGATGGATTATATCTTCCCGCAAACACTTCAAATAATCCATCCTCCCCCTCCACCCCCACCCCCCAAAATATATACGTCGTTCTTGTCTTCTTCTCCTTGCTCCATTAAACCCCCAGGCTATAATCTGGAACCCCACCAACTATTTCTGGTCTTCTTTTTGGGATGAGCCATTACAGCTTTTACTTCCACATCTGTTGCATCTTGGCCAGGACTGGCTGAGCCACCTCGGGGGATTTTCTGCCACTGTGAAGTTGTGAAGTTTGCAGCCAGGAACGTGATGGATGTGCCCGGCTCTGTGTTCTCTGTTCTCCCCGCCCACCTGCCCGTCACCCCAGACATGGGCTCCTGCCGGCAGCTGTGTCTCCTTGGACAGAATCCAGTTTTGCTTCTTTCCAGCTGCATGTCCAGAGGTGGGCTGAGATCCAGGGGCTAAGGAGCAGCTGAGTTAGCCTCTAACCTCTGCTAGCAACCCTCCCGGGTATGTTATGAGACAACAGCTGAGGACCAAACAACAAACCGGAGAACGGGAGCCTTCTGTAACTATCTGGGTCATCCAGATGGACCTCTGAACCAGGAAAGTCAAGTCAAAATCCAATTGTCTGTAGCGATTCTCGGCCATCCAGGTCATGGTTGTCCCAAAGGTGCTTTTTCAGAAGGCCACTTTCCAGTTGCCTCCTGAAAAAGCACCTTTGGGACAACCATGACCTAGATGGCTGAAAATCGCTACAGACTTTTAGCTATGGAATTTGGGATGAACACCCTTCAAACGGTGTGGGAGTAGGAATGGATTTCCAGAAAAATTGCAGACTACAGGAACCATTTGCACCACTCAGGTGACCCTGAGGACACAGATAAACCTCCAAGTGCTTCAATGACCCTCTAAAAGGATGCAAATAACCAGCTGTCTGCAAGGAGTATAAATCCTTCCATTCCCCACCATCCAGTCAGAACTGAAGAAGCTTCTTGGATGAGAAGCGAAACGTCTTCAAAAGAAAAAACAAGAAAGTCCAGTTGCCTCTTGAAAAAGCACCTTTGGGTCAAAACCTAATTGCAACATTGTCTGGCCCAGGGACCTACCTTTGGTTTTGAGGCGAAGGCCAAGATCACCTTCTCCTGAAAAGGATGCTTGGGCCAGCCCAATTACAGGTAATCCTCGACTTACGACCACGACCGAGCCCAACATTTCGGTGGCTAAGTGAAACATTTAAGCGAATTTTGTCCCATTTTACGAGCTTTCTGGCCAACAGTTTGTGAAGTGAATTGCCGCAATTGTTCAGTTAGGAACCCGGTTGTTAAGTGAATCTGGCTTCCCCATTGACTTCGCTTGTCAGAAGGTCGCAAAAGTGGATCACGTGACCGCCGGGACACTGCAACCATTATAAATGTGAGTCAGTTGCCAGGCGGCCGAATTTTGATCACATGACCACGGGGATGCTGCAGTGGTTGTAAATGTGAAAAACAGTCATAACCGGGGGTGGGCTTCAGATCCTTTAGCAACGGGTTCGCTGCCCCGTTGCTGGGTGGGCGTGGCCTAGTCGGCCGCCTGCACCACGGCGGGGGGGGGCACATTTTTCACCCTCCCCAGGCTCTGGAGGCTTTCCTCGAGCCTCCGGGACGGCTAAAACAGCTTCCCCCGGGCTCCGGAGGCCGGAAACAGGCCTGTTTCCAGACTTCCGGAACCTCCAGTAGGCCTGTTTTTTCCTCTCCCAGGCCCTCCGCGCAGCCCCTGCACTTACCTGGAATGATGAACGGGCCGCGTGGAGACTCCTGGGAGAGGCAGGGTGGGGTGGGCGTGGCCAGCCAGGGGTGGCATTTGGGGGTTTGCCGAACCCCGGCGATCCTTGGCTAGAGGATCGCCCAAACCCTGCCGAACCCCCCAGGAGCCCACCCCTCATCATAACTCACTTTTTTCCAGGGCTGTCGTAGCTTTGAACGAAGTGAACTGTTGTAAGTGGAGGGCCACCTGTAGACTAGACTTCATTTTCATGCAATGCAATGAAAGAGCCTTCATCCCCATGACCTCCTTTCTTCTTAAGGCAGAGGATAATTTTTGGAAAGGTTCTGGAGACCTGCTCTCCAGCTTTTCAGAGGGCAGGTTTCACACACACACACACACACACACACACACACACACACACACACACACACACACACACACACACACACACAAGCTTCTGGAGCACACTCCGGATTTAACAGGACGATGGAGAAGGCATCAAAAACAGCCTACGAGATATCTTGCCAGGATTCAAAACACCTTCCAAAGAATGACTTCAAAGGGTGAAGCTGGCAATGTTTTATTCCCTTATGCATCTATTTGTAATACACATTACTGCATCTCATTTTTTCCCCACTCTTTATAGCCCCACTGAGAGAAAGTCGAACACATTTGCTTTTTCACCCTCCAAACTCCCAATCTAGGAGGACAATACTCAAGCTATTTTTGCAACTCTTGTCCAGAAATGGCTAATGGAGCCAGCTTTGGACACTTTCTACGCACAAACCCTTTTGGTGTTACAAGCACCAGTGCACCCCTCTCTGGTGCAGCCCAACCCAGACCGAATTTATCCAAAGCAAGGCCCAGTAAGAGAGAAAGAGGGCAGGATCTGTCCCTAGGAATTTATTCCCAGGGAAATCAAGTTTTCATTCGCCCTTTGCTATCTCCAACTCTCTACGTACACACTGCTTCCAAAGGAGGGGGCATGGCTGCATCGTTTTGAGACACCAAACTGCTACTCCGTAATAAATCACCCCCTCCTTTTCCCCCACATCCCTCCCTCAAATCCTCACAGTCTTAAGAAGCTGTACCACTTTGCAAGTAGCAGTGACAGTTGCGACGGCTCGGCATTTTCGTGAGATCTGACAAACCGAAGTGGGCAGCCTTGCCACGCCGCCCTCTTTCCCGTCCGAGAACAAATCAGGTTCTCCGCTTAACTCGCTGAAAGTCTTGGCCACAGAAGTGAATCCTTGTTTGTTCCTAAAAGCTGCGCAGTAACTTTCAACCTGGTTTCCCACGTGGGACACGAGGGTGGCTGTAGCAGCCCAGATGGAATCCTGGTCTCCTTCCTCATCCACAGTCGCCGGAGGGCAGGTCACCAAAGGCAGGAAAAACGATTTACACTTAGAAGCCACTTGGAACTTCTCACCACCTCCAGCCCCATACCCTGGGATTGAAGTTTCAGGTTTTTTTTCCTTTTTTCAAAAGGATATTTTGGTTGGGTTTTTTTTTTTTCCACAGTTAGACAGAGGTGGGTGTAGTAGCTGCACTGGAAAGCAGCAGAGTCAGTATCCTCAAGGAAAGGACTCTGGATTTTTGTTACTCTCTTCCTGAAGTTAGTCCTTGGGGTTTTTTGTCCACAGCCCCATTGGCTGAGATCAAACCATCTTCCTAGAGGGGTTGGGGGGGAGAAAGGCTGAAGTATGGTCAGCTGGGCACCCGTCCTGGCCGCTCACCTGCAGGGACTGATTCTCCGTTCTTCTTGGCCTGAGCTGACTACCTTAACTAGTCCATAATACCACTCATCACGCTGAGTTAAAGGAGCTCCAAGGGCCCCCTGGCTGGCTAGCTTCTATGCTTCTCCATCTCCAAGACATGGGACGTGTGTCTCCATAGCTTCTTTCCCAACATCTGCCATGGATGACATGAAAAAGATAGGGTTCTCTACAGCAAAGTTTGGTTCCTGGGGGGTTTGGCTCAAGGTGGGCTTCAGAGACCCCCCGGTTCTAAGGGAAGGGGCTCTTCCTGCTGCTTCTTCCGTTGACGCTCTCGTTTGGCCCGCCAGCAGACCAAGGCGGCCACCAGGAGGCCGACTCCAAAGATCAAGGTGGCCACGGAGACCACCTTGGCAATGTCCATCTGGGGCCCATTGATGGTGAAGGTGATGCAGGTGGCGGCAATGCCGATCACCAAGGCAACGATGCCAAAGGGGAAGATGCAACGGTACCACGACTTCTCGGTGCCCCCTGTGGCCAGGGCTAGCTTATTCAAGGTGGCGGTGGAGTCCGTGGTGGCAGCTACGGGCAGCCCCGATTTTCCTCCTTGGAGGCAAGTCAGCGAGTTGGACTTACAGTTCATCATTCTGGCAGGTGCCCGGTGGAAGATTCTTACCCCCAACTCCCTGGGAGGACAAAGATGCAGAACTCTTGCAATGAAGCTTCGTTCTGGGAGTGGAGAACCACAAAGAAAGTCCTCTCCTTCGTTTCTTCTCCTGTTGCGTTTGTTCTCTCTCTCTCTCTCTCTCTCTCTCTCTCTCTCTCTCTCTCTCTCTCTCTCTCTCTCTCTCTCTCTCTCTCTCTCCCTCTCTCTCTCCCTCTCTCTCTGCTTCTGGCTGGTGAAGGCTTCTGGCTTTCTGCACCAGCGTTGGCTCCCACTGATTCTTTTGCTGTAGCAGCCAATGGCTGGGATTGGCAGGCAGGACAAATGAGATCATGTGTGTGGGCAGGAGCTCAGCCGCTGTTAACTGTTTCGGAGAAAAATCCTGACGGGGAGAGGGGGGCAGACTGAGTAAAGCATCTTTCCTCCTTTCTCCTCCCCTGGAGTCCTGGGAGGGGGGGGGACGACACGACAGAAGGGGGTGACTGCTTTCATCGTTTGGGATGACGACTTCTTGGTCAACGAATCCTGACCCAAGTGCTTATGTTGGTGTCTTTGGGTTTTGTTGATCTGCTTGAGCTTCTTTGGATGTGTCAAAGTTCTTTTAGCTTTTCTTTACAAAGAGGGGAACAGATAGAAACTGTCGTCTTCTGTTCAGTGTTGGGCAACTACCAGTATGAAGGTCCAAGATTCATGGAGTGGGAAGACCAGATTAGTATTAGGATAACAGAGTTGGAAAGGAACCTTGGAGATCTTCTAGTCCAACCCCCAGCTCAAGCAGGAAACCCTATTCCATTTCAGACAGATGTCCTATCTCTTCTTGCAAACCTCCAGTGATGGAGCACCCACAGGTTCTGAAGACAAACTGTTCCAGTGGTTGATTTTTGTCACTGTCAGGAATTTTCTCCTTAATTCTAGGCTGGATCTTTCTTTGATCATCTTCCATCTGTTATAGCTTGTGCTTTGGAGAATAGGTTGACCCCCTCTTCTCTGTGGAAGCCCCTCAAATATTAGAAGACTGCTATCATGTCACCCCTAGTCATACTTCAGGCATGGAAGGTCCCTGAGGGAACTGGGCCAATCCATCCTTCTCAGCCCAAAAGCCTAGGTAAATCATGGTGAAAATACTGGATTAGGAGTGTGGAGACCTAAATTCTAGTTCTTCTTTATGGATGGAAGTCAGCCAGGTGACTTTGGGCCAGTCCCTTTCTCTCAGCTCAACTTCCCTCAGAAAATGCCACCCTGAGCTCTTGTATTACATAAATCTAACACAGAGATATACCATTCAGTGCCAGCTGATGAAGAAGACATATTGAGGGTAGCTTTTAGATTCAGCCTTGCTTGTTAATGTCCAGGAAGAAACATTCATTTGGATACCCTGAGAACAGAATGCAACGCTCCACGGCCTGTGGTCAGATCTCAAAGAAATAAAGATAGTCCTTGAGTTATGACCTCTCGCCTAGTGACTGAAGTTCTGACAGACCTATCTTGAGGGTACTTACAACCCAGTTCACCATGGGTTCATTTAACAACCATGTCATTTGTTTAATGACCGCTGCAAACAAGTTCATAAAATCAGGTTGGGCACATGATCGACCTGCTTTATGATGGTCACAAGTTATGACTGTGATGGGCAGGCTCCATTGTGGTCGTAACTTGAAGATTTCTTCTCAGGAATCCTCTGTTCCTTGTTTTCTTCCCTTCAGAGATGAGTATGTTGTTGGATTATACATTTTAAGAATGTTTGACAGGATTGTCCCAAAGGTGCTTTTTCAAGAGGCAACTGGACTTTCTGGTTTTATCGCTTCTCATCCAAGAAGCTTCTTCAGCTCTGACTGGATGGTGGGGAATGGAAGGATTTATACTCCTTGCAGACAGCTGGTCATTTGCATTCTTTTAGAGAGTCATTGGAGTGTCCTCAAGCGAAACATCTTCAAAGAAAAACCAGAAAGTCCAGTTGCCTCTTGAAAAAGCACCTTTGGGACAACCATGACCTGGATGACTGAGAATCTCCATAGACGTTTGACAGGATTCAATTCCCTGAATTGAGCTGGGGCAGATATTAGAAATCAGCAGCCTTTTGAAAATGAAAACCCAAACTCAGTAGAATTGCAGATAAATTAGCCATCAGAAAGAAGATCTAAAGATAAGCGAGTAAAGCAATTGGCAAGAAAACAGCATTAGAATTTATCTCCAGAAAGATCCTATCAGCTGAGGCAGGAACAGCACATAGAAAGTACTGAAGGTTTAATGAAAAAGAAAAACTATAGAATAAAATAGTCTTAAAGTAGGAGACAAATTAAAACAGTCCAGTGATAAAAACCTCTGGTAATTGAGAGGATCATGGCATAATAAGTTTTTTTTTTTTAAATATGATTCTTAGCTAGGTGTTGAATACGCGCTTCTCAACAAAACAGCATTATAAATTTTCACCAGATTAAACATTACTTCAGGAGAATTTTCCCCCTCCAGCCTCAGTATGTCTTCAAAAAGTTATAAGAGCAAGGGTGGGCCTGGCTTAAGAAATAAACTAAGCTGTGTCTCATTTTAATGTAAACTTACTTGTGTTACATTCAAAGAATTAACTGTGCGTAGCCTCCATCTGAAATGTTTTACTTGTTTACTTCCTAGCCTAGCCTACAATCTTGGTATTTCCTCTTGGTATTCCATCCAAGAACTAACCAGGTTTGCTGCAGAGCTTTTCAAACTCAGGCAAGGTTAAAAGTAGCCATGGTTTGTATAGTCATCCCTGGTTTAAGTAGACCTCTGGTCTGGTTCTTAGTGAAGACTGTCATTTGTGTGTCTGAGGAGGCTCTTTATTTATTCATGATTTGTCAAGCCACACAACAGATAATGATTTGTTGACTTCCCCCCATTGGGCAGGTGATCAGACACTACAACAATAACAGCAACAACAACAATAATAATAAATAGAAATAGAACGACTGTGGCAAAGGCAAGCAAAGGTGGTACCAATAGTAATAGGCTCCTTGGGTGCAATCCCAAAACACCACTTGAACACCATTGGCATTGACAAATTTGCCATCAGTCAATTGCAGAAGGAGGTTTTACTTGGAACAGCTTCCATCCTGCGATGATATCTGTAACACCGTCAAACATCCAGATTTGCCTATCCCAGGTCCTTGGTAAGGACTCTATAAGGTAGACAAAAATGCCGAACCCAGTCTGAATATCTGGCTGACTGTGCAATGATGATGATGATGATGATGATGATGATGATGATGATGATGATTAATAATAATAATATAAAAAAATAAATATATAATATAAATAAAAATATAAAAAAAAATATAATAAAAAATAATAAAGAAAGAAACAGAAGGTTTAGAGTCCCTTGGGAGTTGGGCGGCATACAAATTTAATAAATAATAAAAATAAATTTAATAAATAATAATACTCGCTGCTCAAGAACAAGCACTACAAACTAATGCCATGAAAGCGAAGATACAAAAATCCACTGACAATCCAAACTGCCGACTATGCAACGACAAAGTCGAAACTGTTTCACATTTAATATGTGAATGCAGCAAAATTGCACAAACTGATTACAAAGCTAGACACGACCAAGTTGCTAAATTAATCCACTGGTCATTATGTAAAAAATACGACATTCCTGTATCCGAAAAGTCATGGGAGCACAAAGTGGAAAAAGTTACCGAAAATGAGATGGTGAAGAGCTTGTGGGACTTTCAAATACAGACAGATCGTCGTTTGGAACACAACATGCCAGATATCACAGTTGTCGAGGGCTGAAGAGTACAGTTTATTGATATCACTGTACCAGGAGATGCTAACAACAACAAAAACAACAACAACAACAATAAAAATAAACATTTAATATGTGAGTGCAGCAAAGTCGCGCAAACTGATTACAAAGCTAGACACGACCGAGTTGCTAAATTAATCCACTGGTCATTATGTAAAAAATATGACTTACCTGTATCCAAAAAGTCATGGGAGCACAAAGTGGAAAAAGTTACCGAAAATGAGAAAGTGAAGATGTTGTGGGACTTTCTAATACAGACGGATCGTCATTTGGAACACAACACGCCAGACATCACAGTTGTCGAGGGCCGAAACGTACAGTTTATTGATATCGCTGTACCAGGAGATGCCAGAGTCGAAGAAAAAGTACTGGAAAAAATCACGAAATATCGCGACCTGGCCATTGAAACGACGCGATTATGGATAAAACATGTAACAGTGATACCCATTGTCATTGGAGCACTTGGTACCAAGTCAGGGGTGAAATTCAAAATTTTTCCCTACCGGTTCTGTGGGCGTGGCTTGGTGGGCATGGCAGGGGAAGGATACTGCAAAATCTCCATTCCCATCCCACTCTGGTGCCAGCCAGAGGTGGTATTTGCCGGTTCTCCGAACTACTCAAAATTTCCGCTACCGGTTCTCCAGAACCTGTCAGAACCTGCTGAATTTCACCCCTGTAACATGTCCAAGAATTTCACAAAACACATCAAGAAATTGCAGCTTCCTGCAATAACACCAGCAGAACTGCACAAAACTGCACTACTCGGAACATCATATATTTTAAGAAGATACTTGGTTGACACCTAGGATGCTGGCAGCAACCCATATCAACCATTAGCACCAGTCAGTGGTATTTATGACACATCTCAGTTGACTGAGTTTCATGTGTAATGAATAAAAGAAATAATAATAATAATATTCCCTGGTGGTCTAACCAGGGCAGAAGTTCTGTAAATGAGTGAGGATGATGCAATTTGGGAATTTGGCAAATGCCATGTATTTCCCAGCAGCTTATGACAAGCAAAGGGACGAGGAAAACAGATTCACTTAACGATTGCATGATTCACTTAATGACTGCAGTGATTCTCTCAACGAAAAATGGAAACAAAAAAAAAGGTTGTAAAATCGGGTGCAACTCATTTAACAACTGCCGGGCTTAGCAATGGAAATTCTGGTCCCCCTTGGGGTCGTAAGTCGAGGACTACCTGGATTGACTTTATTAGCATGTAATTTTCACCTTCTACATAAATCCAGCACTAGGGAACTGTCCAGAGTACCAAATCATACCCTGGGCATTTATTTTTGGTTAAATCGTCACTTGGATTATAGCTGAGTGAGAAATGAGCAACAGGAAGCAAGCAAATATTTTTGCTCCCCAGCTGATATATTGGATTTGTCTCCTGTGTTCCTCAGCCTGCCTATTTCTGTTGTGTCAATCAGGCTAGACCAAAAGTTGGCTTGCATACAAAACATCCGTGGTGTATCTCTTCGGATGTCTTGGTGGGTAGTGAGTCATGCATCTGTTTCCTTAGAGGAAATACCTTTCTAGTCATAAAACAACTGCCCTTGATTTAATTTATTGTTACTGAATTCTACTGCTTAGTATTAGTTTGGACAGTTTTGAAGGGTATTGCAATGTTACAATATTTGAGGGAGGGGCTGCCACAAAGAAGAGGGGGTCAGCTTATTCTCCAAAGCACCTGAAGGCAGAATAAGAAGCAATGGATGGAAATTTATCATGGAGAGAGGCAACCTAGAACTAAGGAGACATTTCCAGATGGTGAGAACAATCAATCAGTGGAATGGTTTGCCGTCAGAAGTTGTGGGTGCTCCATCACTGGAAGTTTTTAAGAAGAGACTGGACAACCATTTGCCTGGAATGATATAGGGCAGTGATGGCGAACCTATGGCACGCGTGCCACAGGTGGCACGCGGAGCCATATCTGAGGGCACGCGAGGTGTTGCCCTATGTCAGCTCCAGCGCGCATGTGCGCGCTGGCCAGCTGATTTTCGGCCTTCTGGAGGGTGGGAGGAGGTCGTTTTCGCCTTCCCCAGGCTTCAGGAAAGCCTCCTGAAGCCTGGGATGATGAAAAATGGACCCAATGGGCCTACCGGAAGATCGGAAATGAACTTGGGCCATTTTTCACTCTCCACAGGCTTCAGGAAAGCCTCCTGAAGCCTGGGGATAATGCATTTGGGTGGCATTTGTGAGCTTAATTGTAACAATTGTGACAAGGACTGCTGTTCTTGCACAGTTATATATTATTTTTCTGGCTATCTTTGGTTTTGAACCTAGAACAGCCTTGTGGGAAATCATTTGGACACTTTCCTTGGAATTTAATAAAATGTAGGTAGCCAGAAGATGACTGACTCTTAAATAACAGAAATAACGGAATAACAGAGTTATTGGAGGTCTTCTAGTCCAACCCTCTGCTCAGGCAGGAAACCCTGTACCCGTGATGGCGAACCTATGGCACGTGTGCCACAGGTGGCATGCAGAGCCCTCTCTGCGGGCATGTGAGCTGTCGCCTCAGCTCAGCTCCACCGCGCATACATGCGCGCCTCCCGCCAGCCAGCTGATTTTCGGGTCTCTCCTGTGCATGCACAGGGCGCATGTGGGAGACGTGCACCCATGTGCGTGGGGGGTGGGGGGCCATGCACGCATGCACGGGGGGAGCCTGTTTTTGGTCCCAGGAGTCTGCAGGGAGGCCTGCTAGGCCCAAAATGGGGCTTAGAGGGTGCAGTGCCCCCCCTGCGGCCCGTTTTTGGTGTCAGGAGGCTGCAGGGAGGCCTACTAGGCCCAAAACGGGGCAGGGGGTCATGCATGCATGCTTTGGGGGGTGGGGGTCGCGGGGTGTGTGTGTCGCACGCGCATTGCATTATGGGTGCCGGCACGCGGCGAGAAAAAGGTTAGCCATCACTGATATAGGGTCTCCTGCTTGAGCAGGGGGTTGGACTAGAAGACCTCCAAGGTCCCTCCCAACTCTGTTATTATGTTATTGTTATCATTTTATTTAGGTATTCCTTTAGGATAGTTTTAATGTGTTTTTAAGAGCTGTGTGGATTTTAAATATAGAACTATTCATTCTTAAGAGTCATTTAGATTCTAGTATTCTAGGTTATTATATACATTTCATTATATTTGCACTGTTAATCGTTCATAATTAGATTGGAAGCATCGCTAAAGTACAGTTTGTGACTAATTCTGCGGTAATATGCGGGCTGAAAATTGAAATACAATAAATGGAAAGAAAATATTGCACTGTTTATTCCTTTATTAAGAGGAAGGTGTTCAAACGATGCAACATTATGCAATTTGTTTCTTCTAAACTTAGCTTTATGTAGTTGCAGTTCCAGCAACTAAACTAAACCACTCAGGAGAAACCTTGAAAGACAGGCTGGACTTCCACACATTATTCAGATCTGCAATAATGTATGGAATTGGGTATGTCTAGTTTAATGAAAAGAAGGACTAGGGGTGACACAAAAGCAGTGTTCCAATATCTCAGGGGTTGCCACAAAGAAGAGGGGGTCAAGCTATTCTCCAAAGCACCTCAAGGCAAGACAAGATGCAATGGATCAGAGGTGGTATTCAGCCGGTTCGCACCGGTTTGCGCGAACCGTTGGTGGAAATTTGGCCAAGGTCGCCGAACCGGTAGCGATGGCCGGCTGGCCACGCCCCTGAACAGGTCCCCCGGTCGCCACTTGCTCGCCCCGCCCACCATGTTCGTCACCACCATGTTCTTCGTGCATGCGCATCCCATTGCCTTGCAAGTCAATGCGCATGCACGAAGAACATGGCGGCGATGGCATGGCAGCAGATTTTTCCGCGACCTCTGGTACTTTTCGGCGGTCTGCGGCCAGCCACCACAGCCGCAAAGCAGGAGGCTTCTTTGCCAGCCGCTTTCCAGCATCAGCGGCTGGCTGGGGACTGCCAAAAACTCTGGTCAGCTTGCCTTCCGGACTCTGGACCAGCTGCCGCAGAAGGGAAGCAGCCCGAACAAAGAGGCAGTGGTGGGGGAGGAAGCGGGGCTAGGGCCGGGGCCGCTAAAGGAGGGGAAACGGGGGCAACTGGCGAAGGGAGGGCGGGGGTAGATAGGTGGAAATTCCAAAAATTTTCCTACCTTTTCCTATGGGCGTGGCTAGGTGGGGAGGGGTCATGTGACTGAGTGGGCGTGGGCATGTGATGTCAAGTTGGCCATGGCCACTGTCACATGCCCCCCACTTAGCCACATCCACCAAACCAGTAGCGAGAATTTTTGAAACCCACTACTGCAATGGATGGAAACTAATCAAGGAGAGAAGCAACCTGGAACTAAGGAGAAATTTCCTAACAGTGAAAAACAATTATTTAGTGGAACAGCTTGCTTCCAGAAGTTGTGGGTGCTCCATCACTCGATGTTTTAAAGAAGAGATTGGACAACCATTTGTCTGTAATGGTATGAGGGTCTCCTGCCTGAGCCGGGGGTTGGAGCAGAAGACCTCCAAGGTCCCTTCCAACTCTGTTATTCTGTTATTCTCTCCTTGATTTTGGTGGGTTGTGTGAATCCAACCATTGCAGTTTCTAAGGCTGCAAGCCCAGCCAGTTCTAGTTTAATATCACAGTGAGGCAAACCATGATTTAATTGCAATGTGCAGCCTTCACCAGCAAATAATTATTTGGGGTTTTCTTAACCCCCGACAGGGACCGAAGATCAGAGTGAGTTTCGTGATCCAGGCCATTCTGCATTCAAGTGTCTCTCAAATTGTCAGTGCTCTTGAAAATGCCTTCTTGGAAACTCACAAAGAGAAAGATTTGGAAAATCAACAAAGGTTGACTGATGTAGGGAATTCTCTCTCTTGGCTCAAACCAAAGGATTTTCAAAGCAAGGGTTCCAAGTTTGCTCTGGGCTGGCCAAAGAAGAAAGTACAGCCGTGGTTTATTTCCCGTCACCCAACCACGGTGGGTCAAGTTAATCCTTGTCTCCACCCTTCCACGAAACCAGGCAATTGAGAGACACCTAACCCAAGAACCCAACTCTGCTTGCTTCCAGATAGATGCAGGAAGCATCTTGTAAAGTTTTAAAATTCTATGTATTAAACGGACACAATCTTTTTCCTTGTGATCCAGCATCGTCTTACCAAATTCCTGGCTCTTAAAGTTTGGCTTTTTCTCCAGGAAGATGTTTCTTTCATTCAGTCCAACTGAATGATGGGGGGCGGGGGGGGAATGTTCTGCTGCACTTTAACCTAACCAGAATGTAGCTGAGCCACTGAAATCATCTGTCATGAATTCAGTGGAGCAGAAAACTAGTAATTCACTTTAGGTTCAGGAGCCAAGCAGAGGTTCACCTACAGCATTCTTGCAGAAAATGAGCCATCAAACAAAGACAGAATCCAGGCCCAGTTTCAGAATCAAAAGCCGGAATTTCCGTAAATCTATGTCGATTAGAAACAGCCAGTTAGGCTGAGTTAATATGATCATATTCAGTCACAACTACAGCTATTCTAAAGCATGAGTAACAGCTTATTCCTAAGTATATCTTTACTGTGCGGTCCTTGGTGCTCTCTGTGCTTGATTGTTTTCCTGCAGACCTTTCATTACCAAACTAGGTAACATCATCAGACACTCAGGACATCAGTTACTTAGTTTGGTAACGAAGCTTCTGCAAGAAAACAACCAAGCACAGGGAGCACTAAGGATTCCAGAGTTCAACCCTGAGTTACAAATATTCTTTTCTATTGGCATTTGTATATAAATAAAGAGCAAACCCCACTCCCTTCTAGCACTGATGGTGTTACTTAGTTTGGTAATGAAATGTCTGCAAGAAAACCACTAAGCTCAAAGAGCACTAAGGCCCCCACAATTTAACCTTGAGCTACAAATATTCTCTCTCTTTTTTTTTCCAAATGAATATAAAGGTTTATTGCAAGCTTAAACTCTCTACAATAATCTGAGCTACTAATGGTCAAAGCAAATTGGTGGTAGGTAAGAGTCAATGGAATTTAAGGTGGGCTGGAGTTAGATCTCTTGTGGGTGCAAGGGGACTCAAGACTTATGACATATTTGACCGACCCCCTCAAATATTCTCTTCTATCTGACTTGCAAGGTGATGTGAATTTTGCACTTTAAGCTAGCTCCTCTGAATGTGTTCAGCCTGGTACTCCACAGGGCACAGTATACAAGCCAGATGGTCTCCTACAGTATGTCCAGCCAAATGGGTGTTTATGACGGAGCATATGCAGCGACTCAGCATGACGTTTCCTAGGATTTCCCCCCCCCTTTTTTTGTATATGTTTTGCAGAATTAGCAAGAGAGAGAGTTGGGGGCTGAGAATATTTCATTCAATTAACAGAATAAGAGAGTTGGAAGGGACCTTGGAGGTCTTCTAGTCCAACTCCCTGCTCAGGCAGGAAACCCTATACCATTTCAGACAAATGGTTGTCCAATCTCTTCTTATAAACTTCCAGTGTTGGAGCATTCACAACTTCTGGAGGCAAGTTGTTCCACGGATTCATGGTTCTAACTGTCAGAAAATTTCTCCTAGGTTGTTTCTCTCTTGGATTAGCTTCCTTCCATTGCTTCTTGTTCTGCTCTCAGGTGCTTTGGAGAATAGTTTGACCCCCTCTTCTTTGTGGCAGCCCCTGAGATATTGGAACACTGCTCATATCATATTATGAGCCACGGTGGCGCAGTGGTTAGAATGAAGAACTGCAGGCTACTTCTGCTGCCTGCCGGCTGCCTGCAATTTGGCAGTTCGAATCTCACCAGGCTCAAGGTTGACTCAGCCTTACCTCCTTCCGAAGTGGGTAAAATGAGGACCCAAATTGTTGGGGGCAATATGCTGACTCTGTAAACCGCTTAGAGAGGGCTGGAAAGCACTGTAAAGTTGTATATAAGTCTAAGTACTATTGCTAGTCCTTCCTTCCTTCCTTCCTTCCTTCCTTCCTTCCTTCCTTCCTTCCTTCCTTCCTTCCTTCCTTCCTTCCTTCCCAGTGATTAGAATGCAGTATTGCAGGCCAACTCTGCCCACTGCCAGCAGTTTGATCCTGACTGGCTCAAAGGTTGACTCAGCCTTCCATCCTTCCAAGGTGGATAAAATGAGGACCCAAATTGTTGGGGGCAAGATGCTGACTCTGTTAACTGCTTAGAGTGGACTGTAAAGCGGTATATAAGTTTAAGTGCTATTGCTATGTCACCCCTAGTCCTTCTTTTCATTAAACTAGACAAACCCAATTCCAGCAACCGTTCTTTATATGTTTTAGCCTCCAGTCCCAATTGTTATGTTCCTTCATTGGAAGGATGGACATGTTCCTGAAGAGGAGTTCTCCCTCATGAGAGAACATGACAAGCTCAGAGAGCATCAGGGACCCCTTGATAAACACCACCCAGCCTTTCAACCATGATGCTTTGTACTCCCCCCCCCCCAGTTTCTGCTAGTCCAGAATTTGCTGCCAAGAAACGCATCTTGTGCCTGGATGAAGCCTTGTTCTAATTCCCAAATGGTGGTTGCATCTTAGGCCTCTTCTTGTATGTGAGAGCTGGCGAGCCACGCACAATGGCGGCCATCTTCTGCTGACCCTCAGCCTTAGGGGCCAATTAATTAACCAGGCCCCCTGCTTCCCTCATCTCAACTTCCAGCTCAAGCATCTTCATTCGTTTTGCCTCCCAAACCTCTCTCTTTCTCTTCCTTAGGAACAAAACCCCACTTTTTAGTGGACGAGGGGAGGGTGATGTTGCAAGCCAGTTCTGCACAAGCAATTGAATCCAGGAGAGAAAAGAGAGGGAGGGGTGAGGGAAGGGGTTGGGGGTGTTGAGAGGGATTGCAAGCTTAATTGAATCCATTCAAGAATTAGGAAAATTGTTCCATTCTCATTCAATTCAGGGTAGGTTTCAAAAGGGAGAAAAGAAGAGACTCGGACAAAGGACGTTTCCCAGAATCTACCTTTGTAAAGGGAGTCTAGCCTAAGAGGTTTTCTTTTCTCTTGCTAAGTTTTTTTCAGAAGAGTAAGCCAAAAAAAGAAGCTCTTTGTGCTTCGAAAAACTTTAATGAAGTGCCCAGGAAAACGAGCACTTCTGATGTGCGTGAAGGATGTGCCTAGAAAATGCAGAGTTTGGAGACAGAAAGAGAGACCTTGCGCCACTGATGAAAACCAAAATCTAGGTGCAGGAATTCCCATGTGTTCCATCAATATTAAAGGTAAAGGTTCCCCTCGCACATATGTGCTAGTCATTTATTATATTTTTATTTTATTTATTTATTTTGTCAAGTACGTATTTGATAATATACATAACATTATTTGAATACATAAAATGAGTACAAATAAAAGGGAACATTTGGACAGGGATGGTAGGCACGCTGATGCGCCCCTTACGCCCCTTACAGACCTCTTAGGAATGGGGTGAGGTCAACAGTAGACAGTCTAAGGTTAAAGTTTTTTGGGTTTGGGGAAGAAACCACAGTCAGGTAGTGAATTCCAGGCATTGATCACTCTGTTGCTGAAGTCGTATTTTCTGCAATTGAGTTTGGAGCGGTTTACATTAAGTTTGTATCTATTGTGTGCTCATGTATTGTTGTGGTTGAAGCTGAAGTAGTCATCGATGGGTAGGACATTGTAGCAGATAACTTTATGTGCTACACTTAGGTCAGATCTAAGGCAGCGTAGTTCTAAATTTTCTAGGCCCAAAATTTCCTAAGCCGAAGAGCCAGCGCTGTCCGAAGACGTCTCCGTGGTCATGTGGCCGGCATGACTAAACGCCAAAGGTGCACGGAACGCTGTTGCCTTCCCATCAAAGTGGTCCCTATTTTTCTACTTGCATTTTTTACATGCTTTCGAACTGCTAGGTTGGCAGAAGCTGGGACAAGTAACGGGAGCTCACTCCATTACGCGGCGCTAGGGATTTGAACCGCCAAACTGCAAACCTTTCTGATGGACAAGCTCAGCGTCTTAGCCACTGAGCCACTGCATCCCTTTCCATCAATATTATGTCCCATTAAAATAATCTGGGGTTGGGGCACACCATTGTAAAAATGCTTTACCCAAACCGCTGCCAGACAGAGTGGGCAAGATTGGGTTGGCAAGTTATTCTCCAAAGCGCCTGAGGGCAGATCCAGAAGCAACGGATGGAAGATCATTAAAGAGAGACCCAACCTAGAACTAAGGAGAAAGTTCCTGACAGTAAGAAGAGTTAATCAGTGAAGGAGCTTGCCTCCAGAAGTTGTGGGTGCTCCATCACTGAAGGATTTTAAGAAGAAATTGGACAGCCATTTGTCCAGAATGGTATATAGGGTCTCCTGCTTGAGCTGAGGGTTGGACTAGAAGACCTCCAAGGTCCCTTCCAACCCTATATGGTCTATCTTCTAATTGTCAGGCCTAGCATTCAGTAGCTTTTTCCAGTTGCCAACTTCTGAATTTGACCTTCTATCTGCCTTACTTTCTGGTCCCCACCATCCCTTTGAAACATGTTCAGATGTAATTTGAGACCGCCTTTTCCCGGTTACAGCTATCCGACATGCCAGAGTGAGGAGGAATATGTGATGGATCTTCTGCACTAAGGAAGTCCACCTAGTAGAAACAAGAAGGGCCTTCTCCATGGTGGCTCCTTCCTTGGGGAACAACATCCCCATGGATATAAGACTGGTCCTTACCTTGATCATCTTCATTTAACGACCCCATAATCCCTTGTGGGGTGGATTCTGGACAACCGAATGGAGCTAGCAGAGTGTTTTACTGGCCGGATGCCCTTCCTGTTGCCAATGCAGAGTTTTGTTCAGCAGATACCAGTATATTCTCAATGTGCCCAGAGAGAGAAATATCTGCCTCTACCTAGGATCGAACTCACAAGCCTCCTGATTGTGAGGCGAGAGCTCCACCTCTAGGCCACCGCACCACTCACCTTGATACTCTTCCAAAAGACCCTGAAGATATGATTTTGCCAGCGGGTCTGGGGATCCCAGGGTGATATAGAGCCCATCAAGTAGTTTGTATCTAAACATTCACTTGCAATCATCAGCTTTAGCCAAATGCATATAAAAATCCATCCATCATATCCGTTCAATGCATCCCCTTTAGTGTTAACAGCAGGGGTTGGCAGGGTGTGGTTTTGTATCTTCTTTGCTATCATTGCAAACAATGCAACTTCAGCAAGTTGTTTCTTTGAATGTCGTCACCGGGGGTGGGGTGGGGTGGGGTGGGGATATGTTGGGTTTTCTATTTGGCGTTTTATTCCTTATTCCACGGAGTCACCGTGGATTGGGAGGCCAGATCAATGTCCTTAATAAATAAAGAAGCCTCAGTTCAGAAGGGAAATGCTAGCTTAGCTGGCCTTTTAAAAAAAAACCCAAGGAGGCAAACATACCCAGCACATTTTCCTCCTCCTATTTTCTGCACAACCCTGTGAGGTGGGTTGGGCTGAGAGACAGTGACTGGTCTAAAGTCACCTGTCCAGCTTTCATGGCTGAGGCAGAACTAGAACTCGCCATCTCCTGGTGATTGGCCCAAAGTCACTCAGCTGGCTTTCATGCCTAAGGCAGGACTAGAACTCTCTGTCTCCTGGTGATTGGCCCAGCCACCCAGCTGACTTTCATGCCTAAGGCGGGACTAGAACTCCCAGTCTCTTGGTGATTGGCCCAAAGTCACCCAGCTGGCTTTCATGCCTAAGGTAGGACTACTGGTGATTGGTCCAAAGTTGCCCACTTGGCTTTCCTGGCTAAGAGACTTGAACTCATGATCTCCTGCTTCCTAGCCTGGTACCTTAACCACTGGACCAAATTAGCTCATTTCATAGTCCTCTGAAGTTTGCAGCCCAGATGGGGTTGTCTCCAACCTTTCTACCTGGCATCCTTTAGAGGTGGTAAGCGTACTGATCATCCCAGAATATTTTTACCAGCCTGTTGTTCCTGGACACGGTTATTCCAATGCACTCGGGAGCCACCAGGTGGAAAAAGTGTGAATTAACAAAGTATTTGTAGAATCAGAAAGACAACAGTAGCAAGTCTGTCTGGGAGCAAAACCGAGCTATTTCTTTCTATTATTCCAGGCACGGACAGCATAATCTTCTGTCATATGCATGTGTGAAGCAATAAACTACTGCTCAAGGATGTTGGAAAGTTGAGACCCTGGAAAGTGTTGCAGAGAAGAGCTACAAAGATAAGAAGATTGAAGGCTAAATCATACGATGGACAGTTGCAGGAATTGGATATGTCTAGCCTAACACAGAGAACAACTAGGGGTAATGTGATAGCAGTCTTCCAGTATTTGAGGGGCTGTCACAGAGAAGGGGGGGGTGTCAATCTATCCTCCAAAGCATCTGAGAGCAGGACAGGAAGTAATGGGTGGAAGATCATCAAGGAGAGAAGCAACCTAGAACTAAGGAGATATTTCCCAACAGGGAGAACAATTAATCAGTGGAACGGCTTCCCTACGGAAGTTATGGGTGCTCCATCGCTGGAGGTTTTCAAGAGGAGACTGAACAGCTATTTGTCTGGAATGGTATAGGGTCTCCTATCTGAGCTGGGGGTTGGAGTGGAAGACCTCTAAGGCTCCTTCCCAGCCTATTTTTCTATGTTCTATCTATTCTATGCAAGCTGGCTGGGGGAATTCTGGGAGTTGAAGTCCACACATCTTAAAGTTGCCAAAGGTTGAGAAACTATGGGCTAGATGGAATAAGGACAAAATGTCCACAAATGGAAGCCTTTTGATGGCCGTTCTCTCTCTCTCTTTCAGAGTTTGGATTTACAAACAGGGCTGGCTGAAATGCAGCTTTTGCCCGAAAACGAACCGTCAAGAAGGATTTGTAGCACATTTTATGGGCCTGAGGTACAATCCCTGCCACACACACAGCCTCCCGTTCAGCTTGGATTTCACTGGGAAATGAAAACAAACTCGTCAGGCGGCGCCAAGATTGGCCTGAAAGAAAAATGTTCATAAGCCAAGCTACCACTTGTCTGAGTTTTGGCAGAAGAGGCGTAAACGGGGAAGGGGGGAGGGGGGGAGAAGGGGTGTGTGTTTAAAAAGTTAATGAGGAGGTACAAAATCTTTTTTATTTGCTGGACAAGTGCACGCAGGTGAAGAGGCTGAGGGACCTGCCGCTGACCGTCACCTGTCATGAAAGGGCTGTAATTTAAGGACGGAGGCCAGAAGTTAACAGCTTCCTGAGTAGGGCTGCTGGTCATCCGTTTTCACACCAGCTCAGCTGGACAGTTCTTCATCCTTCACCAGAACAGGGACTTGCTCTCCGCTTTCACACAACAAGGAATACACAGCACGGATCGCCGAAGGTCTAGAACTTTCTGGGAGGCGGCCGGCTTCTAGAAGGGGAAGGAGTTCCGTTTCCATAGCCTGCATAGAGGACAACATTCAGCGTTGGAAAAGATGTAGTAGCAACAGCACTTAGACATACATTCTGCCCTACAGTCCTTCACGGCCCTCTCTGAGTGGTTTACAGAGTCAGCCTCTTGCCCCCAACAATCTGGGTCCTCATTTTACCCACCTCGGAAGGATGGAAGGCTGAGTCAGCTTTGAGCCGGTCAGGATCGAACTCCTGGCAGTGAGCAGTCAGTTAGCCTGCAATACTGCATTCTAACCACTGTGCCACCAGGGTCTTAACAGTCTGCTAACTGTTGATAACCAGCTCTGTTGCCTAGACCAGAGTTTCTCAACCTCAGCAACCTCAAGATGTGTGAACTTCAACTCCCAGAATTCAGTGTGCTAGCAGGGAGCTCTTGTTCTCCCCCCCCCCCACCTTCCTAAAGTCCAGCAGGATTCAGAGATGAAGATTCTCTGCTGGAGTTCCCATCCTGGCGAACCCATTGTCCTTACAAGTAATAGCAGTAGCGCTTAGACATATATTCTGCCACACAGTGCTTTTACATCCCTCTCTAAGCGGTTTACAGAGTCAGCCTCTTGCCCCCAACAATCTGGGTCCTCATTTTACCAACCTTGGAAGGATGGAAGGCTGAGTCAACCTTGAGCTGGTCAGGATCGAACTCCTGGCAGTCGGCAGAGTTAGCCTGCAATACTGCATTCTAACCACTGTGCCCTCCGGGTAAGGCAATAGAAAACAGTCTGGTTCAAATAACCTGTGGCAAACTCATGCTGACCAGGTTGCGTGGGCCTGCAACTCCTAGAGTCTGCAGCTAGATGTCACGTCCAAACCAAGAATGAGACATGGTGCTTCTTCCATGTTAAGTTTTTTTATTATTTCACACCTGTAGACAAAATCTTGCCAGACTTGAGGACTCTGCTGTCTGCATTTACAATACAGGCAGTCCTCAACTTACAACCATTTGCTTAGTGACCATTCAAAGTTACAACAGCACTGAAAAAGGTCCCTTCCCTTCCTCTTTCCTTCCCTCCCTTTCCTTCCTGCCTTTATTATTTTCTCATATAACTCAAGGCGGTGAAGATATCCAATACTTCTTCCTCCTACTACTTTCCCCACAACAACAACCCTGTGGACTGAGAGTGAGTGACTGGCTGACTGGCCCTAAGTCACCCAGCCAGCTTTCATGCCTAAGATGGAACTAGAACTCCCAGCCTCCTAGTGATTGGCTTAAAGTAACCCAGCTGACTTTCATGCCTAAGATTGTACTAGAAATGCCAGTCTCCTGGTGATTGGCTCAAGTCACCCAGCCAGCTTTCACAACCTACCACATCTCCTCTCTAAGTTGGCTCTAGAGTCAGGAATGGTCAGCCTGGGCAAAAATAAAGAGAGGAGGGAGCAAAATTACCGTCTGGATCTGAAGTTTCTGCTCCAGCATCGCCACCTGCAGTTTTAAAGCCTCCATCTCCTTCAGCTCATCCAAGCTGGAGTAAAAAAGAAGTCGGGGAGGCCCCAGTAAATCCGGATCCGAGCAGGTTTGCTCTCCAAGGGAAGCGTGACAGAAGCCCAAAGAATCATGGTCATTGTTGTCCTTGTCATTCATGCAGAGCGAGGCAAACTCTGCATGGGACACCAGGGCTGTCGGAGAAGGAAAGGCGTCTTTTATTACAATATTATTACAATATACAATTCTTACAATTCAGAAGTTGTGGGAGCTTCATCCCTGGAAGCTTTCAAGAAGAGACTGGGCTGCCATTTGTCAGAAATGGTGTAGGGGGTCTCCTGCTTGGACTAGATGACCTACAAGGTCCCTTCCAACTCTGTTAATCTGTCTGTTAAATATCTAACACCAAAAAGACGGACATTAGAAGAGGGGGCCAAGTCTCATTACAGGTAGTCCTCAAGTTATAACAGTTCGTTTAGTGACTGTTCGAAGTTACAACGGCACTGAAAAAAGTGACTTATAGAATTCTTTATTGGCCAAGTGTGATTGGACACACAAGGAATTTGTCTTCGGTGCATAAGCTCTCAGTGTACATAAGTGTACATAAAAGATATACCAGTAAGTGGTAAATCAGTGTACATAAAAGATATACGGTATTTTTTGGAGTATAAGACGTACCCTTTTCCCTCCCAAAAGAGGGTGGAAATGTTGGTGCATCTTATACACCGAATACAGCCATTTTTGGCCTCCCGAAGCCCCGCCCCGCGTCCCATTTTTACGAAAAATGGGCCCGTTTTTGCGAAAAACGGGGCACGCAGAGGGTTTGGGAGGCCTGCAGGGTGCTCCTGGGGGCCGGGGAGGACAAAAACTTTTTTTTCTTACTTACCTCTTTGAAATCTTGGTGCGTCTTATACACCGGTGCGTCTTATAGTCCGAAAAATACGGTAAGTGGTAAATATTTATTTATTTATTTATTTTATAAAATTTATATGCTGCCCAACTCCCGAAGAATAGTCATCATAGTCATTCATGTATCTCATGAATCATAAGATACAACACTTAGTGATAGTCATAGGATACTAAATAAGCAATCAACATAAATCATACTAGGAAACTAAATAAAACAATATAAATCGTAAAGATACAAGCAACAAAGTTATGGTCGTAAGTAGAAAAGGAGATAGGTATTAGGAAGGATGAGAAGAATAATAGTACTACAGTCTTAGTAAACAGTTTGACAGTATTGTGGGAATTAGTTGTTTAGCAGAGTGATGGCATGCGGGGGAAAAACTGTCCTTGTGTCTAGTTGTTCTGGTGTGCAATGCTCTATAATGGCCGTATATATATAAAGGCCCATTACGGCAATTTTTCACACTTAGCACCGTTGCAGCAGCATCGTGGTTGCTTGATCGATAAGAACCGTTGATCGGGATGTCTCCCAGATATGTAAATGGACCAAACCCCCACCCCCCCACCCCAAATTGCAATCTACAGAAAGCGCAGCACAAGGACGCAACCTGTCTGCTGCCAACAGCAGAAATATGAGCTGGGTGTTGTGGCCCGCCAGCGTCCCGTGCCGGTGATCATGGATCCAGAAGACGATGAGGCGGTTGTGGCACGGTACCATCAGCCCGTGCACCTGGCGCCCGAGTCAGAGAGCGAGGAGGACGATGAGGCGGTTGTGGCAAGGTACCATCGGCCCGTGCACCTGGCGCCCGAGTCAGAGAGCGAGGAGGCTGAGAGTCAAACAGGGCCTTCTGTACCTCCTGAGGAGCCCATCGGGGCCGAAGAAGAAGAGGAGGAGCCTTTTCTTCTCGATGCTCGGGCACGCAGGGCTGCTAGAAGGCAAGAGTGGCTACTCAGGAGGAGGTCTCCTCGAGAGTAGAGCTGCAGGCTAAGTGGCCACACCCTTAGACTATTTAAGCCCTGACCACGCTGAGCCTTGTTGCAGGAAACAACGTTTGATATCACTCTTGATCCTTGTGACTCCAGTCTGCTCTTGTACTTGTTCCAGTACGGGTCTTATTTCCTGCATTTCTAGTTCTAGGGAGTATTGCCAAATACAGTCAGACCTGCTCATAGTTTAATATTACTCTTGATCTTTGTGACTCCAGTCTGCTCGGTTCTTGTTCCAGTACGGGTCTTGTTTCCTGCATTCTAGTTCTAGGGAGTATTGCCAAATACAGTCAGACCTGCTCATTTATCTCTTGGACTCCGGCCAGCTGTTAAGATTATACATTTACCAGCGGAGATTTGGAAACCCCTCTTCTGCCTTTATTTTGTTTTCAAATTATTATGTTGCTCCTAAGAAGTTATTAGGAGACATTTATTAGTAAAAGAACAGTGTTTTGCAGTTTGTGTGTGCGTATTATTGGTGGCTCATCGCTGGGGGCAGAACACTGGGATGGAAAAACTCCTAACTGCAGATTCTACACTGCGGCCTTTCACAGTTGGGACAACTGGACTTCAACTCCCAGAATTCCCCAGCCAGCCGCACTGTCACCACTGGTTGTGCAAACTCATCGTTGATTTATTTCTCATTGAAAGTACAGGTCATTCTCAACTTGCAACAGTTCATTCAGTGACTGAAGTTACAGTGGCCCTGAAAAAAAAGAGAGACCTACGATCGTTTTTCACATGACGGTTGCAGCATTCCCCGTGGTCGCGTGATCAAAATTCAGACGCTTGGCAACTGGCATGTATTTATGACGGTTGCAGTGTCCCGGGGTCGTGGGATCCCCTTTTGCGACCTTCTGACCAGCAAAATGAAGTGGGAAGCCAGATTCACTTAACAACCGTGTTACTAACCAAACAACTGCAGTGATTCGCTGAACGACTGTGGCAAGAAAGGTCGTAAAATGGAGCAAACTTCACCTAACAAATATCTCACTTAGCAACACTAATTTGGGGCTCAGTTGTGGTCATATGTTGAGGACTACCTGTATGGAAAGAAGCCAAGGAATCCAGAGCACGTAAGTTGAACAAAACTGTGCATAAGGGCATCTTTTAGGTCTAATGATGCCCTTGAGTAGTAACTCTCACCTTCTCGCATCTGGTCCAGTTTGCCGAGATGTTGCTCTACTACCTCTTGTAGGGCCTGCAAAGTCACAAGGCTTTCGTACTCTCTGTCCCAGGTTGGGTTTTCTCCAAGTGCCTCTGAGAAGAAAGACTGCAGGTAAGACAACATCACTCTGGACCAACGCTAAAACATATGAAGAACGGCTGCAGGATCTGGGTTTGGCTAGTCTAAAGAAAAGAAGAATTAGGGGTGACATGATAGCAGTATTCCAGTATTTGAGGGGCTGACACAAAGAACAGGGGGT
>QLTV01003650.1:885947-901238 GCA_003457575.1 Thermophis baileyi
TTCTATATTCTATATTCTATATTCTATATTCTATATTCTATATTCTCTATTCTATTCTATTCTATTCTATTCTACTATTCTATTCTACTATTCTATTCTATTCTATTCTATTCTATTCTATTCTATTCTATTCTATTCTATTCTATTCTATTCTACTCTACTCTACTCTACTCTACTCTACTCTATTCTCTATTCTATTCTACTCTATTCTATTCTCTTCTCTTGAAGACAGCAAGGTCCACATTTTGGACAGAGAGGACAGCTGGTTTGAAAGAGGGGTCAAAGAGGCCATGGATGTCAAAACTGAACAGCCCTCTCTCAACAGAGGGGGAGGGATATGACATCATCTTTCCCCAGCCTACAACACAGTCCTTTCAACAGTTCCAAGGAGGCTCCACACCCATTTGCATTACTCAGGTGACCCTGAGGACACAGATAAACCTCCAAGTGCTTCAACGACCCTCTAAAAGGATGCAAATGACCAGCTGTCTGCAAGGAATATAAATCCTTCCATTCCCCACCATCCAGTCAGAGCTGAAGAAGCTTCTTGAATGAGAAGCAAAATGTCTTCAAAGAAAAACAAGAAAGTTCATTTGCCTCTTGAAAAAAAGCACCTTTGGGTCCCCCTCCAGCTTCCACTGGACTCATTATTTTGGACCTTGCTCAGGGGTGAACCATGAATAAGGACCCCACTTTTGAGTTGCAAGGAAGAGGGAGACCAACCTGTTGTTCCTTTTTGAAAGGGATAACTTCCCTCTCCATGTTTTCCTTTTCTCTGTGGCATCTTGTTAGGTTGTAAGGGCATGGCATGTCCTTCAAAGTCTGGCTGTTAGCTTAATTTGGCATCAAAGTGAGATAGAATACTTCAAAGCGGGGGTGTCCAACCTTGTCAATTTTGAGACCTGTGGACTTCAACTCCCAGAATTGAGGAATTCTGGGTGTTGAAGTCCACAGGTCTCAAAGTTGACGAGGTTGGACACCCCTGCTTTAAACAAAGATCCAATGACTACAATGTTCCTAGACTCCCTTGCAAATACATGCCCAGGTGGGCGTGAAGAAATTGGTTCAGTAGCCTCTTCTCACCTGGCCTTTCAGCTTCCATGTGCTGAGTGAGGAGCAAGTGAAGGTCACGTAGATGCACCAACTCCTGCTTCACCTCCGTTGGCGTAAAGGCTGGCGTAGGAGAGAAGAACTGACCATCTGCTTAAGGAAAGGGAACAATACTGTGCACTGATGATGTTACCTAGTTTGGTAATGAAACGTCTGCAAGAAAACTATCAAGCTCAGAGAGCACCAAGGACCCCACAGTCTTCCTCCTCCTCCTGTCTGCAAACCCCACAGCACTGATGATGTTACCTAGTTTGGTAATGAAATGTCTGCAAGAAAACAACCAGGCTCAGAGAGCACCAAGGACCCCAGAGTCTTCCTCTTCCTCCTCCTTCCCTGCCTCCTCCTCTTCCACTATCAAGCTCGGAGAGCACCAAGAACCCCACAGTTGTCACCGTCTCCTTCTCCTCCTCCTCCTCCCCTTTATATCTACAACAGCTGTTGCAAGTTGAGGTTCTGCAGATGTATCAAGACTCCAAGCCCGAGAATTTCCATCTGTCTGGGGAATATATTACATATAACGTGGGCCACCGATGAAAGCTATTCCATATTAAAGTTTATATTGCTTAGAATCAAAACAGAGATTGATGTGAGAAAGCAATAAAACTGGAACAGTTTTGGGAAGCCAAAGGAGTTTGAATGGAGTTAACAACCCCATTCAAAGGCTAAGGAAATGCATTCTGGCAATTTTTGTTAAAAAAAAAAAAGACTAAAAGCAGACATAACAAAATACCTGTGTCAGCACCAGGGAAAACCAGACAGCTACCTAGTCATACCTGCAGATACATTTTTCTTCTTCTGCAAAAGGCCAAATTGGCAAAAGGATACGGTTGCTTGCAACT
Source organism: Thermophis baileyi (assembly GCA_003457575.1). Lineage (NCBI taxonomy): Eukaryota > Metazoa > Chordata > Lepidosauria > Squamata > Dipsadidae > Thermophis > Thermophis baileyi. Next base: position 887,897 of record QLTV01003650.1, read on the forward strand.
TCTCTAAAAACTGGCTCTTGGTGACAGCTGCCTCGGGGACTGTTTTCAAATCCTGGCACTTCTCCAACAACCTTTGTGTCAAGAAGCAGAAGAGTGGGAAATAATAAGCCAAAAAACAAACCCCTGGGATATGCTCCAATCTTTAGACCTGGCTTGTTACTGCCTGAAGAAGAGACTGAGATATTCTTGCCAGTTACACTTACACTGTTTGCAGAATTGTATATTTTGAAGAGTTCTTAGGGATTTCTAGTTCTGTGCAGTGCAAGACCTCTTAGAGCAGGGGGTCTCCAACCTTGGTTGCTTTAAGACGTGTGGACTTTAAGTCCCAGAATTCTCCATCCAGCGCTGGGAATTCCGGGAGTTGAAGTTCACACGCCTTAACGTCGCTAAGGTTGTAGATCTCTGCCTTAGACGAGTGTTTTTCAATCTTGACAGCTTTAAAGTGTGTAGACGTAGAACATAGAGTAATACAGTTAGAAGGGACTTTGGAGATCTTCTAGTCCAACCCCCTGCTCAAGCAGGAGACCCTGTACCATTCTGGACAAATGGCTGACCAATCTCTTCTTCAAAACTTCCAGTGTTGGAGCATTTACAACTTCTGGAGGCAAGCCATTCCACTGATGAATTGTTCTCACTGTCAGGAAAGTTCTCCTTAATTCTAGAACTTTCTTTAATGATCTTCCACCTGTTACTTCTTTTCCTGTCCTCAGGCACTCAGAGAATAGGTTGATCTCTCTCCTCTGTGACAGCCCCTCAAGTATTGGAAGATTGCTATTGTTCTGACCTAGGATTACACAAACCACGAAGCAGACTCCTTGTCCCGACAAAAACCCCTTTTTATTAAGTTACTGTGAATTTCTCTCATTCACATTCAGCAAAGTCTTTCAAGAGTGAATTTAGTCACAGACCTTATCTGGCTTGGAGCACTGCCAGGCCAATATCTTCAAAACTTGGCAAGGAGTCTCTGAGAGTCACGAACCAATTAAGCGAACTAATTGTCTCCTGCAAACTCCCATCCCCTTTCGCTCCTCTTTTATTCCCTATGGGAGGGGCCATTCATCGTCCACCTGTGGCCTTACTCCCAAGTCGACCCTTGTTCCTTAGCTGTTCCCTTCATCTGGCAGCTCTGCGCATGCGCACACTAGGAACAGGCTCCAGCTGTTCGTCTGCCTCACTGATGTCTGACTCCAAAGGCAGCTGATAACTGTCAGACTGCCCTGGCCCCATCTCTGCCTCCGATGCAGAGCCCTCGTCAGAGCCTTCCCCAGACTCCAGGACTGGCCCATGTTCCTCCCCAACCTCCTCACTGTCCGAATCTGCTGCCAGCTCCACTGGACCACAACAGCTATCCTATCACCCCTAGTATTTGTTTAAGATGTGTAGATTGACTTCCGGGGTCAAAGCCAAAAGACTGGCTACATGGCTGACTGTACAAGGTTCCTGACACACCTCTGAAGGCCCCCGAACTAAGGTCACAAAATCACTTTTGAATCCTACGTCCATTCTGCAAACTAACCCAACCTGTGTCATCCAACCCAGAAAGGCCCTAAAATTTCTCCCACCTTTCCTAGCGACTTGCAGATTAGGCTAATTTGGATAAGCTTACCTGAAATACTTGGAAAAAGCTTTCTGATACGGAAGGGGCAGTTTCAGTGAAGACCTGCAAAAAAAAAAAAATATTGCTTGGCATTAGCACCCTTGGTAAATGCACAACCCACCAATATTGGAAACCAGGAGAAATTTCAGCTCATCTTTGGATTGAATTTTGGAAAAGTCAGGTAAGCAAACCGCCATAAGTCACCTCTATTCTGCAATTCTGGCGTGACTATTACACAGTTTTGAGATCATTCTCTTCGCCCTGAACTAGGAAAGCAATTTTGACCAGTTTCTTTGTTCAAATTAGTGCCTTCAGGGAGCTCCAAAAATCCAACCAGCAAAATTCAACTAGCAACCTGCAAGCAATTTTATTTTATTTTACACTTCCTTTCCTTTCTTTTATTATTTTCACATATAACTCAAGACGGTGAAGATATCCAATGCTTCTTCCTTCTGCTACTTTCCCCACAACAACAACCCTGTGAGGTGTGTTGGCCTGAGAGAAAATGACTGGCTGACTGGCCCAAAGTCACCCAGCCAGCTTTCACGCCTAAGGTGGAACTAGAACTCCCAGTCTCCTAGTGATTGACTTAAAGTCACCCAGCTGACTTTCATGCCTAAGGTGGAACTAGAACTCCCAGTCTCCTAGTGATTGACTTAAAGTCACCCAGCTGACTTTCATGCCTAAGGTGGAACTAGAACTCCCAGTCTCCTAGTGATTGACTTAAAGTCACCCAGCTGACTTTCATGCCTAAAATGGGACTAGAACTCCCAGTCTCCTAGTGATTGACTTAAAGTCACCCAGCTGACTTTTATGCCTAAAATGGGACTAGAACTCCCAGTCTCCTGTTGAATGGCTCAAAGTCTGTCCAACTGGCTTTCATGACTAAGGCAGAACTAGAATTCACAGTCTCCTGGTGATTAGCTTAAAGTCACCCAGTCGGCTTTCATGGCTAATGCGGGACTTGAACTCACGGTCTCCTGCTTTCTAGCCTGGTGCCTTAACCACTAGACCAAACTAACGTATAATGTAAAGCTTCCTCAGTTTGGATGCAAGGGCTTTCAACCAGGGATTTTGGGACTTTGCCTTTCAGATACTGCATTCCTGCTCCTATTCGCTCCAGCCCAGTCGATGGAGCCAAGGTTTATGGAAGCCCCAGATAATCCTCATATGGAAGGACATAAATTGTGCGGCAAATTTAGCTTGCAAAACTGCTTTGGAAGCTTGAGAATGTGGCTGGCTGCCTCTACTTGGCAGAAGGCATCAATGTGTTTTATCCAAACAGACTTTTAATCATCCTGCTCTGTTCATGGATGCTTTGATTTTTGTAAGAGGAAAAACCTAAAGTCGTAAAACATTTGTGCTGCTATTTATACCTAGAGGATAAGGGCTGTTAGGCGGAATAACATCAGCCTCGTGGTAAATAAGAAAACAATCCTTTCTGCAGGATGTCCTACAGCAGAATTAGAGCCTGGATTAACCTCTTACACTGACGATTGGCCGGATTCACACACTCACCAGCATCCCAATTGAAAACAAACTACACTACAGGATCCTTGGTGTTCTCTGATATAAGGTTGTTTTCTTGCAGTTGTTTCGTTATTCAACTAGGCCACATCATGCGTGCTAGAATGGAGTGGGGCTTGCTCTCTGTTTATATACAAGTGGCTTGCCCTGACAAAACCCACTCCCTCCTAGCACTGATGACGTTGCCTAGCTGGGTCATGAAACATCTGCAAGAAAACCACCAAGCTCAGAGAGCACCAAGGACCTCTCATTTCAACCCTGAGCTACAATTATTCTCTTCTATTGAAACCACACTATGTGTTTAATGTAATGCAGGGGTGTCAAACTCGCATCACCTTGTCGTCACGTGACGTATTGCGACTTCCCCCCCTTTGCTAAACTAGGGTGGGCGTGGCCAGCGCGTGATGCATCTGGCCCGTGGGCCATGAGTTTGACACTCCTGATGTAATGTGTAAACCCATCAAAAGTGACTGAATGAGAATGAGGGGGGGAAAACCCCCTACCTTTTATTTACCGTATTTTTCGGCGTATAAGACGCACCGGAGTATAAGACGCACATTAGTTTTTGGGGAGGAAAATAAGAAAAAAAGATGATTGGCGGGTGGATCGTGCTCCCGGAATACCCCCAATCAGCTGTTCTCAGAGGTGAATTTTAGCAACAGGTTCGTTGGTTGTGAGCTCTGCGCCTTGCTTTTTTTTTCTGCCTCTGAAACCTCCGTTTGAGAGGCTGAGACGCACCCAGATTTTCACCCTCTTTTTTGGGGGAAAAAGGTGCGTCTTATACTCCGAAAAATACGGTATTTAATATTCCACCTTTATTATTTTTATAAACAACTCCAGGTGGCAAACATATCTAATAGCAATAGCATGTATATACCGCTTCATACTGCTTTACAGCCCTCTCTAAGCGGTTTACAGACCCAGCATATTGGCCCCAACCATCTGGGTCCTCATTTTATGCTCCTTCCTCCTCCTATTTTCCCCACCACGCAAACCCTGTGAGGTAGGGTTGGGCTGAAAGTGACTAGCCGAAGGTCACCCAGCTTAGTCTGCATAGCCAAGACTGGACTTGAACTCACAACATCCTGGTTTCTAGCCTGGTGCCTTAACCCAGGAGACCAAACTGGCTCAAAGAAGACCAAAGAAGCCAATATAGATTGAAATAGAGCCAGGGAAACTTTGACTGCTATTTATAGCCAGGCCATGTTCAGCAAACAAAAATGCTGCAATAGAAGGAACTCCGCCAGTGTGTTGCACTCACAAAACAGAAGCTATGGATCACTGCCTATCCAGCCTGTGCTCGGTCAGGTCCAAAGGAAAAGCAAATCTCTAGCTGGAGGCAAATTTTTGGACGTAGGATGGAAGGCAACCTACCCATTTTGTTGAAGAGTGGAAGTTGGAGGCTTTGTTCCTTTTCTCAGTGGGTCTGTTCTTAAAGGACACGGCCCACCTAAAGCCTCCAGATTAGGATCTACTACCTCAGGGACTTGAAGACCTCTTCCTGCAAAGTCCCCTCCATCAGCAAACCAAGGTAGTGTCGTCGTGCGACATGGACCTTTGGGACAGCCCAACTGCAAGCCGGGTTCTGCAGCAACGTGGACCTTTTCGCGACGGTCTTTGGCTGTTTTTGCGCACGGCTTCAGCTTTGGAGAGGCAACCCCCGCTGGGGACGACTTCTTCCCAGCCGTTTTGGATGTTCTGGAGCTCCGTCCAGCTGGTATTTTCACTGGTGGCCTTTTCACCATCATCACATCAGTTTTGTAGGGAGCCTTCAACATATAGGCTGTGGGTTTTTTGGACGCCACCAGCTTTCTACTCACAGGAGACATCTGGGTGGTGGTCTTGGGGACTTTGTCCTTAGGATGACGTGCTGGTTGTGCCAAAGCAGCCTGGCTCACCGGCTTCTTACTTGCAGCTTCGAAGACTTTAATGGTCTCACATGGCACTTGGTGGAATTTTGACCGGACTCTTAATGCTTTCTCCAAGGCTTTGTTAAGCAGTTCCAGATCCTTAAGCTCCTCAGCTGAAGGCTCTGTTGTTTCTACAAGTGAAGGAAGCAAGTCAAAATGGATCGATTGTATCAGTGTTTCCCAACCTTGAGAACTTTATGATCGTGTGGACTTCAACTCCCAGAATTCCCCAGCCAGCCATGCTGCCTTGCAACCTACCGTAGGAACCTGCTTTCTATGGATCCACAGCATTTTTTGTCATTTAATGACCCCGTAATCCCTTGCGGGGTGGAGTCAGGGCAACTGAATGGAGCTGAGTGGCCGGATGCCCTTCCTGTCGCCAATGTGGAGTTCGCAGCAGATATATTCTCCATGTGCCCAGAGAGAAATATCTGCCTCTACCTAGGATCGAACTCACAGCCTCCTGATTGTGAGGTGAGAGCTCCACCTCTAGGCCACCGCACCACTATGGATCCACAGCATTGAAACCATTTATTTAACAACTGGATTTATACGTTTTGTGGAACTATTTTTTATTGATTAGACTTGTAACTAGGTATAATGTGCCTCAGTTGGTTTTTTGCTTCGGGTGTGGCAATTCAATCAATTATAGCTTAGCAGTTGTGGTACTGGGATGGCGTTGTGTAATGCCAGCTAATGGCGGTTTATTCAACAAGCCATGGATAAACAAACCATGGTTTACTGGAATTCATCAATCCAGGAATAGGGTATGACTGTAATGAAGTAGCATAGACTCTGAGGTCTCCAATCAAAAGCCAAGGACTTCTTATAACCAGGAAAAAGGGCCCAGGGACCAAGAACTGATATGGAGCCAATAAAGTGGCTGATTTGATTCTGTTGTTGCTGCCATGGAGAGTAAGATGGGAGGTTTTTATGGGCTTTTCTTATGGAGTTTTAAATGTTACAAACTGCCCGGAATCACCTATGTGTGAATTTGGCAGCTATATAAATGAATACATAATTAACAAGGGAGACTAATAAAGAATGATGCTTCCTTTACCATGTTTCTCAGTTTTGGCATCTTCAGGGTCTTCTCTCTCAGAATTCCTAGCACAGAGAGAAGAGAGTACACATTCAGCAAAGAACAGATGCGCCCCATCACTTCTTCCGCATCATCCCTCACATCCTGGACACAAACTGTTTCAACTCCTACCCTCAAAACGACGCTATAGAGCACTGCACACCAGAACAACTAGACACAAGAACAGTTTTTTCCCCGAACACCATCACTCTGCTAAACAAATAATTCCCTCAACACTGTCAAACTATTTACTAAGTCTGCACTACTATTAATCTTCTCATCATTCCTATCACCCATCTCTACCCATTAATGACTGCATGACTGTAACTTTGTTACTTGTATCCTTACGATTGATATTGATTGTTTCCTAGTATGATTTGATTGCTTATTTGTACCCGGACTATCATTAAGTGTTGCACCTTATGATTCTTGACTTTCTTTTCTTTTATGTACACTGAGAGCATATGCACCAAGACAAATTCCTTGTGTGTCCAATCACACTTGGCCAATAAAATTCTGTTCTGTTCTGTTCTATTATTCTATTCTATTCTATTCTATTCTATTCTATTCTATTCTATTCTATTCTACTCTACTCTACTCTACTCTACTCTACTCTACTCTACTCTACTCTACTCTACTCTACTCTATTCTATTCGTGGCTCATGATTATAATAATTTCATGTGGGCAGAAGCCTAGGAAAGACTGGAGATTTGTGGCATTGGGACAGTCACTCTTGGGATGACTTCCTTCGAGGAGGAGGAGGAGGTGGTGGAGGAGGAGGTGGAGGAGGAGGAGAAGGATTGGAAAAAGAAAAAAGAGGGACGAGAAGAAGGAGGGGAGAATGAGGAAGAGGATTGGTGAAGAAGAGGAGAGGAGGAGGAGAGAAGGAAGAGGAGAAAAGAGACAAGGAAGAAGAAGAAGGAGAAGGAGAAGAGAGAGGAAGAGGAACTCCTTAGTGCTCTCTGAGCTTGGTTGTTTTCTTGCAGACGTTTCATGACCCAACTAGGTAACATTATCAGTGCTAGAAGGAAGTGGGGTTTGCAGGGAGGAAGAGGAGGAGGAGGAGGATTGGAAAAAGAAAGAGGACAAGGAGGAGAAGGAGGGGAGAATGAGGAAGAGGATTGGTGAGGAGGAGGAGAGAAGAAAGAGGAGAAAAGAGACAAGGAAGAAGGAAGGAGGAGGAGGAGGAGGAAGAGGAAGAGGAAGTGGGTCCCATTCTTTGCTTCCCTTGCACTAAACAGAAAGGTACACTTTAAAATTATGCCCAGCTTACCAGTCCCCAAGAACTGCACGGCACTGTTGAATTTTCTGCTGGAGTTTTGACCTCTGCTCTGTGCAATCTTCCAAGGCCTGGGTGAAGAGGGAAACCAGCCTGGAAAAAGCCAAAAAAAAAAAAAAAGAGGCTGTTTTTCCTTAACATCCCAGAAGAATGAGCTTTGATTTGAATTTCCCAGCAGGATCATAGACTTGGGAGAGACCTTGGAGCAGTGGTGAAATCCAATTTTTTTTACTACCGGTTCTGTGGGCGTGGCTTGGTGGGCGTCGTGTGGCTTGGTGGGCGTATTCCCACCCCACTCCTGGGGGAAGGATATTGCAAAATCTCCATTCCCACCCCACTCTGGGGCCAGCCAGAGGTGGTATTTGCCGGTTCTCCGAACTACTCAAAATTTCCGCTACCGGTTCTCCAGAACCTGTCAGAACCTGCTGGATTTCACCCCTGCCTTGGAGGTCTTCTAGTCCAACCCCCTGCCCAAAGATAGTACCGATAGCGATAGGCACCTTAGTTGCGAGCCCAAAATCTCTAGTGAAGCACCACTAGAACACCATCGGCATTGACAAACTCACCATCAGTCAATTGCAAAAGGCAGCTTTGCTTACCTCCTGCAACAAGACCTTTCACACCCTCAAACAACAACATCTGCCTACGTTAGGTGGACAAAATGCCCAATCCAGCCTGAACATCTGGACGACTGTGCAACAAACTATAGCGAGACAGCAGAACAGAAGAGAAAGAACTGGAGGAAAATCCCAAAATATAAAGCTTTGCAAATAGAAGTAGGATGGCTGTGGCCAAAAGAAAGCAAGAACAAGGATCAATAGGCATTTTGGGGTGCAATTCCGAAACATCTGGAGCATCACTTGAACAACTCTGGGCATGGACAAAACCATGAGCAGCCAAGTGCAAAAGGCAGCTTTACTTGGAACAGTTTGCATTCTGCAATAATACCTCTAGCACTATTTAACATTAACAAATATCCATACCTGCCTATCCCAGGTTCTTAGGAACAGGTGGACAAAAATGCAAAATCCAGGCTAAACATCTGGCTGCCTGGGCGACCAGCCATCATCATCATATTTAAAAAATAATGAGCAATTACCTCTGGGCACAGTCAGCGGGCAGCATGACGAAGGCGGAGGAAAGGCTACAAAGAAGCAATTGCGAACCGCGCAAAGCGCCCGTTTCGCGCAAAGCGGCGCAAACCAAACTAACTTCGGTTCCCCAGCAAAGGAGAGAGAACCATAGAGAGTCTCACCCTAGCCTAGAGCGACCCTCCCCATTCCGTGCTCCTAGAGATAGTAAAAACGACATGGGCGACTTTTTTTTTTACCTGCTCTTTTTCTTCAGAACGGCTATTTCTAGGATTACTGACCATATTTAAATATATAGATATAACATATGGAGCAATAAATGATAAAAAAGGCCCCAGTGGCGCTCTGTCGGACAAATGGTAAAATATATCGATGACCGATGAAAATCAATACTCGTTTCTTACCTTTTGTATCTCTATGGTTTAAGTTTCGCTCCAGCCCGCGCTTTCGCGTCCTGTCAGGAATATGGTGAATTATTTAGACTCGCTCGTTATTCCAGTCTCCGGATATTTCCCGTGTTTTATTTCTCTAATAATCGATAAACTTCTCTGGAGGTGTTTTGGTGGCCCAATTCCTTTTTTGTTTTTGTTTTTGTAATAGTTACGTGACGTCGCAGTGTTGGGTTTTGTAAGCTGCCAGGAAGGCGCTAGCAACTGAGTGACTGCTCGTAGCAACGGTTGCTATGCGGAAGACGCTGAAGTCTGAGGCATAAAGGCGGCCTTTCATTATTATTTTTTTAAATAAATCATTTTACTATTCCAGTCGAACATCAGATTATAATATTTGTTTTTTGGCTCAGCGAGGCGTGAGCAGCCAAGTCTTCGTGCCCCATAAACCCAAGTGCCCAGCTTTGCATTCCATTTTATTTATTCATTAAATTGATATGCCGCCCATTCCACTATCAAAGCGTAATTCACCATTACAGGTGAACCAGGTTAATTCACCCGCTTCCACAAACTATGGCTAAAACAAACCACCACCTAGCAGGAGAAGTGAATCTAAGTCTGAATGCCACCCTTGAATAACTACATATAGAATATATTGGAATAAACTGAAGGGTTTGCAAAGCCCTGAGAAAATTACCAGGGATTTTATCGCAAAGGAGACCCAAGATGGAAGTGCTGCAGGTGGAGTAGAGCATGAAAGTCCTGGGAGAAGTTTGAAAGCTCCTGAAATGGGAAAATCTACCTGGAAGTGGGACAGGTATCTTGACAGACCAGCTCAGCCTTCAGCCAAAGGCTTCAGCCAAATTTACTCCAATTTGGAGAAAATCCAGGCTAAAATGCTTCGGAATCCTTCATGCGTGCATCATATGTTGGATGCATTTGAAAAGTTTATTCATAAATAAGTTTTCTTCTTTTCCAAATATTTCAAAGCCAAATTTGGAGGGAAAAAAAAGGTGTGCTATTATTTCCTTTAAATATATTGCCGAAAACTATATAGTAACAGTAACAGAATTGGAAGAGACCTTGGAGGTCATCTAGTCCAACCCCCTGCTCACACAGGAAACCTATACTATTTCTGACAAATGGCTGTCCAGTCTCTCCTTCAAAGCCTCCAGTGATTGGGCACCCACAACTTCCAGAGGCAATTTATTCCACTGGTTGATTGTGTTAGAAATGAACCAACAATTCAACTTGGATCAATTGAAAACAAAGAGAATTTATTGAAAAGAAATAATAATAATAATAGCAGTTTGCAAAGTGCGATGGATCTTTCAGCCTGACCTTAAATTGAGGTTTGAGCCAAAAGCCACACTTAAAATTTTAAAAGCATTACATTTTATAGTCCCTATCTTGACGCCCCCCCATGCCCCTACTACATCGGATACAGTCACCGATCACAGCTAATCCTTAACGCCTTAGAGACAACAGCATCTCTGACATGTTCCTCAACACCTCCCCACTATTGCCCATAAAATATTTTGCAAGCATAGCTCTTTCTTATCTCTATTGCCTTGGCATTAAGGAATGTGTCTTTTTAGCTGGGCCTCTTGCTAACAAAACAAAAGAATATCTATTTCTAGCACCACAATGTTACGTATTTGTCAGCATGTATTTTCTCCAACTATCTTAAAGCAAAATAACGTTTAACAAGTTTAAGCTGGAAGGGACTCTGCAGGTCATCCAGTCCAACCCCCTACCCAAGCAAAATTTAATCTTCTACATTTATATAAATTTCTATATACTATTTTATTTTTGAATTTTCTTATATCCTACAATTGTTCTGTTAGGAATTTTCTCCTTAATCGTTGGTTGCTTCTCTCCTGATTCAAAGTGTTACATAAATTGTTTCCTATGAACTAACTAACTATAGCTAGTCCTCGACTTACAGCCATTAGTTTCATGACCATTCAAAGTTATGACAGTACTGAAAAAAGTGACTCATCACTCATCTTTGCACTTATAACCATCATAGCATTCCCGTAGTCATATGATCAAAATTCAAGCACTTGGCAACTGGCATGTATTTAGGACAGTTGCAGCCTGCTGGGGTCAATGTGATTACCATTTGCGACCTTCTCGGCTAGCATCAGGGGGGTGGGGAGAGACAGATTCAGTTAGTGACTGCATGACAAAAAAAATGGTCATAAAATTGGGCGCAACTCACTTAACCGTCTTGCTTAGTGAAGGAAATTCTGGTTCTAATATTGATTGTAAGTCAAGGACAACCTGTAATTGACTAGCCTTGCCGTATAGTCTGGAAATTCTCTTAAGAGCATTTTCCACAATGGCAATCATAAGCATGCTACGCCACTGTAGAATTGAATATGTGGAGCAGACAAAAGCTGCAACTGCATTAAAAGACAAATATCCTTGAGCCAACTCAATGAGGGGATTACATCTTTACTTGGCAGCTGTAGGGAAGATGTTAATCAGTGCTTTTTCTTTAGCTACGTTAGGTTCCAGCAGAGGCTGGGATTCTCTGCAGATTTCCCATTCAAGCACTAACCTGATCTGACTCTGTTTCAAGCTAAATGGATCCACTTTCCATTACAGGTAGTCCTTCAGTTTAGTTTACTTTATTGATTAGCCTTTGGGCCATATCAAAGTGCAGAGTTCCAGACACAAATTATTACTAAAATCTGATAAAAAAAAAAAAAAATGGAATTGGATAAAATACAATTTAAAATGAAATTGGAATAAAATATGATTTAAAATGAAATTGGAATAAAATACAGTTTAAAATGATAAAATACAATAATTTAAGATGTAGATAAATAAAATATGATAAAATTATATTTCGTTATCACCCCTACAATCTACCCCAATCAGTCCCACATATGCCGATCTCAACTGAACCATTTTGCTTAAGTACTGTGCTGTGTTAAATGTTATTTTCAAATTCTGACCGCACGTAAGGTAAGTTGTTTTGATATGGGGCTCCCAATGGGTCATTCCTTTGGTATATAGACCAAGGTACCTATCTCTCACCCTCTTATACAGGCAACAATTATTAGCAGGGCTAAATAAAATCAATCTACAGGTAGTCCTTGATTTACAACAGTTCATTTAGTGACAGTTCAAAGTTTCAACAGCACTGAAAAAAGTGGCTTATGACCACTTTTCACACGACCGTTGCAGCATCCCATAGTCCCATGATCAAAATTCAGACACTTGGCAACTGACTCATATTTATGACGGTTGAAGTGTCTCGGGGTCACATCATCCCCTTTTGCAACCTTCTGACAAGCAAAGTCCATGGGGAAGCCAGATTCACTTATCAACTGTATTACTAACTTAACAACTGCAGTGACTTACTTAACAACTGTGGCAAGAAAGGTCGTAAAATGTGGCAAAACTCACTTAACATATGTCTCGGTTAGCAACAGAAATTTGGGCTCAATTGAGGTTGTAAGTCGAGGATTACCTGTATTGAGAAAACAAATATGAACATTGCCCAGCAGGGGGCGCACGTCTACAATTTATCCTGATGCTGAATTTCATTCTGAAATTTAAATGGCATTTAAATTCAGGACAAGGTTGTTGGAAAATAATACTGCTTTGGCATTTTATATATTTGGATATTATTGATATGAATACACTTTTCAACACCGGGCTTGCAAGTAACAAACTGAACAAGTCTCAATCCATAACTTACAGGAGGTAGTCCAGAATCCTTCATACAAATTTCATATGTTGGGTATGTATGTCCGAAAAATTTATTCGTAAATTAGTTTTCCTCATTTCCAAATATTTTGAAGCCAAATTTGCAGGAAAAAAAATGTGTGCTATTATTTCCTTTAACTATTTTGCCAACATCTAAATGTTGGATTTAGATGTTGGCAACCATCTAAATATGAGCCAACAGTGTGCAGCAGCTGCCAAAAAAGCCAACACAGTTCCAGGCTGCATTAACAGAGGGATAGAATCAAAATGACGTGAAGTGCTAATACCACTTTATAATGCCTTGGTAAGGCCACACTTGGAATCCTGCATCCAGTTTTGGTCGCCACGATGTAAAAAGGATGTTGAGACTCTAGAAAGAGAGCAGAGAAGAGCAACAAAGATGATTAGGGGACTGGAGGCTAAAACATATGAAGAACGGTTGCAGGAACTGGGTATGTTCTATTCTATTCTATTCTATTCTATTCTATTCTATTCTATTCTATTCTATTCTATAATTCGCTAGCCTGGCCATATTAGTCTGGAAATTCTCAAACAGCAATTGATGCAAATTGTATAGGCTTTGTTTGTGACTTAATTCCATTTTATTCAAAGATGATAACCATAACCCAGTTATGGTAACACAATGACCTAGACCAGTGATGGCTAACCTTTTTGTAGTCGCGTGCCTAAAGCGCACGTGCCCGTCCGCACCCATAATGCAATGCGCCCCCCACCCCCCACGCATGA
>QLTV01003650.1:921577-944240 GCA_003457575.1 Thermophis baileyi
GTCTTGGTGTGCAGTGCTCTCTCGCGTCGTTTTGAGGGTAGGAGTTGAAACAATTTATGTCCAGGATGTGAGGGGTCAGTGAATATTTTCACGGCCCTCTTTTTGACTCGTGCAGTATACAGGTCCTCAATGGAAGGTAGGTTGGCAGTAATTGGTTTTTCTGCAGTTCTGATTATCCTCTCAAGTCTGTGTCTGTCTTGTTGGGTTGCAGAACCAAACCAGACAGTTATAGAGGGTTAGGGTTAGGGTCTACAGTCTAACTACAGATGTTAGAGCAACTGGTCTGTAGTCATTCAGTTCCTTGATGGAGGGCTTCTTCGGCACTGGGATGATAGTGAAGCATTTGAAGCAAGAAGGAACATGGCATATCTCTAGTGATTTGTTGAAGATTTGGGTGAAGATGGGGGCCAATTGGTCAGCACAGACTTTTAAGCAAGAAGGAGTTATTTTGTCTGGGCCTGGTGCTTTTCCTGGCTTCTGTCTGTGAAATATTTATTTATTTGTTTGTTTGTTTGTTTGTTTGTTTATTATTTTGTCAAGTACGTATTTGATAATATACATAAGTATAACATTATTTGAATACATAAGATAGGTACAAATAAAAGGGAACATTTGGACAGGGACGGTAGGCACGCTGGTGCGCTTATGCACGCCCCTTACTGACCTCTTAGGAATGGGGTGAGGAAATTTTGAGTAGTTTGGAGAACCGGCAAATACCACCTCTGGCTGGCCCCAGACTGGGGTGGGAATGGAGATTTTGCAGTATCCTTCCCCTGCCACGCCCACCAAGCCACGCCCACCAAGCCTCACCATGCCCACCAAGCCATGCCCACAAAATCGGTAGTAAAATAAATTGGATTTCATCACTGCCCTGTAGCAGAAATATGGACCTCTACCTTATTATTTTATTTATTTATTTGTCAAGCGTATATATGATTACAAACAAAGTATAAATAAAGTATAAACATGTTTGTGAATATATAAGAAGTACAAGCATGGTTATGAGTACAAGAAATTTTACAAATATATGAGTACATTAGGACAGGGATGGTAGGCACGATGGTGCACTTATGCATGCCCCTTACAGACCTCTTACGAATGGGGTGAGGTCGATGGTAGACAGTCTAAGGGTAAAGTTTTGGGGATTTGGGGAGGAAACCACAGAGTCAGGTAGTGAGTTCCAGGCATTAACCACTCTGTTGCTGAAGTCGTATGTGCTGCAGTCGAGGTTGAGCTACGTAAGATTCGGTTAACAACTCTTGATGCCTTTTTGGTGATGTTGTTGCAGTGGGCTTTGGCTCTTAGATCATTTGATATGAGTACTCCAAGGTCTTTGACAGAGTGAGGGTCGTCTGTATGGTCGTGTCCATTCAGCTTGTATTTGGTGTTCTGATTCTTTTTGCCAATGTGTAGGACAGAGCATTTGTTGGTTGAGATTTGGAGTTGCCAGATGTTTGACCATTCTGACACAAAGTCGAGGTCTTTTTGAAGGGTAGCAGTGTTGTCGGTGGTGTTAAAAAGTTTTACATCATCGGCGAAGAGAACGCAGTTGCTTATAATGTGATCGCAAAGGTCATTTATATAAAGTATAAAGAGTGTTGGTCCTAGTACGCTGCCTTGGGGAACACCGCTGTTAACTGGTATTTGATAGGCCGCTCCCTATTTTGACCACTTGTTGCACTTCCTTTTCTGTGATCACCAGGGGTTGTGAACCCAATGGGATGGGGTCAGTTGTAGGAGGTTTGGCTGTTGTTGGTGTGTCTGGGATGGAGGTTGTGGAGATAGGTAGCTGTAGTTTCCTTTCAAACCTGCAGTAGAACACGTTCAGGTCATCTGCCAGTTGCTTATTGCCTTCAGCTTGGGAAGGAGGTTTGCCGTAACCGGTGATGTTTTTAAGAGTTTTCCACATATTTGCTGGTTCATTTGTTGAGAACTGATTCCTTAGCTTTTCAGAGTAGCTTCTTTTTGTTGCTCTGATCTCCCTTGTTAATACATTTCTGGCCTGATTGTACAGCATTGTATCACCTTTTCTGTAGGCTTCCTCTTTGGAACGATGTAGCTGCTTAAATTTAGCTGTGAACCAAGGTTTATTGTTACTGTATATTCGCAAGTTCCTGGTCGGTGTACATAGGTCTTCACAGAAGCTGACATATGATGTTACAGTATCTGTCAGTTCATCCAGGTCTGCAGAGGTTTTATTTATTTATTTCATGATGTTCCTGTGCTCCTGATTATCTTGTTGGCTGTAAACATAAATGTTAAATATATTTATTTATATAAAACTACAAGCTTATGTCAGTGTCTCCCACTGTCATTTGGACACTGCTGCGCAATTCCTCAACACAAAGTTAGTGGGGAAGACGGATTCACTTAACAACCGTGTTACTAACTGAACAACTGCAGTCAGGGGTGGGTTCCTCCCGGTTCGGACCGGTTCTCCTGAACCGGTAGCAGCCTGCTGGTGACATCACAATGATGTCACCGAACCGGATCGGTCGGTGCCGGTCCGTAGGGGCCGCCATCTTTTTTTTGAATTTTTTTTGAATTTTTATTTTTATTTTTTATTTTTCCTTCTGAGCATGCGCAGAAGCCGACTTCCGGCACTGTGCATGCGGTCGCCATCTTTTTTTCGGCTTATTTTTTATTTTTTATTTTTATTTTTTTTGTTACTGCGCGCCCATGAGGCGCGCCCACACGGCGCAGGAGGGAGCGAACCGGCAGCGAGGTAAGTTGGAACCCACCCCTGACTGCAGTGATTCACTTTACAACTGTGGCAAGAAAAGTCGTAGAATTGAAAGTCATAAAACATGGGCAAAACTCACTTAACAGCTATTTCAGTTAGCAACAGAAATGTGGGGCTCAATTATGGCCATACGTTGAGGAGTACCTGTATAACGTTTGCCCGTGTTTTTTCATGGCCTGTCTCTGAATAAATGCTACAGGTAGTCCTCGACTTACAACCATTCATTTAGTGGCTGTTTTAGTCTATTTGCTTTTATCCCTATGTCTCATCTTGCCATACTGAGAATCGGTGCACTGCACTGGCTGGAAGTTGCTTAAAATCTAGGTTGCTTCTATCAATGGTTTGATAGCCTTCCTCATCTACTTTCAGAAGAAGTTCAGAGAAGAGCAGCTAAGATGATCAAAGGCCTGGAGACTAAAACATATGAAGAACGACTGCAGGATTTGGGCTAGGCTGGTCTAAAGAAAAGAAGGACTGGGGGCTACATGATAGCAGTCTTCCAGTATTTGAGGGGCTGCCACAAAGAAGAGGGGGTCAAATTATTCTCCAAAGCACCTGACGGTAGGGCAAGAAGCAATGGGTGGGAACTAACGAAAGAGAGAAGCAACCTGGAATTAAGGAGAAACTTCCTAACAGTGAGGACAATTAACCAATGGAACAGTTTGCCTCCAGAAATCGTGGGCGCTCCATCACTAGATGTTTTTAAGAAGATTCTAGACCAGTGACAGCGAACCTATGGCACGCGTGCCACAGGTGGCACGCGGAGCCATATCTGCCGGCACGCGAGCCGTTGCCCTAGCTCAGGTCCAGCGCGCATGTGCACGCTGGCCAGCTGATTTTCGGCTCGCACAGAGGCTCTGGGAGGGCGTTTTTGGCCTCTGGAGGGCCTCCAGGGGGCGGGGGAGGGCATTTTCGCTCTCCCCAGGCTCCAGGGAAGCCTCTGGAGCCTGGGGAGGGTGAAAAACAGGCATACCGGGCCCACTGGAAGTCGGGAAATGGACCGTTTCCTGCCTCCAGAGGGCCTCCGGGGGGTGGGGGAGACCATTTTTGCCCTCCCCAGGCATTGAATTATGGGTGTGGGCACTCGCACATGCGCGATAGCGTGCGCCCATGCGCTTTTGGCACCCGAAGAAAAAAAGGTTCGCCATCACTGTTCTAGACAGTCACTTATCTGAAATAGTATAGGTTCTCCTGCTTGAGCAGGGGGCTGGACTAGAAGACCTCCAAGGTCCCTTCCAGCTTATCCTGTTCCTATTCCTATTCTATTCTGACACACAAAGATTATCTTAATGAACCCATTAAGTCAGAGGCATTGCACTGATGCTTCCTGTGACTCACCCCAACCATCCTATGCCTGACCTATCTTTCTGTTTCCTTTTCTTGAACAGATAAAACTCTCTACACTGCGCAAACTGATGCATAATTATCCAGATGGGAGAGACTCTTTGGCTACACCATAAACCACAGACCAGTCAAACACGTGTGAGTCTAACGTTCTACAAACTCAATCTGATTAGTTTATGATTCAGAGGTTGAACACAGCCTCCCAGGCTTGTAAACCATGTTATTAGAGTTATCGTGCATAAATTCGCTCTCCCTTAGTTTATTCAATGAATTCCGGTGAAAGAAACCATATCCTGAATTTACCCTTCACACCCATAATCCAGGAAATCGGTGATGTGAACCCTCCCATCTTTCCAAAGTGTGTTGCTAATAAATGGGGCGTGGTTGCTAATAATAGGTGTTGGGTAGAAGTCACAATGAAGTTGGGTGTGTTGTGTTGTTGGTGTGATGACACAGCGCTGTGATGTCACATCTCCCAACCAATGGTGGTTATATAATCCAATTCAGAATTTTGACTGACTGGTTGAGTGGCAAATGATTTCTTATCCAGTCCTGTTACATCCGTGGCAACTGCATCTGAGCTTCAGCTAACTTCAGATTAACCATGAATGATGGTCAGAACTCATTAGGTTTGTATTTCACATCAAGCCACATCAAGTGGTTGCTAATAATAGGTGTTGGGTAGAAGTCACAATGAAGTTGGGTGTGTTGTGTTGATGGTGTGATGACACAGCGCTGTGATGTCACATCTCCCAACCGATGGTGGTTATATAAGCCGATTCAGAATTTTGACCGACTGGTTGAGTGGCAAATAATTTTTTTATCCAGTGGCAACTGCATCTGAGCTTCAGCTAAGTGCAGTTTAACCATGAATGATGGCCAGAACTCATTAGGTTCGTATTTCACATCAAGCCAGGAATCAAATAATACAGTGGTGGGTTGCTACCGGTACGCACCAGTTCGGCAAACCGGTAGCGGCGGCGGTGGGAGGCTCCGCCCACCCACCCGGATGTCATCAAAAACGCTCTGCGCATGCGCAGAAGCTTCTGCGCATGTGCAGAAGCGTTGTGCATGTGCAAAGCGCACCTGTCCGCTCCCGTTCCCGAACCGGTAGCAAAGGTAAGTGGAACCCACTACTGAAATAATAAAAAAAGAACGTGTAGGCATTCAAGTCAATGTTCATTCCTAGGGACTGCCCCAGGACCAATCCCTGCAGTTTTTCTTGGCAAGGTTTTTGAGAAGTGGTTTGCCATTGCCCTCCTTCTTAGGCCTGAGAAAGGGACTTCTTCTGACAAGCAAGTCAGTGGGGAAAGCCAGATTTGCTTAATGACCAAGTGATTCACTTAACAACTTCAGTGATTTGCTTAATGACCATGGCAAAAAAAAAGACAAAAATTGGGCATGACTCACTTAAGAACCACCTTGCTTGGCAGTGGGAATTCTGTTGCTGTAAATCCAGGACTACCTGTATTTTACAGAGAGAACCACTGCACACAACATGCGAGTCTGCAGTAGAGAGTTGTCATTCAAAGAAAACAGAATTATGGCCTCAGGGGAGTTCATTCCTTCCACTTCTAGTGAAGACATCCTTTCTCAAGGTCACTCTATGCTCTAGCAAGAGTTCTCAGTTTGCACAAATGTGTATTGCCAACACATTGTGACAGTATGAAACACTTGCATTCAGCTGAGCTGCAACATTCTTTTCAGGGTTTGTAAACTCAAGCAAAGCAACTTTTCCAACAGGACTACAGGATTCTGTAACAGCTTTGTTCCCTATGCCATCCGTCTGTAAACTCCCAAGATTTCGTTTTTCTCGCCACGTACATTTATTTTTCCGAACTAGATTGTGTTGTTTCTCTGTGTCAGATAACATATGTGGGTATATGCATAGAGTTTTATTTATATTTTTGTCATCTTTATGTAGTGTTATATTGGAGGTGACCCTTTGAGAGTTGTATACAATGAGATTTCATTTTAATGTATGCCGATCGGTGTACATTTAAAGTCACAATAAAGTTATTCTAAGTCTTCTAACATGTATCCTTTAGCAGGGGTGTCCAATCTTGGCAACTTTTTAAGACCTGTGGACTTCAAAATTCCCTTGTCAGCATAGCTTCAATTGAGTTGTAGTCCACAGGTCTTAAAAGTTGGCTGTGGAATTCTGGGAGTTGTAGTCCACAGGTCTTAAAAGTTGGCTGGAGAATTCTGGGGGTTGAGGTCCACAGGTTTTAAAGTTGGGTGGAGAATTCTGGGAGTTGAAGTCCACAGGTATTAAAGTTGGCTGGGGAATTCTGGGAATTGAAGTCCACAGGTCTTAAAAGTTGGCTGGGGAATTCTGGGAGTTGAAGTCCACAGGACTCTTTGAGTTGGCTGGGGAATTGAAGTCCACTGGTTTTAAAAATTGGCTGGGGAACTCTGGGAATTGAAGTCCACAGGTCTTAAAAGTTGGCTGGGGAATTCTGGGAGTTGAAGTCCACTGGTTTTAAAAGTTGGCTGGGGAACTCTGGGAATTGAAGTCCACAGGTCTGAAAAGTTGGCTGGGGAATTCTGGGAATTGATATCCACAAGTCTGAAAAGTTGGCTGGGGAACTCTGGGAATTGAAGTCCACAGGTCTTAAAGTTGGCAAAGTTGGACATCCCTGTAAGTTTACAGGCACCCCTTTCACTTTCCGTCGCCAAAACCTAAAAGGCCACCACTAGGCAGTCAGGAAAGCGAAAAAGCAAATCCCCGCCGCCTCCCGGGCAGCTTCTTCCTTGTTGCTTAGCCTCTTCGGACAAGGTTCCCGGTCCAAAGGGCGATTTCTACCGTGCAGCTCCGCCGAGGACGGCTTTTGAAAACGGCGCGCGCTTCCTTCTTGCAACTTTTCTCCGCGTCCCCGTTTGGTCTGCACCGTGTCATTAGCCAGATTGCATCTCCCGAAGGCCTTCCCCGTCGCGAGGTTCTGCGTTGAAAATCAATTAAAAGCAAACTGGCTCAACAGGCCGCGCCGAAACTCTCGGCGGCTCCTGCCTGCTCCCTTCCTGGCCCGCGTTGAGAGGCGGAGGCGGCGGCGGCACGCGCGGCCCGGACCGCGCACCCTCCTCCCGGCTCCGCTGCCTTTGAATCCTCCCTGCAGCCCCCTTCTCCATCCTGCAGCCTCCCAAAGGCAGGGCCGGGAAAGACGGGCTGAAGTCCCGCGAAGGGGCGCCCGGGGGTGGGGTGGGGGGAAACGCTGCAAGAAAACTTCCCCCGTCCCACCGAAGTTGGCTCGAGCCCCTTGGACCACAGGTCCCCGGGAGAAGCCCCGGAGCGATTGCAAGCTTCCCACGTGGCGGCTGCTGCAGCTGCTGCCGGCCACCCACTCCCTCCCTCCCCTCCCCTCCCCTCCCCGCTTTGGGAAGGGGCGGGGCTTGGCGTGTGGGGGAGGGGCCTGCGCTTCCCTTCCCGCGAAGAGCCGCAGCAGGAGGAGAAGGAGAAAGAGGAGGCGGTGGCGGTAGCTGCCTTGCAGGATGAATCCTCGGCCGGTGGAAGGAGCTGCCGCCGCCGCCGCCGTCGTTGCGCTGCGGTGCTCCGTTTGCATCCCCGGGTAGGTCTCTGCGGTGCCTCGCGCTCCCGCCGCCTGCCCCTTTTTTGGGTGAACGAGGGCAAGGCAATGGCTGGCTGGTTGGTTGATTGATTGATTGGCTCAGGGTTGCAGGCAGGGTGCCTCCTCCTCCTCCTTTCTTGAGTAAAGCCCCTCTTCTTGGGGGGGGGGGAGAATCCCTATTCCCCCTTCTTCTCCTCTCTCTCTCCCCCCCCCGCTTCTTCCCTGCGACGCGCTCTTAACTTACTGAGAGGCACCGTCGCCCAAGCGTCTCTGACCAAAGTAGAGAAAACTTTCCTGACTAAATGTCTATGGAGATGCTCAGTCATGGTTATTTAACAAGAAAGTCCAGTTGCCTCTTGGAAAAAGCACCTTTGGGGTCTCCTGACTAAAACACACACACTCCCTCCCCCACCCCCCACCCCTCTCTCTCTCTCTCTCTTCCCCTCCTCCGTCCTTTCCAGCACTTGGTTTAAGATGTGCTGGCTGTATTGGATCTCCATCCTCTGCCTGCCCAGGTGTAATGGACTCCAGGGCCCATAATCCCCCATCTTTTGCCCAGAGGGGCAGGGAGTTATGGGCGCTGAAGTCCCCCCCCCCGGGGGAAGGAACTGGGTTGGCAAAAAGGTGCTTTCGGTTAAGCTTGCGCCTTGGATGTCCTGCCAGGTGTTGGGTATCTGCCCTGATTTCTTCTACCGTATCTTCAAGGCTGTCCAACCTTGGCAAACTTTTAAGACTTGTGGACTTCAACTCCCAGAATTCCCCAGCCAGAATTCTGGGAGTTGAAGTCCACAGATCTTAAAGTCGGCCAAGGTTGGACAGCCTTGTTCTAATCTAGACAGAGTGAGAATAAAAGTTTGTTATGGGACTCGTTTTTGATCTGCTGGCTAGATGGAGTGAATTTCTGACTCTTGCCAGGATGTTGGGAGTTTCTTTCGCCCTTGTTTCAGCAGGCTCTGCTTTGTCTCCCATCCAGCCAAAGGGAAAAAGGTCAGACCCCATCTGACGGGAGGAAGCAGAGGTTGCTAATGTGATGTGCCTCCGGCCCACTTCCCGCCCCATCCTTGAGCAGAGGGTGAATTCACATGATGCTCTGCTAGGGGCTGCTGGCTTTTAGCTTAAACAGCATGTTTTGTGCTTTGCGAATTGCGTTGCGGGAATCTGGGCAGTTGTGTGTTGTCAGTAAACCATATTTATGCCACGGCTTAAAGAAAGTGTACAGACCTAATTCAGTCGAATGATGGATTGGGATGTGGTTCCTTTTTTTGCCTGCCGGTGAGTTCTCTAACCACGACAAGGGTATCTTCAAAGGTGTTCTACATGATGTGTTTGTGCTGTATTCATGTAACTGAGTTGTTGATTAATAAAAGATCCCTGAACCTGCTGGTGTGAATTTATCGGCTGTGGGCATTATTAAACATGAGATTCTCGCAGCAATAAACGAACAAGAGCCCTGGATTCTATGAGAGATACTAAACTCTTGGCGTAGTAAATTGTAATGCTTCTTGTACTATATTTAAAAGTCATTAAATAAAAGTTTATTACTATGATCCTGGATATTTTAAAGATTACAGTACTGTGGATGTTTGACTGCATTGTGTCTTTAGATGCTTCATAGAGTTAAAATTATATTTACCAACAAAGAAATAAAGAGATTAGTATAGATCTATTTCAAGCTATTTAGCTCTCATCAACTAGCCATACCCTTCTGGGATTCGAACCAGGGCTACTTACATATTAGGTAGCTGTTGTTAGTTGCAAAGTCATGTCCGACCCATCGCGACCCCATGGACAACGTTCCTCCAGGCCTTCCTGTCCTCTACCATCCCCCGGAGTCCATTTAAGCTCACACCGACTGCTTCAGTGACTCCATCCAGCCACCTCGTTCTCTGTCGTCCCCTTCTTCTTTTGCCCTCAATCTTTCCCAGCATTAGGCTCTTCTCCAGTGAGTCCTTCCTTCTCATTAGGTGGCCAAAGTATTTGAGTTTCATCTTCAGGATCTGGCCTTCTAAATAGCAGTCAGCGTTGATCTCCTCTAGGACTGACTGGTTGGATCGCCTTGCAGTCCAAGGGACTCGCAGGAGTCTGTCCAACTTTCACAGCCCCACATTGCAACTGGGAAAACCCTCGCCTTGACTTTACGCACTTTTGTTGGCAGGGTGATGTGTCTGCTTTTTAGTATGCTGCCTTGATTTGTCATAGCTTTCCTCCCCAGGAGCAAGCGTTACTAACCTCTAAGTCAGCTATACCAGGGGAGAGATTAAATGTTTTTTATCAGGGCAACCTGGTCTACCCAAATATGGGAAGGAGCATACTGCTTCCCTTTCGCCTTTCAGCCCCAATCCAGGATCCTTTGCAGGGAGTTGCTTTCGCAGCAAACTACTTTTTTGTGTTAAATTTGTGTTAAATGCTTCATAGAGGTTTCAAGTATTGGGTGAACCCAGCCAGTTGTATTTGATCATACTTATGTCATGATTTGCAGATCTTAGATGATCACTGAGTTCACACATTACCTTTTATATACAGGTAATCCTTGACTTACAACCATTCATTTAGTGACCGTTTGAAATTACAACAACACTGAAAAATGTGACTTACGATCGTTCCTCACCCTTATGACCATTGCC
Source organism: Thermophis baileyi (assembly GCA_003457575.1). Classification (NCBI taxonomy): domain Eukaryota; kingdom Metazoa; phylum Chordata; class Lepidosauria; order Squamata; family Dipsadidae; genus Thermophis; species Thermophis baileyi. The sequence goes on from QLTV01003650.1 coordinate 931,855, forward strand.
GCATCCCCAGGGTCATGTGATCGAAATTTAGATGCTTGGCAACTGATTCATATTTATGACGGTTGTAGTGTCCAGGGATCATGCGATCCCCTTTTACGACCTTCTGACATGCAAAGTCAATGGGGAAAGCCGGATTCACTTAACAACCGGGTTACTAATTGAACAACTGCAGTGAATCACTGAATAGTGTCAAGAAAGGTCGTAAAATGGGGCAAAACTCACTCAACTGCCTTGCAATGGAAATTTTGGGCTCAGTTGTGGTTGTAAGCCGAGGACTACCTGTAATGTACCTTGTCTTGCCCTTGGTTTACTACTGTATTAGCGAAACTAATTTAGTGGGATAATATGTGATGGTGACAATTATACTGTGCACGCGTCATTCCCTCGACAGCTGAAGTGATAAAAGAGGAAGTAAAAAAGAAGACAATGTGGCCATTTAAATAATATGGGCATTTTGAAGTTCATATGTGCCTTTTTTTTGTCGCTTTAGATGTACCATGAATATGTCAATCATTGTAAATTGCAGTGTATCAGAATGAAACTGGCAGCTTACAGATTTGATAAATACTCAATTCCCCTGGACACTGTGGTGGGTTTCACTTACCTTTGCTACTGGTTCGGGAACGGGAACGTGCGCGCGTGTGACGCTTATGTGCATGCACAGAACCTTCTGCGCATGCGCACAACATCCGTGATGACATTTGGGTGGGTGGGTGGAGCCTCCCGCCGCCGCCGCTACCGGTTCGCCCGAACCGGTAGAAACCCACCGCTGCCTGGACACCGATGTTTCTAAACCATGTCATATGATTTATGGCAATGTGGGCTTTCAAGAAGAGATTGGACTGCCATTCGTCAGAAATGGTGTAGGGTCTCCTGCTTGGGCGGGGAGTTAGACTAGATGACCTACAAGATCCCTTCCAACTCTGTTAATGTAATCTAATCTAAAGGATGTTGTGTAATTCTAGGCAAGCATGGTTTAGGACCCAATCTGGGTCAGTCACCGGGACCAGAACTTTAATCGTCCAAGCTTTTGGACTCGTGCTGGAGCCCATCCTCAAGGAACTTCTCTCTGCCAGATTGTGTTCCCTGAGGATGGGCTCCAGCACGAAGCCGAAAGCTCGGAAGATTAAAGTTCTGGTCCCTGTACCAGCCCAGATTGGATCCTGAAACCCTATCCTGGGACACATATATTTGCCTTCATTTGTAAGCATGGCTTAGTCAAACCATGGTTCTTTCAGTGCATGTGTGAGAGGTTATGGGCTAAAGAGAAATGATATCACTTTGCAAAGTCCATTTGCATCTGGAATGAATGAGGCTGCTTTGAATACTACCACTTTACATCTCGTGGAGTTTCCCATGAATGTTTGTCATCCGTTTGCATCAGGGGTGGGTTCTACTTTTCTTCACTGCCGGTTCGCTCAGTGACGCGCCCCCCCACGCGCGCTTTGCGCATTTGCAGTTCTTAAAAAAAGCTGCGCATGCGCAGAAGCAAAAAACAAGATGGCGGCGCCTATGGCGCCACCGAAAGAACCAGTTCAGGGGCATGGCAGGCCTGGGTCGCTGCCGGTTCTAGCGAACTAGGCCGCCAAGTTACTCCCGGTTCTATAGAACTGATCCGAACCGGGAGGAACCCACCTCTGGTTTGCATGTTGGAGTCTGGGCCCCTTTATATAAGAACATAATTCAGTTTATATGTTATTCTTTTCAAAATTTCTCCGCTGCCCTTGAAAACAGATTTCTAAGGGCCTCTCTCTCTGCCTTCCGCTTCTCCACTATTACCAGCTGAGGCCATCAAAAAGGCGTTGTTCCCCCCCCCCGTTTCCCCCCCATCCTATACAGTGTTGTTCCCTCAATTTTTGAATGCGAAGGGCTGTCAGGGAGAATAATGGGTCACCTTAACCAGCAAGCCACAAATATCTTCGGGAAGTTGAAATAAGCCTACGAAAGACAAAGTGGAGGACAGACAGCTTCATATAAAATGATCTGTCGTCTTACAAGACGCTCCTTTTCAAACGTCATGGTTCCGTTGCTTCTCTTTTCTCCTGATCCAGGTTTGGTCAGTGGCTTTTTAAAAAACAACAGTTTAAAGACACAAACCTCTCTCTCTCTCTCTCTCTGGGGTACTTTGGGGTTTCTCCTACCTCCCCACCAACAGAGATATATATACCGGTACTTCCCTCTGCTAGCTGCCTTCTGCTCCCCACTTCTTGGCGCTACGTATGTTGCATTTCTTCTCTGTAATTTATTTATTTTTGCTTCTTTTCATGGTGCATGTGATCCAGTTTGACTTTGCTGAAGCTTTTTATCGGGAAGCAAGTAGAGAAAAACCCTACTTTGGTTTGGTAACCATAGCATTCCTTACTGTGTTGGCAAAGAAGCTGTTTTTTTGGGGTGTGTGTGTGTGTGTGTGAATGTTCTAGTATACATCAGTATCCTCTTCTATCTGGTTGCCCTCCACTCCGGAAACAGTTCCCAAATCCTGATTATGCTCTCCCCCAGCCCCCCACTCTCTCTTTCCTCTCTCCCTGCCCAAATTAAGGTTTTTTTTGATCCTTGTGAGAAGGCAAACTTCCTGTTTCTTGAAAGTTCAAGTATTCAGTGGGGAACATATCATCCGGAGAGCGTGGAATAAGTGAGCGAGGGTTGCTGGTTTAATAAGGAACAGAGAGAAAGTTTTATAAACTTTTTTTTCCTCCCCCAAAAGGTCAGAGCAAACGCATTAATTTTTTTTTTTTGGAAGGGATTTAAAGGGTAGCCTTTCCAAACACCCTGTTTTTGTACTTAAAATGGAATGTAGCTCTTGAAACAGAGGCAATGTATATTAATTTATTGGGCTTATTCCCCCCTCACATCTTTTAAAGCGAAAAAGTATTTATTGTTGCTTTTTCTTTTTTCTTTTTTAAAGGGGCAGTTCACCCCCATTGCAAAATGTTGTTGTTGTTAGTTGTGAAGTTGTGTCCGACCCATCACAACCCCATGGACAACGTTCCTCCAGGCCTTCCTGTCCTCTACCATCCCCCGGAGTCCATTTAAGCTCACGCCTACTGCTTCAGTGACTCCATCCAGCCACCTCATTCTCTGTCGTCCCCTTCTTCTTTAGCCCTCAGTCTTTCCCAGCATTAGGCTCTTCTCCAGTGAGTCCTTCCTTCTCATTAGGTGGCCAAAGTATTTGAGTTCCGTCTTCAGGATCTGGCCTTCTAAATAGCAGTCAGGGTTGATCTCCTCTAGGACTGACTGGTTGGATCGCCTTGCAGTCCAAGGGACTCGCAGGAGTCTTCTCCAGCACCAGAGTTCAAAGGCCTCAATTCTTTGGCGCTCAGCCTTTCTTGTGGTCCAATTTCACAGCCATACATTGCAACTGGGAAAACCATAACCTTGACTATACGCACTTTTGTTGGCAGGGCGATGTCTCTGCTTTTTAGTATGCTGTCTAGATTTGTCATAGCTTTCCTCCCCAGGAGCAAGCGTCTTTTAATTTCTTGGCTGCAGTCCCCCTCTGCGGTGGGGACTATTGCAAAATAGCTGCTGTGTTTTTTTGGGAGAGATGTTTTCTGGTTCGGTTTGGATGGCAAAAGAGGGACGAGGCTTCATGATATAATGATGCTCTTTTCAGCTCTGGGCAGGATCTGCTCCTGGAAATGAGAACCTGTCTAAAACCCCAGGCAGGCAATGTTGCTCCTTGGAGAAATTGAATAACCCTGTGGATGATGAAGATGAACAACTTAATTTTGCATTTTACACGGCTGATTTGTAGGCAAAGTTATTGAGCTGGCCGAGGAATTGGTGTGCCACTAATGTCTGTAGTTTGTATTGCAAATGAAGGGAAGGGAATATCTTTTTTACATTTAGGCTAAGCTCTTCATTTCCATCTTTCCTGGGAAATATTGCTATGCTTTTTATCTCTACCAGCTTATTTCCATTTTTTGTGGGTGGGTGAAAGAAATCGAATGGCTACAAGGAGTGCTGAATTTACGACCACAATGGAGCCCCAAATTTCTGTTGCTAAGTGAGACATGGAAGAATTGAATGGCTACAGGGAGCGCTCAGCTTACGACCACAATGGAGCCCCAAATTTCTGTTGCTAAGTGAGACATTTGTAAAGTGAGTTTTGCCCCATTTTACAACCTTTCTTGCCGCAGTTGTTAAGTGAATCCCTGCAGTTGGTAAGTTAGTAACACGGTTGTTGTGAACCTGGCTTCCCCACGGAGACTTTGCTTGTCAGACGGTCGCAAAAGGGGATCACATGACCCGCCGGGACACTGCGACGGTCATAAGTATGAACCAGTTGCCAAGCATCTGAATTTTGATCACATGATCATGGGGATTCTGCAAAGGTCGTAACTGTGAAAAATGGTCATAAGTCACATTTTCCAATGCCTTTGTACGGTCACTAAATGAACTGTTGTTAAGTCGAGGATTAACTATGCTAACAGTCAAAGCAAATTGGCGGTAAATAAGAGTCAGTGGAATTCAAGATGGGCTGGGTTTAGATCTCTTGTGGGTGCGAAGGGACTCGAGACTGATGACGTGTTTGACCCCTCCCTCAGGCTCAGCCTGGTCATCTCCTACAATGTGATTAGAAAGACTCCTGTCCTGTAGGAATTTCCTTCTAATAGAAATGAATGCTTAGCTAGAAAAAAGGATGTATTTTTGAATGTGTGTGTTCAGTATTATACCATTAACTTGGTAGACCTATCTAATTAGACTTGTGTATGTGTTCAGTTTGGTACAGCTAGAACAGGGGTGTCCAACTCAATTTCATTGAGGGCCGCATCAGGGTTGTGGTTGACCTCGGGGGGGGGGAATGGCTGACTGGGTGGGTGTGGCTGACTGGGTGGGCGTGGCCAGCTTGACGCCACTCACAGGGTGTGGCTGACTGGGTGGGCATGGCCAGCTTGACACCACTCCCCTAAACTGCTGGCATGTTTCCTCTTTGCACTGGGTAGACTGGTCTGAAGCCACGCTGGCCCGATGTTTCCTCTTTGCACTGGGTAGACTGGTCTGAAGCCACGCTGGCCCGATGTTTCCTCTTTGCACTGGGTAGGCTGGTCTGAAGCCACGCTGGCCCGATGTTTCCTCTTTGCACTGGGTAGGCTGGTCTGAAGCCACGCTGGCCCGATGTTTCCTCTTTGCACTGGGTAGACCAGGTCGAAGTGACGTGGGTAGACCGGGCTGAAGCGATGGCCCCTTATATTCTCCAGGATGGCCCCATGGGCCGGATGTGACCATATCGCGGACCGCATTCGGTCCGCAGGCCTTGAGCTAGAATAATGAATATCAACAGGAACTTATTGTTTTTTTCTGTTAACTATTTTGTTATTAAAATAGTTTATAGATGACAGGCTAATATTTTGTGGGTAGATTTAGTAGTTTAACAGTTTAAAATTCTTTTGGCCTGTTTCGCAAGGGGTGGGAACCCAACATTGCTGTATTATATTAATCAGCATTCAACTGGGGAGGAAGTTCTATGTATATATGTTAGTCTTTGTTTCCCTTTTTAAAGACTCTTTTTAATGTGTTTTTGTGTTTTTTAATTCTTTTGTTCTTTAAAAAAAAATATTTTGGCATTTTGTATTTTAACCTTCCTTGAATAAACTAAAACTTTTCCAAAAGAAAAAGGAAGGGACTTGTAGATGGTGAAAGAACATCTGGCTTTTTTTTTTTTTTTGAAGGAGCGAGTCTTCAACTCCAATTGAAGATGCTGAAAGGACTGCAATCTTGGCAAACGGACGAGATGTTAGAAGGTTGCAAATGGACCAATTTTCTTCCTACCTGAAGAAAAGTGGGAAAGGTGATTTGAAAAGATGGCAGAACAGTCAGGCTGATGTCAGTGCAAAATCTGAGAACTGAATGTGAAGAGGGCAGTCTGGTAGCTGCTAGAAAAAAATGCACTGATTCCAAGAAGCTAACAAGGGTTGGTCAGGAATAAAAGTAATAATACACCAGTCCTGTGAAGAATCTTGATTTCAGAAAAGTAGTTTACAAGAACTCTTGCTATGTTTGTGTCGATAAGTTAATAAAATGTAGATAGATGCTTTGTCTGTTGGGTGGTTTTCCTCCTGGTCAGGTAAAGGAGCTTAAGAACTGAGCTCTGACCAATCATAATAAGCAATTTATTTTTTTAAAAAAACTGGACTTCGTTGAACAAAGTTTAATGACTTGAACATTGCTTCAAGTTGCTTGAACACTGAGCCAAGGTGGTGCAGTGGTTAGAATGCAGTACTGCAGGCTACTTCAGCTGACTGCTAGCTGCAGTTCGGCCGTTCAAATCTCACCGGCTCAAGGTTGACTCAGCCTTCCATCCTTCCGAGGTCGGTAAAGATTGTTGGGGGCAAGAGGCTGACTCTGTAAACCGCTTAGAGAGGCCTGTAAAAGCGCATATAAGTCTAAGTGCTATTGCTATTGCTATTCTGGTTTGTAATGAGTTTACAAACCACAGTGACTGGATTTACGTACAAACATACGTAATATAGTAAATGTGAACCCGGCAAATGGTCGATGCAGGAAACCAGTGTTCAGTCTGTCGTGTTTGAATTGTTTTGATATTGTGCCACACATCCCCTTCCTCCTTTTGGGGTGTGCAGAAAATGGGGGAGCAATCAGGAATTTGGCATTGTTGCCTAGTAACACTTTATACCGTGCTGCTGTTTTTGGAGAGACTGGCCTTCGGGATCCTGCGATGCTGTGTGTATGTGGAAGACAGAGGGAATGCTCCCTTGGGCTTCCGTGATGGACAATGTGTCCTTCTGCTCCTTTTTCTGGGCAAGAGAAAGAGAAGAGAAGAGAAAAGAAAAGAGAAAAGAAGAGAAGGTGGCCATCACATTTTAAACAGGGGTGAGGAAGGCGAATGAGAGCAGAGAGTGAGGGGAACACGATGGGAAGGCTGTTTAATCTCTTCCTTCTCCTGCTGGTTTGCTGGATGATGGTCAGGCCCGATCTAAAAGAGTACAGGTAGCCCTCGACTTACAACAGTTCATTTAGTGACCGTTCAAAAGTTACAACGGCGCTGAAAAAAGTGACTTATGACCATCTTTCACACTGAATGACCGTTGCAGCATCCCCATGGCCATGCGATCAAAATTCAGCCGCTTGGCAACTGACTCATGTTTATGACGGTTGCAGTGTCCCGGGGTCATGTGATTCCCTTTTTGCGACCTTCTGACGAGCAAAGTCCATGGGGAAGCCAGGTTAACTTAAGGATCTTGTTACTAACTTAACAACTGCGGTGATTCACTTAACAACTGTGGCAGGAAAGGTTGTAAAAGGGGTCAAAATTCACTTAACAAATGTTTAACTTTAGCAACAGAAATGTTGGGCTCAATTGTGGTCGTAAGTCGAGGACTACCTGTACTAGCTGACTTCCATTTCACCTCTTTCAGACCAAGGTTGGCCCTCCCTGTTAGGCAAAACAGAGAAAAGGGCCCGTTTTAACTGGTTTGAATCAGTGCTTTTGAACAACGAGATGGGCTGCTGGAGAAGACACCATCCCTATGATTGAAAGGAATTGATATTTTTGATAGATGTGATGAATGAAGGCTACCTCCTATGCCAGTGATGGCGAACCTTTTCGGCATCGAGTGCCCAAACCAGAAAGCACGTGCATGTGCATGCATGTGTGCATGCTGGAGCACCGGAAACCAGCTGGCCAGCGCGCGCATGCCTGTTTTTTGGCCGTTTTTTTGGCCATTTTCAGGCCGTTTTTCAGGCCCTTTTCAGGCTGTTTTATGAGCCGTTTTCAGATCGTTTTTTGGGTCCTTTTCCGGCCATTTTGTGGGCCATTTTCAGGTCGTTTTCCGGCCCGTTTTTTGGGCCATTTTCAGGCCGTTTTTTGGGCTGTTTCAGCATTTTCAACCCAAAATGGCCTGAAAAACGGCCTGAAAATGGCCCCAAAACGACCCAAAAAACGGCCTGAAAACAGCCCGAAAACGGCCAGAAAATTGCTCAAAAAACGGCCGGAAAACGGCCCGGAAAACAGCCTGGAAAATGTTCTGAAAAAGGCCTGGAAATGGCCTGGTTTTTGGCTGTTTTCAGGCTGTTTTCCGGCGCTCCAGCACCCGCGAAAACCAGCTGGCCGGCGCGCATGCCGGAAATCAAAAGAGCAGCTGGCGACAGCGTGCGTGCCCTCAGAGAGGGCTCTGCGTGCCACCTCTGGCACGCGTGCCATAGGTTCGTCATCACGGTCCTATGCTCTTGGCTTGGTTTACAAAAAGGGCTAAATCATAACTTGCTTTTACTTGGTTTATAGTCTACCCTGTGAATGCAAACATTGTAATTGGAAAACTAGATAACGACTCAGTGTGCTACGTGAACAGAGGCAATTGTGGTTTCATCACGAGCCATGGATTAAGGTGTATGATGTGTCAACCTAGTCCCGATATGACCTTGAAATAACCAGGAAGTAACTTTCTTATAGCTTAGCCTTAGACCAGGGGTCTCCAACCATGGCGACTTTAAGACTTGTGGACTTCAACTCCCAGAATTCCCCAGCCAGCCATGGCTGATAGGGGCATTCTGGGAGTTGAAGTCCACAAGTTTTAAAATTGCCAAGTTGGAGACCTTTGCCTTAGACCAGGGGTCAGCAACCCTTGGCTCTGGAGCCACATGTGGCTCTTTCATCCCTCTGCTGCGGCTCCCTCTCGCTGGTCGGCTCCACAATTGATAGGGCTTTCGGTTAGGACAGGTAGAGGAAAAAGGACGCCGTGCTAGGAGGAGACACTATGGTGGGGGGTACCGGATTTCCGGTCGGCAGAGGAAAAAGGACACCATGCTAGGAGACACTATGGTGGGGGAACTGGACTTCCGGTTGGCAGAGGAAAAAGGATGCTGCGCTAGGAGGAAACTCTATGGTGGGGGAACCGGACTTCCGGTCGGCTCCAGAATTGAATGGGGGGTTCCGGTTAGGACCTTTGTGGCTCTTTGAGTGTTTAAGGTTGCCGACCCCTGCCTTAGATCAACATGCAGGCGTGAGATCCTTTGTCATTCATAAATACAATGGTAGAGAAAATTTCACCAAAGCAACCTAAAATAATCCCTATTGCAATTAGAAAAGACGGTTTTAATAAAACCCACTTGTATTGTATTACATCATGTTTGCTGATGCTTTCTCATAATTGCTAGACCGAATGTGGCAACATTATGAATTACAATGGACTGACAATTTGCTAGGAGAGAAGAGGAATACCATTCATTATCGCTACCTGGTAGCTCTTTTATGAGGCATCTAATTAACAGGGCTCATAACTCCCTGCAAAAATTAAAATGGGATGTGTCACATATCTTTTCTAGCTTGGCAGTCGCACACTGAAATAATTTCCTGGCTCCTTTGGTTTAGATGTGTGCCTGAGCCTAATGCCAACCAGCAGGCATCTGCCCAAAATAAATTTATGTATTAATTTATTTTATGTATTTGTGCATTTATTTATTTACCGAATGTATATGGTCGCCCATCCCAAATTTATCACTCTGGCCAGCTAACGGTAATTAAAAACAGTCTAAAAACATACAATAAAACATTGCAGCCTACATATGAAACCCAGAGATATCAAGGAATGCATTAATATTGCTTTCTGAGGAATAAGCCAGCTGATGGATCTTTATATAGTAAACAATTCCATAAATATTTGATCTGACTGAGGATATCTGACGTGTCTACGTTCTAGCTGGATTACTACAAGGTGCTTCTCCTGGGGCAGCCTTTGGAGATGACCCAGGAGCTTCAGCTGGTTTGGAACCCAGATTACTACTGAAATGTATTGGCTTTGAAGAATCCAATAACAGCAGTAATGGATTTATTTAAATTATTTAAGAGAAGCCAATCTCTGTTTCTTGTATGTTATTTTTATTTACATTATTTTTCACTTTCCAAACTTAGAACGGCCTATGTAATTATGAAGTCAGTTCGGAAACAGTGTCTGTTTCCTTTCAGAAGAGATAGGATAAATAATAGGTCATCAGGATGTAGCCATGAAGAGAGGAACTGCAACCCAGAGAAGATACCCCTGTAAAACTATAACTATTTTAGAGCATCTGAATAGGACCCATCAAGTTTTCATAACTGACAAACCCGTAATTAAGGTTTGCTTAATATTGGGTGGTTGTGTCAACCTAGTCAAGTGTGCTTGGTCATGGTTTAGCAAATGGTCGTGGTTTAGTAATTGATCCTGGTGAATGAATCCAGCCTTCTGCGCCTCCTTTCGATAAGTGAATTCTCTGCAATTGGTTAGATAAAGGGTCACCATGAGAGAAAATGGCAGCAAGCCAAGAAGCTCAGCTGTCCAAAAGTTCTCCAGGACTTGTATTTTTTTTTATTACTCACTAAACTATTGTTTTGATTCCCTCTTTTGGTTTTCTTCTTTTGAAAAACATTCAGTGCTTCCCATATCTCTTGGAATTCACCTGAGACATCTGAACACTTCCTTCTGGTTACACAGTGACATTTTGATTCCCGGTGCTCAGTTTTTGGGGTGCAGGGGTTGAAGATAAGAAATATGGAGTCTCAACATTCCTGTTCCTGTTTATGAGAAAGTGCAGAGAAGAGCAACAAAGACGATGAGGTGTTTGGAGGCTAAACCGTATTGATGAACGGCTAAAAAGGAACTCGGTATGTCTAATGAAGAGAAGAATTGGGGGTGACGCGATAGCTGTCTTCCAGTACGTGAGGGACTGTCACAGGGAAGAGGGGGTTGATTTATTCTCCATATTATCTGAGGGCAAGACAAGTAATGGGTGGAAGCTCCTCATATGGGAGAGCCAACCTGGAAATAAGGAGGAATTTCTGAGGTTGGATCAGTGAAACAGTTGTGGGTGGATCCATAGCTGGAGGTTTTCAAGAAAAGTTTGGGGAGCCATTAGTCTGGAATGAAACAAGGAGCCTTGCCTTGGGCAGGGCATTGGTCTAGATCAGGGGTCAGCAACCCGCAGCTCTGGAGGCGCATGTGGCTCTTTCATCCCTCTGCTGTAGCTCCCTGTCACTGGTCGGCTCCACAACTGATAGGGCTTTCGGTTAGGACAGGTAGAGGAAAAAGGATGCTGCGCTAGGAGGAGACTCTATGGTGGGGGGGAACCAACTTCCGGTTAGCAGAGGAAAAAGGACGCCGCGCTAGGAGGAGACTATGATGGGGGAACCGGACTTCCGGTCGGCTCCAGAATTGAACGGGGGGCTTCCGGTTAGGGCCTTTGTGGCTCTTTGAGTGTTTAAGGTTGCCGACCCCTGGTCTAGATAGAAGACCTCCAAGGTCCCTTCCAGTCCTATGATCCTAAGAATGCCTGCGGCCTTCTGAAACCACCTAATGGAGAACCCAGAGGAGGATGTGAAGTTAGAAGTTTTGATTTAGGTCAAAGTCAGGGCAATATCCAAAGGGCTCCACGATCAAAGAGAACAGAAGCTGCGAGGAGGCAGCTCAACACGCCTACCCTGTTCGGTCATACCAGATAGGCTGATGCTAAAACATAGCTGGCAAATTGTCAGGTATGCAAGCAGCTGGTGTAATATTAAAAAAACTCTAGTTGTGGATGTGCTGTTTCACGAAGAACCAGTTCTCTGTCTCCTCGTGTTCCTCTTGGCCAGGGAGTCAAGAGCTTAGCGCTCTCTGTAACCAACTGTAATTCAAATTTGTTTATGATGACCCTGAATGAAATCCTTTTTTTTTTCTTTTTTTTTGCTTTGATCTTAGGGAAGCTAGCATTAGCTCCAGATTGCTCGTAGCAAATGCACCTGTCTGGGTTTTTTAAAATTATTATTAAACTGCTCGTAGACTTTATGCACGCACTTTAGTCAATGGTTTTTAGAATGTGTAAGCATAAGAAAGATATTTCTTATTCTATGGGACCAGGGGTGGGTTCTGACTTACCTCGCTGACGGTTCGCTTCCTCACACGCTGCGTGGGCGCGCACCCCTTGCAGTGCTAAAAACCAAGCTTCTGCGCATGCGCAGAAGCAAAAAACAGCTTCTGCATGTGCGCAGAAGCAAAAAAAAGATGGCGCCGCCTATGGCGCCGCTGAGAGAGCTGGTTCGGGGGCGTGTCCAGCCGGCCATCGCTGCCAGTTCGGCGAGCGGGGGAAAATTCCCGCTACCGGTTATATAGAGCCGGTCTGAACCGGCAGGAACCCACCTCTGTATGGGACCCCTTCCACTGGAAATGCCTTCCCTGCGAAAGTAAAACGTGTGTTGCTTCTCTGCAGTCTAGAGAGATGTAAGGACTGTGCGGTCTTGTTACTTCTCTGCTGTGGATGCATGATGATTATGTGGCATACAACAGAATAACAGAGTTGAAAGGGATCTTGAAGATCTTGTACTCCAACCCACTGCTCAAGCAGGAAACCCTACGCCAGTGATGGCGAACCTTTTTTGGCTCGGGTGCCAAAAGGGTGCACGTGTGCGCGCCCCA
>QLTV01003650.1:948400-970911 GCA_003457575.1 Thermophis baileyi
ATCCATCCATCCATCGGATTTCTTTAATCTCCGATCTGCATTGCCTTCTTCCATTTCTTGCAATTTCTGCACCTGAGTGATAGCAGAATTCTGGTCCTCTATTTATGACCATTCATTCAGCAACCATTCACAGGTATGACAGCGCTGAAACCAGTCAGGTCCTTGCACTTATGACTAGTTCTCACACTTACAACTGTTGCATCACGCTATGGTCATGTGATCACACTTGGCAACCAGCTCAACTTTGTAACCAGTTGCAATATCCTGTGGTCTCATGATTTGATTTGGGACTTTTCCCCCCCATCATTTCCAACAAAGAATGCCCATTCGGAAAAATCAGTTTGCACTTACGACCAGGGCATTCGCTTAACAATCCTGGATTCACTTAACTGTGGCGATTCACTTGACAAATATCGTAAAAAGGGTCACAAAATCAAGTGTGACTCAACTTATGACTGCAACAACTGACCAAAATTCCAGTCCCAATTGTGGTCGTAAGTTGAGGATTACTTGTACCTTAATCTTCTATATGCTTCAGTTTCTATTTACGTCTGTTCCCTCAGTAATACAGGTAAGCTTCAACTTACGATCACAATTGAGCCCAAGATTTCTGTTGTTAAGCAAGACAGTTGTGAAATGAGTTTTGTTCCATTTCCTTGCCACGGTTTTAAGTGAATGAACTGCAGTTGTTAAGTCAGTAACACCGTTGTTAAGGGAATCTGGCTTCCCCATTGACTTTGCTCGTCAGAAGGTCGCAAAAGGGGATCATGTGACCCCGGGACCAGGGGTGAAATCCAGCAGTTTCTGACAGGTTCTGACAGGTTCTGGAGAACCGGTAGCGGAAATTTTGAATAGTTCAGAGAACCGGTAGTGGAAATTTTGAGTAGTTCGGAGAACTGGCAAATACCACCTCTGGCTGGCCCCAGAATGGGGTGGGAATGGAGATTTTGCAGTATCCTTCCCCTGCCACGTCCACCAAGCCACGTCCACCAAGCCACACCACGCCCACCAAGCCATGCCCACAGAACCAGTAGTAAAAAAAATTTGGATTTCACCACTGCCCGGGACACTGCAACCGTCATAATTACGGACCACTTGTCAAGCATCCAGATGTAAATCACATGACCATGGGGGTGCTGCCACAGTCATAAGTGTGAAAAACAGTCATAAGTCACTTTTTTCGGTGCCATTGTAACTTTAAATGGTCACTAAATTGGTTTTAAGTCAAGGACTACCTCTATGTCCCTTCTTTTTTTCACCCAGAATCAATTCTACCCAACTTGCAAATGTTTCTTACTGGAGAATTTGAAGGAAAGAGTTGTGAAACCAGAGAGAGCTGGAGTAGAAGCTGTCAAAAGAACAATTGTAATGTGTATAAGACATAATGCGCCTTCCTCAATCCTGTGAAATTAACACTAATCCTAATTAAATGCAAGTTAACCTCTGTACTTCTTGTGAGTGAAGGGAATAAGCCAGTGATGGCGAATCTTTTTGGCACCGTGCCAAAAAGGGAGCGCGCGTGCACGCGTGCAGCACTGAGTGCCAAAAAGGGAGCACTTTGTGTGCTAGTCTGGGCCGCGACCAGGAAGAGGAGCTGCAAAGGGGGCATGCGCGCGCCGGAAGATAAAAAGTCTTCCGGGTTCTCGCGCACATGCGCCGATCAGCTGGCCGGCGCACATGCTCACGCCAGAAAATGGAAGAAAACGCTCAGTTTCTGGCAATGCCGTACACACAAAGCCCAGATGATCGTCACGTGCGCATGCGCGCCAGAAACCCGGAAGAGGTATGGGCAACGCGTGCCATAGGTTCGCCATCACGGGAATAAGCCGTTAGCTTACCTTGCAGTGCTGGAAGCTCTTGGAAAAATCACAGCGAAATAAGATGTTGCTTTGTTACGCAGCTTGAATGTTTAATTCAGTCACCGTTCAGGTTTCCGTAAATTACTTTGAGGCCGTAGTTCTCGGTGATAGCAGGGTTTTTCTTGAAAAATTGAAACTGGCCTTCCTTGCCCTTTAAAAACTGTGTTTTTTTTTAAAAAAAAGAATATTGCAATTACATTCTGCTGAAAGCAAAGGAGTGTTGCCTTTTTTCAGAATTGTTCTTTTTATTTGCTTGTAATGAAAAGCTGAGAATTTGATCAGCCTTCTTAAAAGCACAGAGGTACAGCTAATGGAGTAATATATGATGGGAGCAACTCTTGGTTATTTTGCTTAGAGTCTGATTCCATGTTTGCGTTCTTAGCCTATTTAGGCTGGCAGTTTCTTAAAGAAAAAATATGGAGACGTATTTAGGGGCTAATGGAGTTTAAGGAATCCGGGTTTCTACTCTATAAGCATAGGGAAGTTAACCAGGATTTACTGAACAAGGCAAAATAGTTATGGCTTGATAACCAAGTCCTAGACTGCAGTTTACATACCATAATTCTGGGCTCCCGATCCAGATTTATAAACTCCACCCACCTCTCTCAAAAAATGTTCTCTCTGCTTCTCTGAAGACAATTATTCCCCAAACATTGACTTGATTCATTCATTCTTTCATTCTTTCATTCATTCATTCATTCCCTTTATTATTATTTTTATAAATAACTGAAGGTGGTAAACATACCTAATCCTTCTTCTTCCTCCTATTCTGTCTGCAGCAACAACCCTGTAAAGTGGTTAGGCTGAGAGAGAGGGGTTGGCGCAAATCTTCCCACTCTACATGTTTGAGATGGGACTAGAATTCACCGTCTCCTGGTCATTGGCCCAAAGTCACCCAGCCAGCTTTCATGCCTAAGGCGGGGCTAGAAGTCACCGTCTCCTCGTCATTGGCCCAAAATAACCCAGCCAGCTTTCATACCTAAGGCAGGACTAGAACTCACCATCTCCTTGTCATTAGAGCCGAGGTGGCGCAGTGGTTAGAGTGCAGTACTGCAGGCTACTTCAGCTGACTGCTAGCTGCAGTTCGGCGGTTCAAATCTCACCGGCTCAAGGTTGACTCAGCCTTCCATCCTTCCGAGGTGGGTAAAATGAGGACCCAGATTGTTGGGGGCAATATGCTGACTCTGTGAACCACTTAGAGAGGGCTGTAAAGCACTGTAAAGCGATATATAAGTCTAAGTGCTATTGCTATTGGCCCAAAGTCACCCAGCTGGCTTTCATGCCTAAAGTGGGACTAGAACTCACGATCTCCTAGTTTCTCGCCTGATCCCTTCACCCCTGGACCAAAATCTCTTTGGAGTATTCTCTTGGATATGAGGGCCATTGAGCTTGGTGGTAATTCCTTCTAGGTTGGCTTAAACCCTGCACTAAATGTGATCAGGTTTTCCTTAGTATACTATGTGAACTCACTGTTGTGGCTCAAGCACAAATTGATGACTTAGTCCGTTCTAAGATGAAACCATGGCTTGTTATAATGGATAAGCCCCCCTTCCATAGTCTAGCACGGCCATATGGAAGGTTGAGGATTCTAACAGTATTAAAAATTTCAGACTGGTTCTTGCAACACAGCTACCATGTTGTAGTGTGCTTTGCTTGGGTTCAATTTGTGTATTACGCAAATCTGATGTAGTCCTTTGTGAACCGTGATTTATGGTGTGTGAATCTAGCCAAGTATGGTTTATTCAATAAGGGAGGGTTAAGTCCTGATTTAGTAAGAAGTGCTGCTGAGTCGTACTAAAGAATTAATTGTAGTATATAATCTAGCATTCTGTTTTCCCCAATATTTGGCTAGATGCCTCTACAAATAGTACGTGAATCTGTAGAGTTTTCTAACTATTGCCATCAGCTAGCAAAACAGAGAGAAAATAAAATAAAATAAAACACTAACTGGGCATTTTATTTGCTTTCTGCAAATTGTAGCTTGTCCTCTTTCTAAGACTCCAAAGCCATTCCTTGTCTTAACTGGTTTATTGAATTAGCCGTTAATTGCCTGGTTTATGTATGTAACTCTAAGCCTGAAATTATCATCTAAAACTCGAATGGTTGAATGCCCACCGTCCGATGAACCTGACTAGTAGCTGTTTGTGGACTCCTTTTTTCTGTGAATTTCTGTATGGGGGAAAAAAAAGTAGACTTGAAGATTTTGAGATTCAGTGTTTGCTTGGTGAAGGTTACATGGCTGTTCCTCGACTTACAAATATCCAGTTAGTGATTATTGGAACTTTTGGAAGAAATAGCCATCTGGTTCAGTTCCAAGCTGGGAGAAAGACACTGAAACATGGATTGGATTGGAAAGAGGGTTTCATGATGAAAGAGAACCACCAAGCACATGGTTCACTGGTGTAGCTGAACACATGGAGTTGAGAGTGAGGGGCTGTTATACCTTCTCTTGGGGCTTTGAACTTGAGCTTGCTGTTCCTGTGCAAGAACGTGTATTCTGTTGGCTGTTGTCAGACTCCCATGGGGCCATGTGGGGTCATCTTTGTCTGAGATAAGTTTGGTTGAAGTTTGTTGGGTGATGCAATGTCCTTAGGAGATTTTGCAATGCAGTGAGCTCTGCTGCTAGATAATCCTATTGTGTCCTGGAGGGTCATGTCTTAATCCCATCACCCTGGAGCTGAAGGTCTTTTGTCTTGTAGATAGGCTGGCCCAGTCTTTCTCAATGGGCACCAAATATCTGCTGGGGGCAGGGAGCTGAAGCTCTGAGTTTCTGTCTCCCTTAAGATTTCTATTTCTCTTTTAGTGGAAATATAATATTCTTCCTTTTTAAATATTTCTCAAAATAGTTCATTCTTCTAGGAGGGGTGACTTCCCTCAATATTTACAACAGCATTGAAAAAGGCAACTTACAGTTCCTCACCCTTATGACAGTCATAGCATCCCCATGGTCAACATTCAGGTTAAATAAATGGTAATTGGCATTTATTTAACAAGGTTGCAGCTTTTCAAGGAGCTCCATCATGTGATTGCCATTTGAAACTTCCCAGAGGGCTTTGGACAAGCAAAGCCAATGGGGGAAGCCAGCCCTCGACTTACAACCGTTCATTTAGTGACTGTTCAAAGTTAGAACAGCACTGAGAAAGGGGACTTACGACTGTTTTTCACACTGACGACCGTTGCAACATCTTCATGGTCACATTCAGACGATTGGCAACTGACTCATATTTATGACAGTTGCAGTGTCCCGGGGTCAAGTGATTCCCTTTTGCGACCTTCTGACAAGGGGGAAGCCAGATTTATTTAACCGTTGCAGTGATTCATTTAACAACCATGGCAAGGAAGGTCATAAATTGGGGTGAAATTCACGTAAGAAATGTTTCACTCGGCCACAGAAATGTTGGGCTCAATGGTGGTCGTAAGTCAAGGACTACCTGTATAATTCCCTTAGCAAGTGCAGTTGCTTAACTGTGGCAGAAAAGGTCATAAAACTGGGAACGACTTACTTAACAACCAACTGGTCCCAATTGTGTTCGTAAGTCGAGGGACTACCTCTATGGATTTGAAAATCCATCATCAGTTATGATGATGACCACTCATTCGGATGGTTTGGAAAGAAGACTGAAGAAACAAACAAAAATTAGGCTATTGGTGCTGCTAATCATGGTGGCTGTATGGAATTTTGTCTACAGGTAACTCTTGACGTACGACCACAACCGGGCACAAAATTTCCATTGTTAAGCAAGACAGTTGTTAAGTCAATTTTGCCCCATTTTACGACGTTTCTGGCCCCTGTTGTTAAGTGAATCAATGCAGTTGTTCAGTAACATGGTTGTTAAGTGAATCTGGCTTCCCCACTGACTTTGCTTGTCAGAAGGTCCCAAAAGGGGATCACATGACTCAGGGACACTGCAACCGTCATAAATATGAGTCAGTTGTCGAAGGTCTGAATTGTGATCACATGACCACGGGGAATGCTGCAACCTAAGTGTGAAAAGCTGGGAACGACTTACTTAACAACCAACTGGTCCCAATTGTGTTCGTAAGTCGAGGGACTACCTCTATGGATTTGAAAATGCATCACTTTTCTCAGTGCTGTTGTAACTTTGAACAGTCACTAAATGAACGGTTGTAAGTCGAGGGCTACCTACCTGTACAGGTAAGCGAACCTGGCTTCCCCCATTGGCTTTGCTTGTCTGAAGCCCTCTGAGAAGTTTCAAACGGCAATCACGTGATGGAGCTCCTTGAGAAGCTGGGGAGAACCATGGGGAGGCTGCAACGGTCGTAAGCGTTTGAAAACCAGTCATAAGTCGCTTTTTTCAGTGCCGTGGTAGCTTTTGACGGTCACTAAACGAACGGTTGTAAGTCGATCCCCTGTACTTTCACGAGAAAACTTAACCATTGTAATTTCCTTGATGCATTTGGATTATCCATCTGGCATTGAAACATCTCGAGTAGTTAGACTTCTTCCTTGGTCCTGCAGGAAGTGCATCTGTCAGAAAGGCCGAAGCCATATTTGATTAGAGACTTTGGCCTGCCAGCATCTTCTTAGTGAATCCTCTTTTAACAATGGAGTTTTGTATCTTTCACGCCACAATAGTTGGGAGTTTTTGTTTGGTGTTTTCATCCAGAAGTCATCCTTTTTCTCTCCTGAGATCCTAAAGCAGAATGTTATTTATTTAGCCCTCACTTTGCACTGGCCACCCATGATTAAAGCTGATAGTTTTACACGGTTGTTTCCCCCCCCTCCCAGCCCACATATGCCAGATTGGGAATGGGTGTGTGTGTGTCAGGGAGTAGAGACCAGATAGAGAATAAACCCAGTTAGATCATTGCCCGAGAGGGAGAAAGAGAGAGACCACACCGATTCACCAGGGTCAATGAAAACGAACGGCACGTTATCCTTTTCCAATCACGACAATCAACAACAGAAAGAGCAGAACAAAAACTCATTCTTCTTAGCACAGTGAAACAGCCTGTTCCTCATTACGATGGTTGACAAATGGGCCCTGATGAAAGCATGGAAATAATCAAGAGAGGCGTTCTCTTAGGCCCTGACAGCATGTTATGTTTTCATTAATATCCCATTATTTCCTATGTGTGCGGGAGAGCGATCTGAAACGGCTTGTCTCGATCTGTAGTGTTACAAAACAAAGCGTGACTTCTTTCAAAAAAAACCAAACAAACCCGGATCGTGTTTGTCTGCTTTGATTGGCAGGTCCGGTTTTCTTTCTCCGTGGGAAGGAACTCTTGGTAGTTATCTCTGCAGGCTTCAGGACTTGAAGGAACATCTTCCTCAAGCCAACCTCTGTTTATTTTAAAGACCCAGCTGTTCTGTTGTTCTGTTGACCTTGTTCTTCTTGGACCTTCACGTAAGCAGTTAGAGTCGGTTGCTTTACAATTCAGATGATGAGGGATGAGTGTGTGGGTATCTATGCGGCCATCCATATTTGGATGTCTTGGTCAGCATATTATTAAAAAGATGTAGAGATTCTGGAAAGAGTGCAGAAAAGAGCAACAAAGACGATTAGGGGGCTGGAGACTAAAACATATGAAGACCGGTTGCTGGAATTGAGTTTGTCTAGTCTAGTGAAAAGAGAGATTAGGGGTGATATGATAGCAGTGTTCCAATATTTGAAGGGCTGCCACAAAGAAGAGGAGGTCAACCTATTTTCCACAGCACCAGAAGGCAGGACAAGAAATAATGGATGGAAACTAACCAAGGAGAGATCCAACCTAGAACTAAGGAGAAATTTCCTGACAGTGAGAACAATCAACCTGTGGAACGGCTTGCCTTCAGAAGTTGTGGCTGCTCCATCACTGGAGGCTTTTAAAAAGAGACCGGACAGCCATTTGTCTGGAATGGTATAGGGTCTCCTGCTTGAGCAGGGAGTTGGACTAGAAGACCTCCAAGATCCCTTCCATCTCCAGTTATTCTGTTACGTATTTATTTTCTGCATAGGGATCCATCTATACAGGTTGATGGGGTGATTAAAGGCACCAGGCTAGAAATCAGTTATATATTCGATATAAAATTCATTTCAGGAAGTGAGATAACAGTGACCCCGTTTTCTTAATTTCCAGAGCTGATGACTTAAATTCAGAATACTATCGCTACCATATTATGTATCCTATTTTAGGGAATATACATAGAACGTTTATTACGATTGGTTGAGCTCCATGTTTTATGTAATCTTGCGTCACTGGCCCTTGGTGAATTAGCCCCCCCTCACCCCCAAAAGCCTTTTGATTAGTCTTATTTTTACTCTGGTTTCCGATGAATTCATTCTCCAAATTGGTCCGTATTGATTAAAAACCCAAGTCGTAGCGCTTACTTCCAGACTTGCAAACTGAAAATAGAAAAGCAAGAGAATCAGAGTGATCGATATGCCCCGGCCCAAAGGAAGTGGTGATCAATAATATTTTTCTTGTGCTTATTGATAGGCAAGTCTTCACTAGCTTTAATGTTGAAAAAGGAAAACCAAAGAAAGGAACTTGCGTTTGTTCCGTTGATAACTGAAACTGTGGAGTCAGCCAAATGCTTAGAGATAAAGCAAGACACTTAAAGAATATTTATTTACTTATTAAATTTACTTGCTGCCTGTCTGATTTCAAAGCAACTGTGGGCAGCTTACAGCATTAAAAGCATTAACATATAAGCAATGCTTGAGTAGGGTCTGCAGGATTGTCTGAGACATCACACATCATCTTCACGACTTGTTTTCCTTGTTACCTTCTGGGAGGGGGCTTTGTGGTATCCGAACCAGAACATCCAGATTCAGTCACAGTTTTGTTCTATGCAGCATCAACCTTGTGAATTCTCCAGCTTCCTCTTTCCGCTATGTATAGAGCCGAGGTGGCGCAGTGGTTAGAGTGCAGCACTGCAGGCTACTTCAGCTGACTGCTATCTGCAGTTCGGCGGTTCAGATCTCACCGGCTCAAGGTTGACTCAGCCTTCCATCCTTACGAGGTGGGTAAAATGAGGACCCATATTGTTGGGAGCAATATGCTGACTCTGTAAACCGCTTAGAGAGGGCTATAAAGCACTATGAAGCGGTATATAAGTCTAAGTGCTATTGCTATTGCTATTCAAGATGCAGAGTGGTTAATATTTATATGTATTTATATGTAAAGGTGTAGATCAGGGGTGTCAAACTCGATATCATTGAGGGCCGCATCAGGTTGTGTTTGACCTCAGGGGGCCGGGGTGGGCGTGGCCAGGGTGGGCATGGCCAGCATGACCTCACTCGTGTTAGGGGCGCCTGTGGTGGCCCAAATGCTCTGCCAGCGAAAACGGGTTCCTGGGCCCCATTTTCGGCCATGACAGCCTCCTGCAGCCCTCTGCCAGTGAAAACGGAGCTCGGGGAGCCATGCAGGAGGCTGTCGTGGCCGAAAACGGAGCCTGGGTTCCGCACTTGGCCCTCCCAAGCTTGGCCCTCCCAAGCTCCGTTTTCACTGGCAGAGGCACCCCGGGCCGGTCCTTCGCTGTTTCCAACTAGATCTAAGCACTTCGTGGGCCACATGCGGCCCACGAGCCTTGAGTTTGACAAGCCTGGCGTGGGTATATGCATACGCATGTATATAACGTGTATTATGTGTGATGTGTACACTTTTGAGAGCAAGCAACAGAATTTCATTGTTAATGTGTGCCACTGTGCCCTCAGTAAAAAATGACAATAAAGATTATCTTACCTTACCCTTACCTTACCTTACTTTACCTTATCATAAAAGATAAGTATTTCTAAAACAATGAAAATGGAAATTACAATTAAAAAAAAATAGAATTAGAAGTTGGAGAGGAAGGGAGCAGGGGGGAGGTGGGATTGCCCCTTAATTCATCAACTAATATATTGGATGGAGACATTTTACTGAGAATATGTAGGAGATGACCAGGCTGAGACTGAGCGTGTACGTGTCAAACTCGTCATTAGTCTCGAGTTCCTTCCTGCTCATAAGAGATTCAAGTCCAACCCATCTTGAATTCCATTAACTCTTTATCTACCGCCAATTTCCTTTGGCTGTTAGTAGTTCAGATTCTTGCAGAGAGCACACTCTTGCAATAAACCTTGATATTCCTTTGAACTGCCTGGACTTCCTGATTTTCCCGTGCTTGACAGCATGGTAAACAAATGCTGAGAAGTAGGAAGACCAAATTAAAGAGGTAGGAGATAAGGTTAAGGCAGCAATCCAAAAGCATCTTTTGATGTTTGACTTGGATGTTGCTTGACTCAATGGGAGCATCAAGATTGAAGCAATTTTTTTTGTCAGCTCGAGAATGTTAACGGGAAATGCTTAAACACCCACAAAATCCCGACACAGGAATGTCAGGTTAATGAAGTCCTATAAGGTTGTGTCTAAGTGCCACTGACTAAGTTGGGATGTGTTATTAAGCTATGGATTGTTTTAATTAGTGAGATGGCTGCATTGCCTATGATGATTGAGATACTCTGCCTTGGAAACTTGGGTTTTTTTAACTGTCAAATAAGTTTTTTTAAAATTGTTACTTTTTTTATGATGGGCTTTTATTTATTTTAAACCACCCAGAGTCATTTTTGGCTAGAAGGACAGCTATATGTATGTGAAATATAAAATAAAATATACATAAATAAACAGGGTTTATTGGGTAGACCAGAACTGACTAACATTGCAAAGCAAGCTATACCAAAGTGAAAAGAGTTGCAGTTTGGCTTAGCACAATGTGGAAACGTGCAGCTACTGGTAATCCTGGTTTAGTGACAGTTACAACGGTGATGAAAAAGTAACTTTATGACCAGTCCTCGCATTTACAATCTTCTTAGGTCTGTAAACTCTAGGAAGGTTGAAGTAAGGTTGTATGTGTAGTCATGGTTTCATTTGATGACTGCTCTGCTTAACGATTGAGTTACTGGTTGCAATTGCGGTCGCTAGACAAGGAACTGTATTATGCTGCTTTCTAAAATCCTAGAACAACTTTAGATTTTCCCTCGAAACAATGTATGGGTTCTCTAACTAAAATGATTTACATTCAGATTGTCATTCTTTTTCTTCCTGTTTCAGAATGTGGAGATTCTCAAGTCATCCAGGTCATGGTTGTCCCAAAAGTGCTTTTTCAAGAGGCAACTGGACTTTCTGGGTTTTCTTTGAAGACGCTTTGCTTATCATCCAAGAAGCTTCTTCAGCTCTGACTGGATGGTGGGGAACGGAATGACCAGCTTGCCTGCAAGGTGTATAAATCCTTCCATTCCCTACCATCCGGTCAGAGCTGAAGAAGCTTCTTGGACGAGAAGTGAAACTGTCTTCAAAGAAAAACCAGAAAGTCCAGTTGCCTCTTGAAACAGCACTTTTGGGACTGTTCAGAATGTTGCATTAATAAGTTGGATGGGACCTTGAAGGTCTAATCCAACCCGCAGCTCAAGCAGGAAACTCTATACCATTCCAGACAAATGGCCTGTCCAGTCTCTTCTTACAAACCTCCAGTGTGTTGGAGCACCCACAACTTCTGAAGGCAAGCCATTTCACTGAATAATTGTTTTTACTGTTAGGAAATTTCTCCTTAGTTCCAGGTTGATTCTCCATCCATTGCATCTTGTCCTTCCTTCAGGTGCTTTGGAAAACAGGTTGACCCCCTCCTCTCTGTGACAGCCCCTCAAATATTGGAACACTGCTATCATGTCTCCCCTGGTCCTTCTCTTCACTAGACTAGCCATGCCCAGTTCCTGCAACCGTTCTTCATAAGTGTTATTTATAATATTATATCTGTTGTATATAATAGATATAATATTGCATAATGGTTATTTATTTTTCTTAATGTTTCAAAGAGGAGCGTAAAAATCTGCAGGCATGTTGAAACTGAAAAAAAAAAACACCTCGTTCAGGATCTCGTCTTGAGTTACAAGAAACTGACAATTATCGTTTTTGCAGATTTTTAAAACCGAGGAATGTTGTTTTTGGCTAACGCCATGCCAGCTTTCAGGATCAACTTGCAGAGAAGAATGTGAGCGTGTGTGTGTGCCATCAGCTCTCACTTCTGTGCCACGCATATTGCTTCCCCCCCCCCTTGCCGTCTCCTTGTTCAAGCATAAAACCTCTGTTTGTGAGCTTTCGGAATCAAAAATAGCATAAGGTTCTTGGCATTTAGAAGCGCATGTCTGGAAATTTTGCAAAGGAGAAAGCATGTTTGCTTATGTGAGTTTAGGAAATGTGATGATTCCTTTTTTTCCACATGGACCAAGAGGAAACAAGTTATTTCCATCAACATTCTATTTTATTTATTTATTTATATTTATATTATTTATATTTATATTTATATTATTTATATTTATATTTATATTTATATTTATATTTATATTTATATTTATATTTATATATATTTATATTTATATTTATATATATTATTATAGGCAAGCACAGTCAAGGATGAAGATTCCAACTCCTTGGATTGTAATAATTTTGGGCTTTCTTCTTCTTTGGCTTGACTCTATCTCCCACTCCATACCTCCACTGCCACTCAGAGATGAAACACATATTCCAGGCATTGACCACTCTGTTGCTGAAGTCGTATTTTCTGCAATTGAGTTTGGAGCGGTTTACCTTAAGTTTGTATCTATTGTGTGCTCGTGTATTGTTGTGGTTGAAGCTGAAATAGTCATTGACAGGTAGGACGTTGTAGCAGATAATTTTGTGTACTGCGCTTAGGTCAGACTGAAGGTGGCGTAGTTCTAAGTTGTCTAAGCCCAAAATTTCAAGTCTGGTGGCATAAGGTATTCTGTTGCGAGCAGAAGAGTTCTATATGCAACAAAATAGACATTCTGTATGCAACATCTACATTTATTCATTAACATTTTTTCCTTGGGGAAAAAAATGACCAGGTTTTCTATCAGGAGGGATTTATTTGTATTTGTGACAAGCTACTTGATCCGACTGCATTAAAGCTGAATAAAAATGGTGATATTTGCTAGATTTGTCGGAAAGTGGTTAGCATTTTTTCCTAGGTGACTTTTATTAGTCAGAATCTGTCTGGTTTCAGAAATACGATACAAATAACAATTCTGTAAATTGACAGCTTGTCCTATTATTATTGCCACCCTGTTAAGAATTGTGATGCAGAACGATAAACTTGACTTGAATGAAATGTTCTACCTGGCTACAGGTCTCCTAACTTAATAGAAAGAAAGCAAGAATGCTAAATGTCAGAACAATTTTTATTGCTCTGAATATTTTTGTAGAGTTACTGAAAAGCATTTTAAAACTAGCTTAGCTAACTTTAAAGGAGAATATTTGTGGCTCAGAGTTGAAATGAGGGGTCCTTGGTGCTCTCTGAGCTTGCTTGTTTTCTTGCAGATATTTCATTACCCTAACTAGGTAACTGATGATGTTACCTAGTGTGGTAATGAAACGTCTGCAAGAAAACAAGCAAGCTCAGAGAGCACCAAGGACCCCTCATTATATTTGTAGCTCAGGGTTGAAATGAGGGGTCCTTGGTGCTCTCTGAGCTTGCTTGTTTTCTTGCAGATATTTCATTACCCTAACTAGGTAACTGATGATGTTACCTAGTGTGGTAATGAAACGTCTGCAAGAAAACAAGCAAGCTCAGAGAGCACCAAGGACCCCTCATTAGCTAACTTTATTTGTCCCAGGGCTATCTTTGTTAACTGGCAACCAGTTTCTACATTCATGCTTCTTTTCCTGCTCTGTGGTCCTTTAGCCGGATTGGATAAAAAATGATCCAGATCTTCAGCCTGCCAAGTCGGTTCTGTAACAGTTACAAGTGACCAAGAGAGCCAATTTATAGGCTAGAAACCAGGGAACTGTGAGTTCTAGTTCTGTTTGGACACAAAGCTAGCTGGACGACCTTGGGCCAGTCACTCCCTGTCAGCCCTAAGAAGAAGGCTAGGCCAAGTCATTTCCAAAAATCTTAGCAAGAAAACTGCAGGGATTGGTCCAAACGAATGAAGGTTCCAGGATAATGTTGCAGGATCCAATCTGAGTTGGTTAAGGGGACCAAAGGTTTATTCTTCCAAGTTTTGAGCTTGTCCTATCTTCAGGGAACTTCTCTCTCTCTCCAGAATGTGTGCACTGAGCTGTTCTATGCATTGTATTCATATGGTTCCTGGTTGTGTGTCATTAGTGGAACGGCTTACCTCCAGAAGTTGTGGATAGCAATAGCAATAGCACTTAGACTTATATACCGCTTCACAGTGCTTTACAGCCCTCTCTAAGCGGTTTACAGAGTCAGCCTATTGCCCCCAACAATTTGGGTCCTAGTTTTACCCACCTTGGAAGGATGGAAGGCTGAGTCAACCTTGAGCCTGGTGGGATAGGCCATCACTGGAGGTTTTCAAGAAGAGACTGGCCATTTGTCTGGAATGCTATAGGGATTCCTGCTTGAGCAGGGGGTTGGACTAGAACAGGGGTCTGCAATCTTAAACACTCAAAGAGCCATTTGGACCAGTTTCCCACAGAAAAGAAAACACTGGGAGCCACAAAACCTGGGTGGGTTTGGCCAACTCAACGTCACTCACTCCAACCCAGTCACATGACCCCCTAGTCACGCCTACCCAGCCAGTCATTAGGGCAAAGAAATGGTTGTTAAAAAACACCGGGAGCCACAAAACCCTTTTGACACCCCCTCTCTCCCCCCTCTCTCTGTATCTCTCTCTCTCTATGTCTCTCTCTCTCTCCCTCTCTATCTTCCGCCCTCTCTCTGTATCTCTCTCTCCGTGTCTCTCTCTGTGGCTCTCTCTCCCTCCTCCCTCCTCCCTCCTCTCTCTGTATCTCTCTCTCTCTCTGTGTGTGTCTCTCTCTCTGTATCTCTCTCTCTCTCTCTGTATCTCTCTCTCTAGAAAGCAGAGGACACATCATGGTTTCTTCCCCCCCCCCTCCCCCCTCTCTCTGTGTGTCTATGTCTCTTCCTCCCTCTCTCTGTATCTCTCTCTCTCTCTCGTGTCTCGCTGTATGTCTCTCTCCCCCCCCTCTGATTCTGATATGAGGCGTCGGGCAAGCCATGAGGCACTCTCGCAGTTCCTTGCGCAGCACAGTGAACTTTACCGTGCTTCACAGTGAACTTTACCGTGCTGTGGCGGGGCCAGGAGGGTGCGCACGAGCTGGGAGACCCTCAATCGAGCGGCCGGGCTCGGCCAAAGCACAGCAAAGGCGCGTGGAATGGCCGTCTGCTCGCTTGAGGAGGGTCTCCCCACTAATGCGCACCCTCCCGGCCCCGCCACAGCCAGCCAGGGGGTCATGAGAGCGGGGGGAGGAGGAGGGTCGCCTGAAGGGAAGCCTCTGCCGTGGCTCGCACTCGTTCCTCAGCCAGCCTGGATTTCCAAAAAGTTGCCAAGAAGAAAGAAAAGGAGTAGCGAAGAGCCCCAAGGACAGCTCGCCGGCTTTCCGAGAGAGAGAGAAGAGACAGAGCAAGAGAGAGAGAGAGAGAGAGAGATACAGAGATACACACACACCGGTCAGGCCAGTGTCTCGGGGCGGAGAGCAGGTTGTGCATCTCCCCAAGTAACCGAGGCATGCCCAGCATCAACAAGGGCCGGAAGAAGCTCCAGCAAGAGGAGAGCAGGTTGCGTTTCTCCCCCGCCCAGCACCAACAATGGCTGGAAACAGCTCCAGCAAGACTGAGGCGCCGGAGAATCAGCCCCGGCCGCTTCTCCATCCCCTGCCATCACCCTTACCTTCTCAGGCCAGGCGAGGAGTGACTGGGAGGGGAGGGCGAGGGGCGGGGCCAGCCAGTGGTGCGATCACCCGACAGCAGGGGACCCAAAGAGCCGCATGCAGCTCCGGAGCCGCAGGTTGCAGACACCTGGACTAGAAGACCTCCAAGGACCCAACTCTGTTATTCTGTAAAGTGGGGGAGAGAAGATAATCCCCTCCCCCTTTTAGGGATAATATTCTTATCCTAGGATACTGTAATGTTTTCTTTCTACTGTTTGCATTTCAGATCCATGATTTCCTGTTGGCGGTGCTGTTAAGCTTCAACATATTTGCACAGATTGTTTGGATGGGTAGTAATTGCTGGATAAAAAAAAAAATTGGAGACAAGTCAATTAGCAGCTTGCTCTTGGCTGGATTAGTGTTTGTGCTTGTGTTTTCTGCTGAGAAACAAATTGAGGACATTATTGCTGTCTCCCGTGACTCGATTGCTCGGATTGATGTTTTCCCTCCCCTTAAACTGTTCTGAATTGATTTCTCTGGGTGCCCCGAATTTCCCAGTTTGGGAGTTGGGTTTCCCAACAGGATTCCCAGTTAGGAAGTTAAGTTTTCTTAAATTAGAACTTCAGGTGTGCAGAAAAATCACATTTCCTTCCACTCAAACTGCCAATTGAAGAAGTTCATCTTTGGTGCTGTGGTTCAGCCACTAAGTCATGTCCGACTCTTCATGACCCCAGGGATCATAGCAAACCGGACCCCTCTGTCCTTCACATCTCCCAGATTTGGCCCAGATTCATATTCCTTGCATCGATGACATCGATCTAACCACCTCATCCTCTGCCATCCCTCTCTCTTTATTGCCTTCCCTCTTTCCCAACATCAGGGTCTTCTCCAAGGAGTCCTCTCTTCTCATTTGGTGGCCAAAAGTATTTGAGCTTCAGCTTCAGTTTCTGTCCTTCCAAAGAACAGTCAGGGTTGATTTCTTTTAGGGTTGACTGACTGGATCCCCTTGCAGTCCGAGGGACCCTCAAGTTCATCTTACGCAGTCCAGTTTCCATTTCCTTTGCCTTCTGAGCAGGTCAAAAAAGTCAAGATGACAGCCACAAGAGCGCCACTGAAGCTCAGCCTTGTTGTGACCCAGCGCGGCAAGCCCCCAGGAAACCACATACACACACTGTTTTCCAAAACAAAGAAGACTTTACCACTAATAAATGCAGCTTAGTAGTAAGTTGGTTACAAGTTTTTCACCATAGTTCTTGTTGAAAATCACAGAACACTTTGGCCGGGATTCCAAATACAAAACTACAAACAGGTCATTAAGTCCATAAATTATCCTCACTTGCTGGAGTTGGCCAAGAGCCCAGACTGGAGTTATTCCAAAGTTCAAACAGCAGCCAGGCAAAATACTTGCGTTGTTTCCAGCAAGAGTTTCCGCTGTGATGCAACCTTAAATAGTCTTAGGGCGTGGCCCCTCTGCCTGCAGGTTTACATGTGAGGAGACCTCCTCCTACAGAGCCACTCTTGCCGGCTAGCTGCCCTGCGTGCCCTAGCATCAATCAGAGGCTCCTCCTCTTCACTGGAGTCACTTAACTCCTGCTGGGGAGGTGCAGAAGGCCCTGGTTGATTATCGTCCTCTGGCCCTGCGTCCTCCTCGGTCTCGGACTCAGGTGCCGGAGATACAGAATGATCTTGCCACCCCATGGTCGGTTCTTGGTCTTCCGGATCCATGAGCAGCTGCGCGGGACTTGGGCAAGCCACAAACACGCCTGGTGCTGCATATACAATCAAGCAAGGAACTGATCTCACTGTTTTTGGACTCCATTTTGACTTATTGGATCATACCTGCAGACACCTTTGCCGCTGAGACGAGACTGGTGAACTCAGGTTACATTCTATAGTTGAATGTAGGGGAAGGAGTGGCAGAACGTGGAGGTGGAGTTAAAAGAGGGATCAGCCTAGAATTCCTACATAGCCACAAGAGAGCTAAGTCCAATTTCCCTTGAGTGTCGTTGACCCTTATCTAACTCCTAGCAGGTGCTAACTCTTGAGAAGTTTCCTGTGCATAGGCATGAGTAGCAATAAATCACTTTAATTGGAACTACCATTTGTGGACCTGGTCTTTCAAGCCTGACATTGAATTTCAGTTCTGTAATCTTTTGAAACAATTTCGAAAGTGCCTAACTTAGTAGATGCTGCTTTCTGGTGTAGGAAGTTAGCACCCACCCCTCTCCTAGAAAAATGAAATATTTTAGGAATATTTCCCCTAAAAGGGAGGCAGAAACTCAGCTCCCCCCCCACCTTTGTCAATGGGCCATTAAGGCCTGGGCCAGTCTATTCTACATAACAAAGATCTACCTCCTTCAAGCAGAGCCATAATAGGAATTGCCCAAAGCCCTTTCATTACATCATCACCCAGCAAAGCTCAACCAAGCCTGGGACTCAGGACAGCCTACAGAGTTGCCCCTGCATGGCCCCATGGGAGTCTGACAACCAATCAGAACACAAGCTCAAATTCAAAACCCAACAGAGGACATAAAACCCAGGCACTCTCAGCATCTCTTCTCTTTTCTGCCCAGAACCTCAAACCACGTGGTCCTGTCCACCATTAAAAACCATCTTTCCAATCAGCCACCATGTTTCCAGTGTCTTTCTCCCCACTTGGAACTGAACCCAGATGGACATTTCTTCCAACAATTGTTTTCAGCTAGGAATGGATAGCACCGAGAGAAAATGATTGGGCCAAGCACACCAAGTTGGCTTTGTGCCCAAAGCAGGACTGGAACTCAGGGTCTTCTGGTTTTTTTAGCCTGATGCCTTCACCATGACACCAACGTGGCTCACGCAAAGTTTAGGTGCTCCAAAATTCGCCCAATAATGGGAGTGTTAGGAATTCATAATCCAAACAGCTGAGTCAGAAACATAGATGACTCATCAAGTTTGCTTTATTCATTCCTCAGGAATTGGAAACTAACCACAAGACGTCACGTTAGTCATCTTGTTTAAAAACACCATAATGCAGATGAAAGGTACTTTCTTCAGGATGTGAAACTTCAAGAGGTGATAAGCTTTCGGAGAAAATCCATTTTGCATCAATCAGTATTCAAGAAAATCTTCCGACAGGCTGGGTTAAGTGCACAAATGTTTGGGCAGACATGGAAGAAAAAAAGAATGTACTCACTACAAGTAGGTCATTAAAAGAATGATAAGACCAGGAGTGAAATTCAGCAGGTTCTGACAGGTTCTGGAGAACCGGTAGCGGAAATTTTGAGTAGTTCGGAGAACCGGCAAATACCACCTCTGGCTGGCCCCAGAGTGGGGTGGGAATGGGGATTTTGCAGTATCCTTCCCCCAGGAGTGGGGAGGAAATGGAGATTTTGCAGTATCCTTCCACCAGGAGTGGGGAGGGAATGGGGATTTTGCAATATCCTTCCCCTGGAGTGGGGTGGGAATGGAGATTTTGCAATATCCTTCCACCAGGAGTGGGGAGGGAATGGGGATTTTGCAGTATCCTTTCCCCAGGAGGGGGGTGGGAATGGAGATTTTGCAGTATCCTTTCCCCAGGAGTGGGGTGGGAATGGAGATTTTGCAGGACCAGGAGTGGGGAGGGGCTGGGGATTTTACAGTATCCTTCCCCAGGAGTGGGGAGGGGATGGGGATTTTGCAGTATCCTTCCCCTGGAGTGGGGAGGGCATGGAGATTTTGCAGTATCCTTCCCCTGCCGCACCCACCAAGCCACGCCCACCAAGCCACACCACACCCACCAAGCCACGCCCACAGAACCAGTAGTAAAAAAAATTGGATTTCACCACTGGATAAGAGCACTCTGATAATTATATGCAAATTGATGTCCTGAACAACAACAACAACAACAACAACAAACCCAGCTGCAGCAAGTGTGAATTTTGAACACTTAACAACTCTCCTCACCGGTACTTTATCCTGTGTTATTAAATTTACGCAAACTGTGGTGAGCAAGACAGGCAGTCCAGTTCATTTAGTGACCGTTTAAAGTTACAACTGCACTGGGAAAAGTGACTGATGACAATTTGTCACACTTACTGTAGCACGGTATATGTAATGGTTGGTGTGAATGTCCGTGAGAAACAGGAAGACAAGGAAGACCAAACTAGGAAATGATACAATAAATGGCAGCTTATCCAGAAGAAGCAATCGGATTGTGAAAAATGTTTCTGAAGAACCTTCTCTAATTTCTCGAATTATAGCAACAGCAGTCGCATTTAGACTTATATACCGCTTCACAGTGCTTTACAGCTCTTTCTGAGTGGTTTACCGTGTCAGCATCTTGCCCCCAACATTCTGGGTCCTCATTTTTACCGACCTCGAAAGGATGGAAGGCTGAGTCCACCTTGAGCTCCATCGGGATCAAACTCCAGGCTGTGGGCAGAGTTTGCCTGCGCCACCAGGGCTCCTTTGATCAAGTAATGCTTTAGAACAGGGGTGTCAAACTCAAGGCCCGTGGGCCGCATCCGGCCCATGGTGTGCTTAGATCTGGCCCACGGGGCCGCCCTGGAAACAGTGAAGGACTGGCCCGTGGTGACTCTGCCAGCAAAAACGGAGCTCCGTTTTCATCTGCGACGGCCTCCTGCAACCCTCTGCCAGGACGCGGCCCTCCCGAGCTCCGTTTTCGCTGGCAGAGGGTTGCAGGAGGCCGTCGCAGATGAAAACGGAGCTCGGGAGCCCGTTTTCGCTGGCAGAGCGCTCAGGCCACCACATGCGCCCCTGACACGAGTGACGTCAAGCTGGCCATGCCCCCCCCCCGAGGTCAAACACAACCCTGATGCAGCCCTCAATGAAATCGAGTTTGACACCCCTGCTTTAGAACAAGGGTATCCAACCTTGGCAAACTTTACGACCTGTGGATTTCAACTCCCAGAATTCCTGGCTGGGGAATTCTGTGACTTGAAGTCCACAAGTCTTAAAAGTTGCCAAGTTTGGACACCCCTGCTTTAGATTAGAAGATGCATCCCAAATACAGGCAAGCCTACAAGAAATGACATTCAAACTTCCTGGCACAGCAGCCAGCATAAATAACTTGTATTTTTTTTAGAAAACAAGGGCATAGAAGAAAGCCACATGCTGTGAAAGGAAATTGCCTCTCTGAAGCTAGGACACCCCTTTGTTCTTCGGAAACTTATGCTTAGCTTGCTGGCAGATTGGCAGACAAACAGATTCTTGATGCTATTTTCCTTTTGAATCCTTTGCCGGAGGGCCTCTGATTTAAGGAAAAGACGCTGGAAGTTAGTATAAAGGTTTCTTCTGCACTTCAGCCAAAGACAGCAGTTTTTGGCAAGGAGTCATGGCGTATCTACTGCCTCTATATATGTTTTAGCAAGACAGTAAATTGCCACAGCGTGTTGTTTCGGTCTGTTTGTATTGGAAAAAGGTAAATCTTTCTGGACAGTAGAAAATAACTTCAGGTATTTATTACTGTGATCAGTGAGAAGAGTCCTCATCTTGAAAACAGCTGTGATACAGATATGTATCCAATAGAAGGGAATATGTGTAGCTCAGGGTTGAACTGTGGACTCCTTGATGCTCTCCTAGCTTGGTTGTTTGCTTGCAGACTTTTCATTACCCAACTAAGTAGCATCATCAGTGCTGGCATCATCAGTGTGAGGTTTTCTCCCTGTTTGTATACAGTAGCTTGTCCTGTCAGTGTTGATGGGAGTGTTGTGTTCTCCTTGGTGGTTTCTTGATTGGACTATTGTTTAGTGCTTGATTGTTTGTCTGATTCCAACTGAAGGGAATCTCTGTAACTCAGAGGTCCTTAGTGCTCTCACAGCTTGGTGTTTTTTTTTTTGTGCTGCAAACCTTTCATTACCAAACTAGATAACATCATCAGTCCTAGCTTTGCCTACATGCAAATTTCCCCCATTCCCCCAGGAGCCGTGGTGGCGCAGTGGTTAGAGTGCAGTACTGCAGGCTACTTCTGCTGCCTGCCGGCTGCCTGCAATTTGGCAGTTCAAATCTCACCAGGCTCAAGGTTAGACTCAGCCTTCCGTCCTTCCGAGGTGGGTAAAATGAGGACCCAGATTGTTGGGGGCAAGAGGCTGACTCTGTAAACTGCTTAGAGAGGGCTGTAAAAGCACTGCGAAGCGGTATATAAGTGTAAGTGCTATTGCTATTGCTATTTCCATGCTTTCTGAAGAGTGACATCCATATGTGGTATCAATAGAAGAGAACATTTATAGCTCATGTTTGAAACATGGGATCCATTCTTGGGGCTCTCTGAGCTTGGTGGTTTGCCTGAAAACATTTCATTACCCGGCTAAGTAATAATACTGATATTTATGGAGATGATATTGTATACTGAAGGGTCAAAAAAACCAAAGCATTGTGTAGTTTCTTTGTGTGACGCTTTGGTTCACAGCTAACGCTAAGCCACGGCTTGTATGATCATAATGTATTGAGTAAACCGAAATTCACTCATCATGCTAAACCAGAGATTGGGAATGCAGCCCCCACAGGTTCTGTTTCCTCTTAAAATGTTACAGCATGTAAGAGCAGTGTTTCTCCCCAGCCTGGCTGGGGAATTCTGGGAGTTGAAGTCCACAAGTTTTAAAGCTGCCAAATTTGAACAGCCCTGCTCTGGGATTTCTCATATTATTGTCTGTAAAGGTTCAAATGAAGGTCTCTGGCATGGAGGCATTTGCTTCTGTCCATGGTCCTGAAGCTTCTTCAGCATTGTCCCTGGTGGCACCATTGGAGGAACTAGTCCTTCTCTCTCTCTCTCTCTCTCTCTCTCTCTCTCTCTCTCTCTCTCTCTCTCTCTCTCTCTCTCTCCCCCAGAAGCCCAACCGGGCGCGGGCAAGCGCAACCTTGCTGAATTCCATTCCGTTCCATTCCATTATTCCATTCTCTCTCTCCTAGAAGAGCAAATGGGGGTGGGGAAGAGAAACCTTGCTGAATTCCATTCCATTCCGTTCCGTTCCATTCCATTCCATTCCTCTCTCTCTCTCCCCCCCCTCTCTCTCTCTCCTAGAAGAGCAAATGGGGGTGGGT
>QLTV01003650.1:970977-984755 GCA_003457575.1 Thermophis baileyi
CTCCTCCTCCTCCTCCTCCTCCTCCTCCTCCTCCTCCTTCTCCTTCTCCTTCTCCTTCTCCTTCTCCTTCTCCTTCTTCTTCCATAGATTGGTAGGGCAACTGAGAACCTTTGGGGCATCTTCCAGTTATGATCTTCCTGCTTAGTTGCTTCAAAACAAATGGTGCTATACTTGTCTTTCAGTTCTCTATTTCTTTCATTTCTATTCTGCCACAGACCAAGCGACGTTTTGGCAGATTTGCTTGACACAGAAACATGAAACTGTTCACAGTAGCTCTTTAAATACAGCACACTATTTAAAACAAAGCCAAAGAAAGTCCAAGCAAACCAAAATCAAAATAGCAGAATGATCCATGAGATAAAAATAAGGAGGTAAGATGTGACCATCCTTAGCTAGTTAGAGCAGTCTTTGGAAACAGTTTGGGTTTCTGAATGCAATAAATGAGGGAGGGGGAGATCTGGTTTCTACTGGGAGGCCGTTCCAGAGGATTGATGCTGGAAGTGAAATGCAGCATCTCTTGGCTTCACCTCCTTTCACTTCCCAACTGGTGGAAACTAAGGACAGATTCTCCCTAGAACAGGGGTGTCAGACTGGATTTCTTTGAGGGCCAGATCAGCATTGTAGTTCTCCTGTACACTGCATGAGTCAAAAAGAGGGCCGTGAAAATATTTTCTGACCCCTCGCATCCTGGACATAAATTGTTTCAACTCCTACCCTCAAAACGAAGCTATAGAGCACTGCACATCAGAACAACTAGACACAAGAACAGTTTTTCCCAAACGCCATCACTCTGCTAAACAAATAAACCCCTCACCATTGTCAAACTATTCACTAAGGCTGCATTACTATTACTATTAGTCTTCTCATCGTTTCTATCACCCATCTCCTCCCACTTATGACTGTATGACTGTAACTTGTTGCTTGTATCCTTAAGATTTATATTAATATTGATTGTTTCCTGATTGCATATTTGTACCCTATGACAATACTTAAGTGTTGAAGTGTTGTACCTTATGATTCTTGATGAATGTATCTTGCCTTTTATGTACACTGAGAGCATATGCACCAGAGACAAATTCCTTGTGTGTCCAATCACACTTGGCCAATAAAGAATTCAATTCTATTCTATCCTCCGTGGGCTGGCCGGGGGGGGAGGGGGGGAGACGGGATGGATGTCTCCTGCAGCACTCTGCTGGCCAAAACGTTTTGGCTGCCAGAAGCACCACGGGCTGGTCCGTTGCTATTTCCAGGCCGGCCCTGTGGGCCAGATGTAAGCACCCCGCAGACCAGATCCGGCCCACAGGCCTTGAGTTTGACACCCCTGCCCTAGAAGGTATTTTAAGTAACTACTTAAGAAAAGTGAGTTTGTCTTGGTAGGAATGTATATTACTGAGATTCCACTAATGGTTGTGAGTATAACAGGGTTAAGAACTATGGGACTTCCAGATCCCTCAGAACCTGATGGACAGGCAGGTACTGGCCAATAAACCAGACATCATGGTGGTAGAGAAGGATGAGAGGACAATATGTGGACTAGACCCTCCCAAGTCCAGATGGAGATTCTCCAAAAAGTCATGGAGAATGGACTGAGATCCCATGGGCCTTCCAGATGCAGACAGACAGACAGACAGACAGGAACAATCCACCAGACATTGTGGTAGTAGACAAGGACCAAAAGACAATAGTGGTGATAGATATAGTGGTGCCAAGTGACAACAACTTCAGGAAGAAGGAGTAGGAGAAGCTGGAAAAGGACCAGGCGTGAAGGTGGAACTAGAGAGGATATGGAAAGTAAAAGCCTAAGTGGTCTCGTTGGTGACAGGAACAGTTGGGGCTGTGAGTCCTTAGCTGGGAGAGCGGCTTCAACAGATCCTAGGACCGTGATGGCGAACCTATGGCACGCGTGCCGGAAGTGGCACGCAGAGCCATTTCTCCCGGCACGCAAGTCATCGCCCAGCTCAGCTCAGCTCCACCGTGCATGCGCGTGCACCTCCCGCCGGCCAGCTGATTTTCAGCCCGTTACCGGACTTCTGGGAGGCCCGTTTTTTGCCAGACTCCGGAGGCTTTCCTCGAGCCTCCGGGAGGGCGAAAACGGCCTCCCCCGGGCTCCAGAGGCCCTCCAGAGGCCGGAAACAGGCCCGTTTCCGGACTTCCAGTACTTCCGGTAGGCCCATTTTTCGCCCTCCCCAGGCTCTGGAGGCTTTCCTCGAGCCTCCGGGAAGGGCGAAAACTGCCTCCCCTGGGCTCCAGAGGCCCTCCGGAGGGGCCTGGGGGAGCATGGGGGGGTCACACACGCATGCGTGGGGGGCGGGTGGAGCGTGGTGGGTCACACATTCATGGGAGGCGGGGGGAGCACGGAGGATGTGCGCGCATGCGCAGGGGGCGGGGGGCGGGGTGTGTGTGTGTCGCGTGTGCATTGCATTATGGGTGCCGGCACGCGAAGAGAAAAAGTTTAGCCATCACTGTCCTAGGAGCAACATCAGAGCTCTTTGTCTGGAAGGAACAGCTCGGATCTACACAGAACCCTCAAACTCCCAGACCTCCGATAAAAAAACCCGAGATTGAGGAAGACACAAACCATCCATAAGAGTAAGAAAGGAATTTTTATACACACAAACATATATTAGTTGGAAGGGATAATCGTCAGTTGGCCTGATACGACTTGAATTCTGTGATGTCCCTTATTCTTGCTCCCGGCTGATGGTGTTCTTTGCAAAGAGATTATCAGGTTGACACACCTTTGTCCCTTTTCCTCGTGGTAGTGAGTTGCCATTTACAATGTGTCTTTGGTTTGTCTTCTTACAAAGCACAGCTGAAGTCCCTCGGCATTTCGCTGCTGTAGTCAAATACTGTTTTTTTTCCTTCCCCCCCTAAAGAGTAAGAGCTACCTAAGGTCCTAATATTTTGAAGTACATTCTATGCCTTTTCTTCCTTTCAGCCATCATTGGTTTGTTTGATTCTTTGTTTGACTTGTTCTTCCAGAGAGAAGCTTTCCCTGTCAGCTTCAGTTGTAATGCTTCCTTTGTTTAGTCTAATAAATCTCTTATGAACTAAAGTTTGACTACTTGCTTCAAGGCTCTTCCCCACCATCCGGCCCCAAGCACCAGTATCAACCTGAACATGCTGTTGTTAAACATTGGTTACTCCCTGTTCAAGCTTTCTCAATGAACTCGCTCCCTGGAAACCGGCTACCTTATATTCCTTCCACAAGCTATGTGGCAGCTTCTCCTTGCTCAGTGAGAAGCAGTCAGTTAGTTACCCACAGCAATCATCAGCATATTGCTTTAAATCAGCAGCTGCTCAGAGTTTTTAAGAAGAGATTGGACAACCACTTGTCTGAAATGGGATAGGGTTTCCTGCCTGAGCAGGGGGTTGGACTAGAAGACCTCTAAGGTCCCTTCTAACTCTGTTATTCTGTTGTTTTGTTGTTCTTTCCATCCCTCAAGCTGAATTCAAAGTCCCTCAAAACCAACAGCTCTGAGAAGTCCTTGGTGCTCTCTGAGTTTTCTTGCAGACATTTCATCACCCAACTAGGTAACATCATCAGTGCTAGAAGACAGTGGGGTATGTTCTCTTTTTATACACAAGTGGTTTGTCCTCACAGGAAGCATATAAACAGGAAGCAAATCCCTTCTAGCACTGATGATGTAACCTAGTTGGGTCATGAAACGTCTGCAAGAAAACAACGAAGCTCAGAGAGCAGCACCAAGGACCTCTCATTTCAACCCTGTGCTACAAATATTTTACTCCAGTGATCCCAACAGCTCTTGTTTACTCTCTCCTCTTCCTTATCTCCTCCTCCTCATGAACTCCACACCAAATTGCTTTGACCTCTTCTTATCCACAGACTTTATTTAGCGGCTGTCGAATAAATTAATCCAATTGTTATAGAATACACGTAGGGGGTTAAACCCTGAGGTGGGCAATATGCTCCAAGAGGTATGGAGCAGAGGTGGTATTCAGCTGGTTCGGACCAGTTCGGGTGAACCGGTAGTGGTAATTTTGAATAGTTCGGAGAACCGGCAAATACCACCTCTGGCTGGCCCCGCCCTCCTACCCCCGCCGTTCCCTGTCCTATATTCCCTTGTTTTTTAGCTCAGCCAATTCGCGCTGCAGAGCGGATTGCCGCGCCTCAGC
The DNA here is from genome assembly GCA_003457575.1 of Thermophis baileyi. NCBI lineage: Eukaryota > Metazoa > Chordata > Lepidosauria > Squamata > Dipsadidae > Thermophis > Thermophis baileyi. Next base: position 975,115 of record QLTV01003650.1, read on the forward strand.
TGAGGTAAACAACAGCTCACCTCACCAGCGCTGACACCGGGAGCGGTCTTTTCAAGCATGCGTGCAAGCGCGCAGCTTGAAAATGTGTGTGAGCAAAGTGCATGCGCCGATGGCCGTGTGCATGCACTCACATTTTCGGTGCTGGGCGAACCGGTAGGTAAATTATTTGAATACCACCTCTGGTATGGAGCCATAACAGAATGTTGCAAGCCACAATTTCATTCATCGACGTGAAGGCTATGCCGTTCAGTTGCAAAATCTGGAGAAAGCAGAGCTGATATCGGAGCTGAATGAGCTGCAGAATCTTTTACTCTCTCTCTCTCTTTTTAATGTTATACTCTATCTGCGTTCAAAGGCTAAGTGCCATTGTGAAAATGACAGTGTTTGAAACGGGCTTCTGTTCTCTCTGTTTCTGCAGTGATAAATTTTAAAGGAACGGCAGCAATTTCATCTCTCTTTGCTGGGCTCTAGGTGTTGTTACTGATACTCTAGAATTTGATGCATTCAAATGACTCTCGGAGCTAATGATCTGAAAACGATGCCCGGTGCTTAAAGATGACTTCCATTAGCAGCCTTATAAATAACATCTCCCAGGCAACTTTATCAGTCTCGGACACACTAGCTGAAATATGCAGAACTGGCGGAGAAGATGATCTGTAGCAGGTTTTCTGCAGCAAGGCTGTGGTTTGCAGAGGAGGCAAACAAGCCATGTTCATGTCCCCAGATGTGACAGTGAAGATAGTCAATCGTTCAGGTAGAGTTCTCTAGAAGTTGCGTCATGACAACCGGTCTTCTTGTTGGTTCAAAACGTTTCGCTGCTTATTCAGTCTGAGCAGTTAGGGGGATCCTATATATGTCTTCCGAGGGGGGCGCAGTGGCTCAATGGATAAAGACACTGAGCTTGTCAGCTGGAAAGCTGAAAGCCTGTGTTCAAGACCCAAGTGCCATGTGATGGGGTGAGCTCCCGTCCTCGCCTCAGCTCCTGCCAACCCAGCAGTTTGAAAGCATGCAAATCATCCTCTTTTAACGACTCCATAATCCCTTGCGGGGTGGAGTCTGGGCAACTGAATGGAGCTGAGTGTTTACTGGCCGGATGCCCTTCCTGTCGCCAATGCGGAGCTTAGTTCAGCAGATATATTCTCATTGTGCCCAGAGAGAGAAATATCTGCCTCTACCTAGGATCGAACTCACAGCCTCTTGATTGTGAGGCGAGAGCTCCACCTCTAGGCCACCGCACCATTGAAAGCACGCAAATGCGAGTAGATAAATAGGTACCACTTCGGTGGGAAGGTAACAGCGTTTCGTGTGCCTTGGTGTATAGCCATGCTGGTCACATGATCACGGAAATGTCTTCGGAAAACGCTGACTCCCTCAGGCAAGAACGGAGATCTTCGTTTCTTGGCTGAGGGAGCCAGCATTGTCTGAAGACATTTCCATGGTAATATGACCAGCATGACTATACAAGAAACGGTAATACCTTTCCCTTGAGTCAGATGCAACTGGAGAGGGGAAACCTTTATCTTTACCTTTATGTATGTTTTCCAGGTGGGTATTATAACAAAAACATCTTACTTTCTGGATCACCTCAGATGGCCCTGTTTAACTAGTGGGCCCTGAAGCGGTCTGACTGTCGGATTGTTTAAGGTGGGCAGAAACTACCAAAGATAGCTGGCCTACGAATTGCCCAGACTTTTTTGGAAATTGGCTGGGAAACAAATAAATAAAATCAGGCACTGCACCCAAGATCCATTGATCCCAAGAGAAAGAGCATCATTACATCTGCTGCTGCTGATAAACGGCAGCCTGAGAGCTATAAAAACAACATTCATCAAGGGAGTTGTTCATCTAGACTGGTCAGGCCTAAAAAGTATGGGGTTTTTTTTTTGTAGGATCTGCCACATGACTGGACCAAGAAGATACAGAAATGACATATTTACTTCTGATTCATTCCTGTCAAGTCAGGGGGTTCTTTTGCTGAGGGGTGTTCTTAGCTGTCCATTTCAAAATGCTGGAAATGAACATTACTGAACAAACTGAAGAGCCTGTTTGGTTTAGTGGTTAATTGCATCGAGCTAGAAACCAGGAGACTGGGAATTCTAGTTCAATCTTAGGCATGAAAGCCAGCTGGGTGACTTTGGGCCAATCACCAGGAGATGGTGAGTTCTAGTCCCGCCCTAGGTATGAAAGCCAACTGGGTGACTTTGGGCCAATCACCAGGAGACGGTGAGTTCCAGTCCTAGCTGGGTGTCCTTGAACCTCCTTTCTCTGCCCAACCCACCTCACAGCTTTCTTGTGCAGAAAATAGGAGGTGGAGGGACAATGAGGTATCTTTGCCAACTTGAATTATTTATAAAAAAGGAAAAAAAAATAGGCATAAAAATAAACAGGTATAAAAATAAATAGATGACTTGGCTCAGCACTGGTATATTTCTCTTTGGCAAATTGCTGTTCTCGAAATATACGCGAGTCCCATCCAACGCCATCTGGTTTGCATCTGAGTAGACGCCGAGAGGCTTGTTTAAAGCACAGCCACAGAAAGTCTCGTGAGATGGGTCGGCTTGAGGATAGCGCTGCCTTCTAATAATAATAACTGTTCGGCCCTTCCTGTGGTTATGGCTGCTGCAGTTCCCAGAGCATTTGTGAACCTCATTTTCATCTCTTATGTTTTTGTTTCTCTGAAAAGCCACCGAAGCTGCACCTCAAATAAAGTGAAATTGCTCCACAGTAGCCCAACGGTGGCTATCTTTAACTGGCAATCATTAGTAGAATTACTGAGCTGTGAATCCAATGTTTGAATAGTTCTAGGAAGCAATTATCGTGGCTTTGATTTGGAAACACGAAAAGCTTGATTTAAACCGGTCTGCTGTTTTAGCACGAAGCTTGCCCCTGAGATGTTCTGAAAGATGCTTTCTTGTAAAAGTGACAAATCTTTGTCCCCCACAGTCTATTTTGGGGCATCGCTGTGTCTCCTGGAAGTGTCCATGCCTAAACACCATGATGCCAAAATAGGAGTTAAGATGGCAACCAGATGTTTTCTTTGATCAAAGTCTGCCTGAAAATCTATGCAGATTCTCAATCATCCAGGTCATGGTTGTCCCAAAGGTGCTTTTCCAAAAGGCAATTAGACTTTCTTTCTTTGTTTTTTTCCTTGAAAAAAAACAAAAACCCACCTTCTCAGACCCGAAGAAGCTTCTTGGATGATACAGATACAGATTAACAGAGTTGGAAGGGACCTGGTAGGTCATCTAGTCCAACCCCCCGCCCAGCAGACCCAACACCATTTCTGACAGGCGGCAGTACAGTCTCTTCTTGAAAGCCTCCAGTGATGAAGCTCCCACAACTTCTGAAGGCAACTTCTGTTCCATGGGTTGATTGCTCTCACTGTCAGGAAATTTCTCCTTATTTCCAGGTTGAATCTCTCCTTGATCAGTTTCCATCCATTATTCCTTGTCTGGCCTTCGGGTGCTTTGGAAAATAGCTTGACCCTTTCTTCTCTGTGGCAGCCCCTCCAATATTGGAACACTGCTATCATGTCACCCCTAGTCCTTCTTTTCCTTAGACTAACCAAACCCAAATCCTGGAGGCTGTTTTTTTAGACTGGAGGCTAAAACATACGATGAACAGTTGCAGGAACTGGGCATGGCCGGTCTAGTGAAGAGAAGGACAAGGGGAGACATGATAGCAGTCTTCCAATATTTGAGGGGCTTCCACAGAGAGGAGGGGGTCAAGCTATTTTACCAAGCACCTAAAGCACCTTTGGGTCTGCCTGAAAGCCACATTTTTTTGGGGGGGAAAACAAACTCTCATTTTTCACCCTTTGAAGAAAGGAAATTTCTATCAGGTGAAACAGTTTGCAGTGTGAGAGAAAAGATGGGAGGGGGGAAATTAGACCCGGTGCGTACATCACCCTAATACCCCTGTTTAACCCTGTTTGTTGACTCAACACAATACGTTGAGTTCACACAATAGGCGGTCCCAAGCCAAGCTAATTAAAATGAGACTCGGTGCTTCACGTGTGAATCCCAGCCTCTGTGCTTGGTACCCGTCTCTTTATCCCCATAAATCTCCATTGCTTTTATCTATTTTGTTACTTTGATCTTGTCAGCAGCTCCTGGCAACGGTTGCTGCACTAGAGGTGCCCCAGGTGAAGATTTTACGATTTGGCTTTTTCTCTTCTTACCCTTTCATATTTCGGCGGACGAGAGAGACTGACTGATTTGGTAGAAAGGCTCCATTCATTTTTCATGCTTGAACCAGCAGTGTAGCTGTTAACGATGTTAGCACTTTGCTTGAGATAAATTTACAAAGACAGCAGACTGGAAAACGGGGAAACGGGGAATTAGAATTTACCCTGCTTTCTCTGTTCCTGAGCTTCTCCAATAGTTGTTGTTGTTGTTGTTGTGGCGAAGTCGTGTCCGACCCATCGCGACCCCATGGACAACATTCCTCCAGGCCTTCCTGTCCTCTACCATCCCCTGGAGTCCATTTAATCTCACGCCTACTGCTTCAGTGACTCCATCCAGCCACCTCATTCTCTGCTGTCCCCTTCTTCTTTTGCCCTCAATCTTTCCCAGCATTAGGCTCTTCTCCAGTGAGTCCTTCCTTCTCATTAGGTGGCCAAAGTATTTGAGTTTCATCTTCAGGATCTGGCCTTCTAAAGAGCAGTCTAGGACTGACTGGTTTGGTCGGCTTGCAGTCCAAGGGACTCGCAGGAGTCTTCTCCAACACCACAGTTCAAAGGCCTCAATTCTTTGGCGCTCAGCCTTCCTTGTGGTCCAACTTTCACAGCCATACATTGCAACTGGGAAAACCATAGCCTTGACTATACGCACTTTTGTTGGCAGGGTTGTTGTTGGCACTATCTCCAATAGTTGCTACCCATTTATTCCCCGCTCTCTTTCTCCAGCTCTGCCCAAAACAGGAGGAGATCTGGACAGAAGGAAAAACACAGAGACCCGTGTTACTCAGATACCTTTTGCCAGATGTTGAGCTCTGTGAAACATTTTGGGGTCCTGCAGAATTCTTCACCCAAGGACGATAGAAGTTGAAGATGGAGGAAGGGGGGCATATAAGCCTCATTAGATGGGGTGATAGAACTCCAGTTGGACCAAGCCATCAGACGAATTAACCTGGGTTAGGTTCCAAAATGGTTTTAGCTTATACAGGTAGTGCTCAACTTACAACAGTTCATTTAGTGATCATTCAAAGTTACAACGGCACTGAAAAAAGCGACTTATTACCATTTTTTCATACTTAAGACTGTTGCAGCATTTCCACGTGATCAAAATTCAGATGCTTGGCAACCGATTCATATTCATGACGGTTGCAGTGTCCCCCCCGGGGTCACGTGATCCCCTTTTGCGACCTCCTGACAAGCAAAGTCAACGGGGAAGCCAGATTCACTTAACAACCGGGTTACTAACTTATCAACGGCAATGATTCACTTAACAACAGTGGCAAGAAAGGTCGTAAAATGGGGCAAAACACAACAAATGTCTCACTTAACAACAGAAATTTGGGGCTTCATTGTGGCCATAAGTTGAGGACTGCCTATAGTCTTTTTTTTTCTTTTCCAAAAAGTTTTTTTATTTTTTCCAACAAACATTACATATTTTATGAACAAAGTGTTGTCCGGATCAATCTTACATAGCTTTCCAAATACGTAATCCATTTTATTATCATCTCTTCGTTTCATTTCATTTCATTTCCAACCCATAATATTTTCCTTACATATTTCTTTATCTTATTTTCTTTTTAATACATACATAATATTACTAATCGCCCTATATTCCTAGTCCCTTACAATAACATCAATTAACTACCCTATTTACTACATACATTTCTCATATTTTCTATCCCACTCTATTTCAACTCCTCCTGATAATTTCATTAATGTAATTTCATTTAAATTAAATGCCTATAGTCTTTTTGATGCTTCTTCTTTGCTCGATAGCAATAGTCATGCATGTACATTTAAACTCAGTTTGTCTTTCAGAACAATCTCGTAAAAGAGTCTGCTTTTCCCCCAAAACTTTTTATTTATTTATTTATTTGTTTGTTTGTTTGTTTATTTGTTTGTCAAGCATAAATAAGATTACAGAGAAAGTGTAAATCCGGATTTAAATCCTCCCCCCCCCGAATCAGATAAAGGATCTGAGTTCAGGTCCTTAGATGTTGAAGATGCTGTTGCTGAATTAAGTTGACAAAAGGCAAACGGGCAAAAAAAAAACCCTTAATGAACCAAAATGTAATTTATGAAGTAATTTCCAAGTTCAGTAGGTGTTGTGTTAACACATCCACACTCACACCTGCCTCTTCTTGTTTTTTTGTTTCTCTTCCTTGGTTGAGTGCATTTAAAAAAAAAAAGTTATTTCCCTGCTCTTTTCTCCAAAAAATATGCCAAGAGGGGTGATTTAGAAGAATGAATAACTGGAGAGGTTCTTCTCTCAGGGACAAAAGACAAAAAGAATGATAAAGAACATCCCCCCCCCAAAAAAAAGGAACGAAGAAGAAAACGAGTCAAGGCCTAGAATTATACGAAGTTAGTTCGCGGTGGCCTTTTTTTTTTTTTTTCCATTTTATAAGGCTGCGTTGATCTCTTCTGGGTTATGATGTTCTTTCGAGAAAAGAGAGTGCAGTTTTTCCAGTGGCTTTGATGGATGAGCCTGGCGTGTGTTTCCTTCAGTTCCACAGTCCTAGATAATAGTAATGAGTGCAGAGGAAGACAAATTACAGGTATTCTGGAGGGTATGTAAGCTTGCCATCTGAGGACATGCTTGCCTGCATCTTCTGCTGTAATAGATCTGTTAGCTTTGAAGAAGCTGCTCTCTAGCTTTTGCTTTGAAAATTGACCCACGGTTTTGGACAATTCTGTGAACAAACCACCTGACATCCATTGGTTTCCTCTTAACAGCAAGCCAAGAAGCCCACCTGATCTTCGCTCAGTCCAGTGCAACGCTACAAGCCAGGTTCATTAGCAAGGATTTATTATTGGTTCTTCAATGCTGGTTTGCATAGGGGCAGCGGGTTCTCAGTTCCAGCGGGTTCTCAGTTCCAGCTTTAAACTTTCTGGGGTGTTTAGCCGCTGGAAACTGCTGGTAGGAATCAATCAAGCTGGATCAGGAAAGCCTTAGGATTATCAGCTTTTGGGTTGGGTTGAAGACAGATTCCCTATTTTTATCTAATTTATAATAATAACCGAATAAGTTGGAAGGGACCTTGGAGGTCTTCTAGTCCAACCCCCTGCTCAAGCAGGAGACCCTATACCAGGGGTGTCAAACTGGATTTCTTCGAGGGCCGGGTCAGCATTGTAGTTCGCCGTGGGCCAGCAGGGTGGGGTGGGGTGGCAGAGGTGGCAGCAGAGGGGGAGTCTGGACGGATGCCTCCTGCAGCACCCTGCCGGCCAAAACGGGGCGGGCCGCGCGCAGTCCCCTCTGCCCCGTTTTTGGCCTCAACGGCCTCCTGCGACACTTTACCAGCCAAAACGGGGCACAGGGGGGCCGCGTGCGGGCGACCTGTGCCTTGTTTTCGCCCTCCATGGCCTCCTGCAGCACTCTGCCGACTGAAAGCGGGCCAAAAACGGGCCAAAAACAGGCCGGCAGAGATACCGCGGGCTGGTCCTTTGATATTTCCAGGCCGGCCCCATGGGCCGGATTTAAGCACCCCGCAGGCCGGATGCGGCCCGCGGGCCTTGAGTTTGACACCCCTGCCCTATACCATTCTAGACAAGTGGCTGTCCAGTCTCTTCTTAAAAGCCTCCAGTGATGGAGCAACCACAACTTCTGAAGACAAGCTGTTCCACTGATTAATTGTTCTCACTCTCAGGAAATTTCTCCTTAGTTCTAGGTTGCTTCTTTCCTTCATTAGTTTTCCTCCATTGCTTCTTGTTTTGCCTTCTGGTGCTTTGGAAAATAGGTTGACTCCCTCTTCTTTGTGGCAGCCCCTCAAATATTGGAACACTGCTCTCATGTCACCCCTGGTCCTTCTTTTCCTTAAACGAGACATACCTAATTCCTGCAACCGTTCTTCATAGTCTCCAGCCACCGAATCACTTTTGTGTCTCTTCTCTGCACACTTTCTAGAGTCTCCAAAGCTCTTTCTTTTGGCCACCAACTGGCACGTCCTTGGTGACTCCACAAGAGTTAATTTTCGTCATGTCGCAGCCAGACGAATTCGAATAAAGTGAACAACAGCTAGCCCTCAACTGCTCTGCAGCTAGCTGTCAAGGGGATGAGATAAAGCAATGTGTGTTATTTTGCCCCCAGGTTATCCAAGCCCAGCTGCTTTGTGGGAAGGAATATCAGATAAGAGTACCTGCTTTTATTCTTCTTCTTCTTTTTTTTTTTACCTTTATACATCTAAATTTCTGGATATTGTTGCCTATGTTTACAAAAGGAACAAGCCCTTTTGAGGCTTAGAGTTCCTATAAATTTGCTACTTAAAAAATTCTGAGTCAAGCCATTTCCAACACCCCTCGGAATGTATCCTCATGAACAGATTACCCTTGTCAGAAAAAGGGCTGCATAGCAAAACTGCTATAGTAGGATAAACCTACACTTGTGTGTCGCGGTGGGTTCTAACTTACCTCGCTGCCGGTTGGCTTCCGCGCGCGCTGCGCGCGCATGCGCAGTGCCAAAAAAATCCAAAAAAATTCCAAAAGAAAAAGCCAAAAAGATGGCGATGCATGCGCAGTGCCGGAAACTTGGCTTCTGCGCATGCGCAGAAGAAAAAAAAGAAAAGAAAAAAATCCCCCCAAAAAGATGGTGGCGTCCACGGACCAGCACCAACCGAAACGGCTCCATGACGTCACCAGCAGGTTGCTACCGGTTTGGGTGAACCGGTCCGAACCGGGAGGAACCCACCTCTGTTGTGTGTGTGAGAGACATTTAGTGACTAGTTTCCCCAGATTCAGTTGGCTGCTAGCAAGAACACGGATAAATAATGCAATATGCTGTCGGTTGCATTAAAATGCGAGTGCCCTGCTCAGGTTTCAGAACGGCTGAAAAATTAGGAGGTATTATAAGAGATGGCCTTGATAACTGATAATATTGCAGTTGTGGGTTGCAACCTTGCTGTGGTTATGCATGGACGTTGGTACTCCTGTGTTTTGCTCTGTAACATCCAACACATTGAGAAAAAAATATTTTTAAAATCGGTTCTTTCTCACCTACTAATCCTACAGATACAGTGACCAGGGGTGGGTTGTGGATCCTGTTGCTGCCGGGTCGCTCAGGGTCGCGCTGCGGGCGCGCGCCCGCAGCAATAAAAAAAATAGCTTCTGCGCATGCGCAGAAGCAAAACTTCACTTTTGCGCATGCGCAGAAGCAAAATCCAAGATGGTGGCGCCCACGGAGACCGCCGAAAGAACTGGTTCCATGACGTCATCACCGGTTTACTAACGGTTCTAAAGAACCGGTTAGAAACAGTAGTGTTAAGGAATTGTGCAGAGTAACCTCTGGGCCCTAAAGGTTTGCACAGTTCACCGTAATGTTGCAGTAGATATGAGTAATGATTCAGTAAATAGACAGATACGTTAAAATGTATAAAAGTAGTTTACTCAAAGAGATAGCACAGTCCAAATAACAGTCCGAATCATACACATTTAGTCAGTCAGTGTTCATAAGTACAGCAGTATTCTTACC
>QLTV01003650.1:984850-995999 GCA_003457575.1 Thermophis baileyi
ACAGAGATAACAAAACATGTTCTCTAGCTCCCTCTTATGGCCGTTACTGCCAGTCAGAATCCACCAATGCATTTAAAGCCATATTACATATATACATTAAACATTGATTTGTGGCTTGTTTATATTAACCAACCCAACCGTTTGGACAGAGTCCTAACAAGTAGGAACCCACCTCTGACAGTGACCATGTCCTTTGTTATAAATAAAACTTCCTTCCTTCCTTCCTTCCTTCCTTCCTTCCTTCCTTCCTTCCTTCCTTCCTTCCAGCAAAGGACTATATGATCTATATCAGGGGTGTCAAACTCAATTTCATTGAGGGTCGCATCAGGGTTGTGTTTGACTTTGGGGGGCCAGGGTAGGCGTGGCCAGCTTGACGTCACTCGTGTCAGGGGTGCCCGTGGTGGCCCAAGCACTCTTGTCAGCGAAAATGGGCTCCCGAGCTCAGTTTTCAGCTGCGAGGGCTTCCTGCAACCCTCTGCCAGTGAAAACGGAGCTCGGGAGGGCCACCCGCAGCCCTCCCGAGTTCCGTTGTCGCTGGCAGAGGCACAGTGGGCCAGTCCGTTGCTGTTTCCAGGGCGGCCCCCTGGGCCAGATCTAAGCACTTTGCGGGCCGGATCCGGCCCCTGGGCCTTGATTTTGACACCCCTGATCTACATAATGCAATGCCCTGTATGACATGTAGGCATTGCACCCAAATCAACAACCTTCATACATCTCTCAACCGTGTTTTGAAATGGTTTGTAGAATAAGCCACACTTGTCTGGGTTCGCACCCTCTGCTAAGCCAGAAAAGTTGGCTTCCAAGTCACCCTGCCTTGGCTTAGCTTGCATTATGTGCTACCTCACGGTTTAGTGGCCTGGGCTTGCACCTTTTTCATCTAAATACGGCCGAATTGGAAGAGCATCTCCAGGCGAGAAATGGCTGGCAGCATTAGCGAATTCCCCACAGAGGCTGCAGATTTACTTCTAGAAAGAGATCATTTTCTTCGATATTGTTATTGATTTCCTTTCTGATGACAACAGGCAAAGGCTTCCGTGTTTTCCTTTATCACGTGTACCTGGGCAATTTATTTGTTTTGACAAGGACACAGTCCTATTTTGCAGTATCTGGATGTTGAAGGAGCTTTGTTTCAGGTTGATTTTTAAGCATTACGCATGTTGTCCTTTGAGAGTTCGGCTTCTGCTCCCTGTATTGTCAGAAAACATTTGCAAAAACCAAACCGCGGTAGCGTTCTGGCTTTGGAGAGAAATGCTAGAGGGGCTGAAGATGGCAAGAAGGGTTTGTATCCTATAGGCGGATCCTCTCAAAATCCACCTGCGAGATCAATTACTTGGCATTTAAGAATCCCGCTTAATGAACTTTTCAAACATAATCCTCGAGGCAGTTGCAATCAATGCTCTCAAGTTTAAATTAGATGGAAGTGCCATTTGAATGACTTCCAATATACAGGCAGTCCTGGATTTTACAACCATTCTTTTTAGTGAGCGAAGTTATGGTGGTGCGGTCCTCGCAGTTATGACGGCTGCAAAGTCCCCACAGTCACGGAATCCAAATTCAGCTGCGTGGCAACTACCATGTATTTACAACAGTTGCATGTCCCGGGCTCTCATCCAACGAGGAAAATCAATGGGGGAAGCTGAGTTTGCTTAGCAACCACACGGTTCCCTTAACAAGCATTGTGATTTGCTTAACAACTGGGGCAAAAAAACATGTCATAAAGTGAGTGAGACTCACTTAACAACCATCTTGGATCCCGAGTGGCGCAATGGTTAGAATGCAGTATTACACGCTAACTCTGCCCACAGCCTGGACTTCGATCCTAATGGGGCTCAAGGTTGACTCAGCCTTCCATCTTTCCGAGGGGGGTAAAATGAGGACCCAGATTGTTGGGGGCAATAGGCTGACTCTGTAAACCACCAGCGAGTGTTGAAAAGCAGTGTGAAGCGGTATATAAGTCTAAGTCCTATTGCTATTGTTATTGCTATTGCTGTTGAAAGCTAACTCTGCTCACTGCCAGGAGTTCGATCCTGATGAGCGCAAGGTTGACTCAGCCTTTCATCCTTCCGAGGTCATAAAATGAGGACCCAGATTGTTGGGGGCAATATGCTGACTCTGTAAACCACTCAGAGAGGACCGTAAAGCACTGTGAAGCAGTATATAAGTACTATTGCTATCTTGCTTAGCAATGGAAGTTCCATTCCCAGTTGTGGTCGCAAGGCATCTTAGAGCATCTTTCAGAAACTTCACAGACTACCTGTAGATAGATTGATTTTTCATCTTCATCTTTGTACATATTCTTCTGTTTGTTTCCAAGAACAGCACAGAACCTTCAGTCTTTCTTAAGCAGGGGTACAACACAGTCCGGGAGCACATGTCAGGCACCATTTTCCAAAACAATATAGACCTAAACACAATTTCAATGCAGTTCTACTTTGCTTGCATTGAAATGTAATGTAACTGAAATAGTATTAATATAGCAATAGCACTTAGACTTATATAGCACTTCACAATGCTTTTACAGTCCTCTCTAAGCGGTTTACAGAGTCAGCCTATTGCCCCCAACCATCTGGGTCCTCATTTTACTGACTTTGGAAGGATGGAAGGCTGAGTCAACCTTGAGCCAGTGAGACTCGAACGGCCAAACTGCTGGCAGCAGGCAGTCAGCAGAAGTAGCCTGCAGTACTGCATTCTAACCACTGCGCCCCCACGGCTGGTTTAAGCTTTTTCTCCCCTGTCCCATTAGAAATGGCAATTTGGTCTGAGTGTGCAGGAAGTCTCCCCATGCTTGTCCCAAAGGCGCTTTTTCAAAAGGCAACTGGACTTCCTTTGTTTTTCCTTGAAGACGTTTTGCTTCTCATCTGAGAAGCTTCTTCAGTTCTGCAGAAGAACTGAAGAAGCTGCTTGGACGGGAAGCAAAACGTCTTCAAAGAAAAAACAAAGTCCAGTTGCTTTTTGAAAAAGCACCCTTGGGACAACCACATCCTGGATGACCGAGAATCTCCATAGACATCTCCCCATGCTTTGCAAGTGGCATTTTGCAGTACCGTTCCTTAGGCTCCTCTGCTCTTCAACATCATAATTTTTATGATGGCCTTTAGACTTGTTAAAAACATATGGGAGCTGAAACGTAATGCCTCTAACAAGACTGAAATTACAGGCACTTGTATCTCTGCTGGAATGATAGTATTCCATGTTTTTCTGGTATCTGATGCCGAACAGAACTTTAGTTCTCCACTTAAACAAGTTTTGTTTGTCCTGACTGCTGGAATAACGCAGATTTCCATCAATGTATGTCACAATTTTGGAGAGAAAAGCATTGGCAGGAGGCCATTTCTGGCTGAAGAGGAAAGGATGGAAAATTAACGTGTATTAAAAATTTAATTAAAGCCTACCCTAGAAGCAAATACTGTAGATGTATATTTAGGTCCATTGATATTTAGTATCTAGCTTTGTGTGTTTGTTTTTCGTGAATAGAATATGCTGTTTTTTTCATCGCTGCTTTGGAATCTCTATGGGGTTCTACAGTGAACATTAACTTATTCAGAATATGGGCAATTAATCACCTGATATTTAGATGACAGAGCAATTCATGGCCATATGATATTTAGGTATTACTTCAGATATTTATAAACCTTGTCTGCATCTTGAATTGCTCTAGAGCAGGGGTGTCAAACTCAAGGTCCGCGGGGCGGATCCAGTCCGCGATGTGCTCGAATCCGGCCTGCAGGCCTATCGACCCGGTCTACCCAATGCGAAGAGGAAACATTCGGCCAGCGTGGCTTCGGCCCTGTCTACATGATGCAAAGAGGAAACATGCCAGCAGTTTGGGGAGTGGCGTCAAGCTGGCCACGCCCATCCAGTTGGCCACACCCACCCAGTTGGCCACGCCCAGTGAGTGGCGTCAAGCTGGCGATCCCCACCCAGTCGGTCCCCCCTGCCTGGCCCCCCCGGAGGTCAACCACAGACCTGATGTGGCCCTCAATTAAATTGAGTTTGACACCTCTGCTCTAGAGATCCCAGGTACAAACAGCTTGGGGGATACGGTTACGATTAGAGTTAGAAGCTCACAATTCACACATCACAACTGTTGGTCCTCGACTTAGCAGCCATTCAAAGTTGTAATGGCGCTGAAAAAAGTGATTTGCAACTGGCCCTCAGACTTACAACAGTTGCATCATCCCCATAGTCATGTGATTTTGCTGATCAAAATTCAGGCACTTGGCAACCATAGAATCAGAGGGCTGGAAGGGACTGTGGAGGTCTTCTAGTCTAACCCCCTGACCAAGGCAGGAGTCCTTATACCATCCTGGAGAAACGGTTGTCCAATCTTTTCTCGAAAAACCTCCAGGGATGGAGCACCCATAATTCCGATAGGCAAGCTGTTCCATTGACTAATTGTTCCGATTTTTTCAGGAAATTCCTCCTTATTTCTAGGTTGGATCTCCTCCTGATGAGCTTCCATCCATTGTTTCTTGTCCTGCCCTCAGGGGCTTTGGAGAATGAATGGACCCCTTCTCTGTGACAGCTTCTCAAATACTGTACCATCATTTGTTTAATCGTGGTTGGTTGCCTAAGCTAAATTGGCTTTTTTTTATACCTCCCTCTAAGCAGTGAACCATATAAACTCAGGCACTGTGATTTATATGACAGACTGGGCATGGCTAGTCTAGTGAAGAGAAGGACCAGGGGAGACATGATAGCCATGTTCCAATACTTGAGGGGCTGTCACAGAAGGGAGGGAGTCAAGCTATTTTCCAAGGCACCCGAAGGCCGGACAAGGAATAATGGATGGAAACTGATCAAGGAGAGATTCAACCTGGAAATAAGGAGGAATTTTCTGACAGAGAGAGCAATCAACCAATGGAACAGAAGTTGCCTTCAGAAGTTGTGGGAGCTTCATCCCTGGAGGCTTTCAAGAAGAGACTGGACTGCCATCTGTCAGAAATGGTGTAGGGTCTTCCTGCTTGGGTGGGGGTGGGGGGGTTGGACTAGATGACCTACAAGGTCCCTTCCAACTCTTTTAATCTGTTCACACAGATGATTGAAGGCCATTGTGTCAACTTTCCTAAGGATTATCTCTCAACAGATCTATGATTTTGCTGACAAATGCAGCGACGTTTGTATCCCCTGTTCTCCACAGCACCTGAAGGCAGGACAAGAAGCAATGGATGGATGGATGGATGGATGGATGGATGGATGGATGGATGGATGGATGGATGGATGGAAAGAGTTTCAACAGTCCTGGGTTTACGCTGCATGCTGTGAAGAGTGTTTGCAGAGGGAACTTCAGGTGCCCTTTCGGCTTTTCAAGTGGTTGGATGGAACTCTCATTTCAGTGGAAGCAGAGAGCTTTTTACGCCTCGCCTTCTCAGTTTAAATTGCCTCTTCCTGTGCTCCTGAGTCTCTCGGGGAAAGAAAGCTGTCACATTTACCTAGATCTTTTCCCTACAGCTAAGTTAATGGAGGAGAGGTTTTTTCTTTTCTTTTCTTGAAAGAGAAAAATATCAGAGATCCGGGTGTTGCTGGCTTTGCTTGACTGGGGAGCCGTTCCAGGGGATTTTTCTGCAGTTGTCTGATAATTAGGAATAAATAAAGGAGGCTGAATCTGGGCAGTTAGAATAAATTCGAGGAAATAAGCTTGGAATCTCAATTTTTACAAGGGAAGAATGGTTGGTCTATCGTGAATTTTGTGACTGGGTTTACATCTCAGCCTAAGGTTTATATACTGTAGTTTACAGGTAGTCTGTCAGGGTTCCAAGTAATAGACCCATAGCAAGCAAGACTCCGAGGCAGGTAGATTCCTCAAAGAATAGCTTTATTGGATATATCATATTGGCACAGATCTGGTGAAAACCGACTCCGAAGGTTCCCGCGGGTTTCACCTAATTAAAAGTAAAAGTTTTTCCCATTCCCCAAACAGTCAGTCACATGGTCCAATCAGGTTGCCGTCCGGTTGCCGGGTCACATCACTCCTCCTCTCTCTGACCAGGTGTGAGAATGTCCTTGGTTCCCAAGAGAAAGTATTTTGTTTTGGCTACAAAACCCCAGCTATTGTTGTGGCTTGCCCAAGTCCCGCGCAGCTGCTCATGGATCCGGAAGACCAAGAACCGACCATGGGGTGGCAAGAGCAGTCTGTATCTCCGGCACCTGAGTCCGAGACCGAGGAGGACGCAGGGCCAGAGGACGAGACTCAACCAGGGCCTTCTGCACCTCCCCAGCAGGAGTTAAGTGACTCCAGTGAAGAGGAGGAGCCTCTGATTGATGCTAGAGAACACAGGGCAGCTAGCCGGCAAGAGTGGCTTTGTAGCAGGAGGTCTCCTCACAGGTAAACATGCAGGCAGAGGGGCCACACCCTCAGACTATATAAGGTTGCATCACAACGGACACTCTTGCTGGAAACAACACATGTATCTTACCTGGCTGCTGTTTAAACTTTTGGTGATATCAGTTGGACTAACTCCAGTCCGGGCTATCGGCCAATTCCAGCAAGTGAGGAATTTAAGGACTTAATGATCTGTTTGTGTTTTTTTGTATTTGAAATCCCGGCCAAAGTGTTCTGTGAGTTGCAACAGGCACTTTGGGAGAAACCCTGAAATTAACTTCTTACTAAGCATTTATTAGTGATAAAGCCTTCTTTATTTTGGACAACAGTGTGTGTGTGTCGTTTCCTGGGGGCTTGCCGCGCTGGGTCACAACAGCTATCTCTAATCCACTCCCCCATCCCTCAGCTCCAGTGTGGCAACACTGAAGCTCCAAGATGGCTCCGGTCAGGTCAGCTTCAGAGTTGACATAGCCCTCATTTAATGACCACAATTGGGACTGGCAACTCTGCCATTAAGCGAAGTAGCGGCTAAGTGAAGCCGTGATTCTGCTTACAATCTGACTTCAGCTTTCCTCGGCTTTACAAATTGCAAATGCGAGGATTAGTGGCAATGTTACTTCTTCATCTCTGTTGTAACTGAATGATTGTTAAATGGCTTGACTGGGATAACCAAGGAAGTCCAATTGCCTTTTGGAAAAGCACCTTTGGATGTGTCTGGCTCCTGCGATGTCCCGGGCCACCCTTCCTATCAGATCACGACAGGATCTCTTGCAATCCACGGCAATCCTCCCCTCAGTGATTTTTTTTTAAAGAGAGTGACAACTTGCTGATCATATTTGAATACTAGCTCTTCAAGAATAGCACGAGATGAATGAGTCTGCTTGAATTCCGTGTTCCCCTTGGCGTGCATTTTACCTAGAAGTCTCTCTCCTTCCATGTCTGCGTCAATCAACGATGCAAAACGGGCAAAAGAGTGTTGGCTTTTAAACCTCTGCATTTTCTTCTCAGAAGTCTGCCTTTTAAATACAGTTGGATGGTGGCTTTCCCCCCCTTTTAAACTGCAGACTGCACTGGATGACTTGGATCATGTGGAGTGGTGGATAACCGTTCACACATTCATGTGAAAGATACAGGTCAACGGGGCCGTTTGCTTTAAAGTTGGTAAAGATCAGATTTCTGTCTTTCCTTTTGGGGATCCTTAACTGCCTTTCCCACCTCCCTTCCTTGCTGTTGCTTCTGCTGTCTTTGACTGACCTGGGTTGACATGAAAGCATCCACACCAAGTTGCGTTCCCTTGAGGTGACCTCTGTTTCTGGTGACATCATGGATGGATGATTTCATGGGAATGATTTCCCAGCCCTCTTTTGGGAGATGCTTTTTTTTTGGGGACTCCCTGGGAATGTCTTGATAGTCTTCCACCAGAGAAGGATGCAAGTCAGATCTGCCTTCCCTTGATAAGATCAGCCCAACATTGGCTGGACAACGTTCCATCCATCCAGAAGCTGGGTCACTAAAAAAAAAAAAAAGCAGTTTTGGGCTATTGGTTGAGATGACTGGTAGCCATTTTCACCTGCAAGTCATCAGCTGGTAGCGTTGTGGAATCGGGGCGCTCTTAATTACGACAGACCACCCCTGTCTTCACCTGCCTGTCAGAATTCTGCAGAAGACATTCCAAGAAGCCACCTGTAGGCAGCCCTCATCGTTCGTTCGCTCAAGCCTACGGGAAAAGTGCACTCAGTCAAACTAACTAAATCTCTGGCGGATACTTGCGCGCCCTTGTCGGATGATCCAGAAGACGCAAAGACGATGTGACAATTCCTCTCCCCTCTAAAAGCCCAGTCTAAACCTCCTCACCTTGCAAGTCAGCGAGAAGTTACCACCCCTTCCCGGTTGTGTTGCTTAGGAGCTGCATCAGCAACCAACCGCCGCAAAAACCTTCCCAAGGTGTGGGCATCATTCCCGGAAAAAAAAAATGCAGCCTGCATCTCGAAGAGTCTTGCTGGAGGAACGGAGATTCTGAAAAGTGCTGGTGTTGTCTCTCCCCCCCCCACTCCCTCCCTCCATCTGTCCTCTCTGCCGCCACCCCCGCCTCCACTTCCCTCCCCATCTCCGTGCCACCCTCCACTCGGCTTTCCCCGACCTCGTTTGGCAGATCACAATTTGTTTGGGTGGCCGTCCTCCCTGGGAGAAGGGACAGAGAACGCTGACAAGCGGACTTGTGAGAAGACCCACGAGCAAGCCAATGCCGCTTTTTTGAGTCTTCTCTCCCCCCCCCTCGCCCCGGCAAGTAAATGGATGGAGGGGTTATTTATTGCCGTAATACATCCCTGAGGCAAGAGGTGTTTTTTTTTTTAAAAAAAAAACCGGACGGGGGGGGGGGGGGGGGGGGGGGTGGGGTTGGCTGACCCAAATATCCCCCGTACGAGATCGTTCAGGCATCGGATGGAAGAGAGGGGAAATTCTCCAGGTTGCATTTTGGTCTCATAAAATCTTCAGCAGAGAGCAAGACGGTCTGCCTGAGGCTTGGTTGGGCGCTCTCTCTCTCTCCCTCTCTCTCTCCCTCCCTCCCTCCCTCCCTCTCCTTTTTAACCTACTACTGCCAAGCAGCTGAAAGGGAAAGAGAGGCAGATATATATTTGGAGACTGCGAGAAGCGATTGCCAAACACAACAGACCCAAGTAAAGCTGTTCAGCTGGGGGAAGTCAGCAGGTGCCCTGTGCACAGACATTGTGGTTTAAATGGGATTTGTTTTTCTTGCTTCCACCATGCCCCCCCCCCCCCGGCTTTCCCCCCTCTTTTTTTGGCTTTCCCCTCTCTTTCTGTGCATCTCTGTGTGTGTGTCTGTCTGTTTGCATGTGCGTGTGTTTCAGATGTTCTGCTGTGCTTGTGTTCAGGCATCTGCAACCACCAGAGGAGAAAGGAGGACAAGGGAAGGGGGGGGGGTCCTGGCATGCACGTAGGCTTTGAATTGGAGGGGAGGGGGCACCTCGGAGGAATCCTGTTCCCAAAGGAGAGAAGGAAGGAAGGAAAGAGGGTTTGCCACCAT
Organism: Thermophis baileyi; assembly: GCA_003457575.1. Lineage (NCBI taxonomy): Eukaryota > Metazoa > Chordata > Lepidosauria > Squamata > Dipsadidae > Thermophis > Thermophis baileyi. The sequence continues at coordinate 994,219 of QLTV01003650.1, forward strand.
TGCTTTGAATGTTTCTTCAAATACTGCTGAAGTCTCGTAGGAAAACACAGGGAAATCTCTCATGGTTCCATACGGCAATGGTCTTGAAGCAGATGTGCTGGTTTTGGGGAGGCCCCCCCCCCCAGTTGAGGTTGGACGCTCCATTTCTGAGCTGGCCGTCTTGGTCGTCGGATGGATGGAGCCACAGAGGGTTGCTACAGAAAATAAAATTGTTTTCAGGGGAAATTGTGTGACAGATTCCCAACCCTCCTCTGTTCTCGGATGTGGCTTGAGGCAGCCCCAAGAGCGGTTTGTGTTCCATTTTTTTTAATATGGCACCCACAACAGTTGGCAAAGAATAGTTGGTTAATTTGCCATTTCATACCCATGTTCTTCTCTGTCATAATATTTACACTGTACATTAAATACGCCCCAGTCCATATATTTCCTTCTTCTTTTTGTCCAAATGTACCTCTCCCGGTTAAAGGTTAATAATATGACACTCCTGAAAGTTCTAATGTATTTAGGATGACTTGTGTGTGTGTGTGTGTGTGTGTGTGTGTGTGTGTGTTTTTGTCTTCCTTTCATCTGTTCTTAAAGGCAGCAGATTCTTCTCTGAAAAATCCCTGGCCCAGTGGATTTTGCAAAAGAGGGAAAATTGTCTTTCCCAGCTTGCAACCCAGTTTTTTTTTTTTTAAAAAAAACCACCTTTAACTGTTGCACTGTAGTTCCTCCTTCCTAAGGTCCATGCTAAAAAGCCACCCAGCCTCCATTTTAATTAAACCCAGCTCCCCCTCCACTTTCTTATGTAAATGCACCTCTTTGTGCCAAGATCTTTTCTTTAGAGCAAGAACTGTGAAATGCATTTTGTCAGTGCCAAAAGCTTTTTTCTTCTTCTTCTTTTTTTTACCCACTCCGCGGGGCGCCATGAGGATGTCCTTAATTAATAATATCTCATCACCGGGTGTTGCTTTTAAGTCCGCAGAATCCATCCCTGGGAGATTGTAGCTTGTTCTGGCTAAACTCCTTGCGTTTCTCTCTCTCTCTCTCTCCTCTCTCTCTCTCTCTCTCTCTCTCGGCTTTAGGGCATGTGTGCAAGTGGTCTGGATTGAAGGGACGAGTGGCGGGGAATGCGGTTACTCTCACTATCTTTGCAGCGTGTACAAATGGGAAACAGACACAACCAAAGCATGGAGTCTCTTGGGCTGCAGGTTTCAGAGTAGTATACAAGGTAGCGGTACCCAACCTTCTGTCTCCACTGACCTCAGTGGTGGTCGGAGTTGGGGGAGGGGAGAGGGGGTGGTTTCATGCACGCAATCTAGATCCTGCAGATGTGCAATTGAAGATTTGCACCCTCGCCCGCCCAACAGGCTGCGGACCGGTACTGGCCGGCAACCCAGAGGTTGGGGACCCCGATCCAAGTCAATGTTTCTCAACCTTGGTAACTTGAAGATGGGTGGACTTCAACTCCCAGAATTCCCCAGCCAGCACTGGATCATCATCCCTGGCCCAGTGTCTGGGGAATTCTGGGAGTTGAAGTCCACCCATCTTCAAGCTATCAAGGTTGGGGGAAAAAAAATACCAATCTAAGGACTGAGAATTTCAGATTGCTGGAAACAGGATTTTGCTAGGCTTTGATCCCACCTGTAGATGGGATTCTCTGCTGTTCATTTCCTACTTATATAGCAAAGCAAGTGTCATGATTTTTTTGACTGTTCCTACCACCGAAGGGTCGAGTCAAAATTCAAGACATAGGAGGAAGGCTACTGTTAATTTTCCATCTCCTTGGAAAGCTGGATGTC
>QLTV01003650.1:1025867-1042131 GCA_003457575.1 Thermophis baileyi
CTGGTTCTCCGACCTACTCAAAATTTCCGCTACTCCAGAACTGGTCAGAACCTGCTGAAACCCACCTCTGGTGTAATCTAATGGTGGATTATTATTTCAATATTTATTAAACAAACCATGGCATCGAATCTGGTGTGAACTCGATTGTACATCGCTGGCTTTAGTCCATGTCTTGCAATGGAGGTTACTTAAAATAGTTAAAAGAGGCTTCCCCTAAACTTCTTCTACTCCTTCTGTGACTTGTGAAAAATTTATTGGTATTATAAAGCCAGGGATACATGCTTTATTTAACCGTAACAAGTTGTTTGTGAACTTTTCGCCGAATCCTTGAACATGGTCTGGTCTTGCTGCGAAGTTAATGTTTTCAGACTTTGTGGAACCGAATCTTGTCATGCTGATGGATGATAAGCAGTGAACAAGTTATTTGCACCTTCCAGTGCATTAAATCGAGTAATTAGCTGATATTAAAGTAAAAGATTTTGTTTGTCCTCTTGCTGCTTAAAATGTCTGCTGGCATATTCATCTCTGGACCACTAGAAATGCCAGTGTTAGAAGGATAGGTCCCAACCAGCCCTTAATTTATTTTCTTTTATTTATTTATTTTTTAATGCCGCCCATCTCGCCTGTAAGGTGACTCTGGGAAGCTTCAGAGTTGTTCAGTTGCCAAGTCATGTCTGACTCTTTGGGATCCCATGGGCCATAGCACGCCAGGTCCCCATGTCCTCCACTGTCTCCCGGAGTTCGTGTTCATTGTGTAGATGGTTACATTGTGTAACCACCTCAACCTCTGCCATCCCTTCTCCTTCCATCTTTCCCAGCATCGGGGTCTTTTCCAAGGACTCCTCTCTTCTCACGAGGTGGCCAAAGTACTTGAGCTTCAGCTTCAGGATCTATCTTTCAAAGGAACCGTGAGGGTTGATTTCCTTTAGGATCGACCGATTGGATCTCCTTGCAAATCCAAGGGACTCTTTTTTTAAAAAAGTTTTTATTAAACAGTTTTTAAGTTAAAAACAAAAAACAGAAATTTATACAATTTCCTTCTTTTCAACATTTTCACGTCGTTAAACATTTTTATTTGTACAATTTTTCCCTCTTCAATTTCTCATTTTCTTTTATACATATAATTCATAAGTCAATTTACATACATCATAATAGTAATGTACTCTATTTCTACCATATCTTCTATATCCTTCCTATTTGCATTTATTTATTACTACCTTCTAACTCCAATATCGTCTTCCTTATGTTATTCTCTTATCTTTTAACCCTCCTTTCTAGCCACTCATACCATTTTCCCCATATTTTATAGAACTATGGCAAATCTAGACAGCATACTAAAAAGCAGAGACATCACCCTGCCAACAAAAGTGCGTATAGTCAAGGCTATGGTTTTCCCAGTGTATTCTGTTTCCTCTTTTTCTTGTAATTCCTTTGTAAGTTTATCCATTTCAGCACACTCTAAAACCTTTCTAATCAAATTTTCTTCTGTTGGTATATCTTTACTTTTCCAGTTTTGTGCGTATATTATTCTTGCAGTTGTTTTTATGTGTATTATTAGTTATTGTATTTCTTTCTTATAGGTTTCTGGTAATATTCCCAATAAAAATATTTCCGGCTTCATCTCTATACATTGTTTAGTTATCTCTTCTAAATATATTCTAATTTTACTCCAGTATTGTTTTGCTTTGGGGCATGTCCACCACATGTGGTAGTACATTCCCTGGCTTTGATTACATTTCCAACAATTTGATGGTGTGTTTGGGAACATCTTAGCCAATCTTGCAGGTGGGAGGTGCCACCTGTAAAACATTTTATACATGTTTTCCCAAGAGACTCTTAAGTCTTCTCCAACACCACATTTCGAAAGCATAAGCAGAATAGGAAACCAGAATTATGAATGCTCATACTACTTTCATTATAAAGTTACAATAATAGGATCTTGCAAGTCTGAATATGCTTTCCCCTCTCCCTCCCTTTACCTTCATGAAAACTAGGGAGGGTCACGCTTGAGAAGCTGCCCCAGATTACATTACTGGCCCAGACTCACGTTTCTTTTATCTGACATTTGTTTTAGTTGCTGCTATTTCTCTGTTCCTCAAGGTTATTCCTTCTTCCCATTACAGTACCTGGGCTAAGAACTCAGGAAGGTGAGTTCTTGGGATATGGAGCCAAGCTTAGCTTCGTGCTAAGCAATGTGTTATTTAACTTCAGTGCTAAATAGCATGTTGCACCTAGTAAGGGCATCCACCAAGAATGTCTGCCTTCTGATCCATATTCCTCTTATTTTACACTGAAGTAGGATCTTTAACAGACTCCTTTCTTTATACTATTCAGTGCAAGCATAATAGCGATAGCAATAGCAATAGCACTTAGACTTATATACTGTTCCGTAGCGCTTTACAGGACTCTCTATGTGGTTTACAAATGTCAGCCTATTGCCCCCAACAATCTGGCTCCTCATTTTACCGACCTCGGAAGGATGGAAGGCTGAGTCAATCTTGATCCAGTCAGGATTGAACTCCTGGCTGTGAACAGAGTTAGCCTGCAATACTGCATTCTGACCACTGCGCCACCAGAGCTCACCTATTTCAGGTAAAGCCTTCCTGTAAATTGAATGTTACATTTCGGTGACCCTATTCTGTATCCCTAAATATATAGCAAGGAAACCTTTGCTCCATAATTGGGGATTCTTGAGCTTAGATTTGATTTTTGTTGTTGTTGTTGAAGATATTATGTGTCTCTACTGCCTTTGTATCAGTAGTGGGTTCTAAAACCCTTTACTACCGGCTTGCACATGCGCTTGCGCGTGACACTTCTGCGCATGCGCAGAAGTGTCCCGGGTGGGTGGGCGAAGCCTCCCGCCGCCACCGCTACCGGCTCTAAGAACCGGGCCGAACCGGGAGCAACCCACTGCTGCTTTGTATACTGAACACTAAACCAGATGCGACACCTTCTGATCTATCCTTGTGGAGATTTCCTACCTGACTTAGGATAACTAACTTCAGATTGACATCGTACAGATTGTTCAGCTCAGCTTCAGGGCTTTCTGCGCACAATTCGATTAGCGTGACGGCTGAAATATAACGTACTTGAGCCGAAGATGATTTGCCAGAGTCAAGAAAGATTAGACGTGGGCCATGAAAAGAAGTAGTGTGCTCTCCTGCACATTGTCACTTCTTTTCAGCATCAGGGCCATCTGAGGGTATTGGCTGGGTTATCTCTTAAGAGTCAGACAGCTGGAAGGAGATGCGGTGAAGAACAGAAAAGCTGCTTTGCAAAGTTGCCTTGCGGATAGTGTGCATGCTGGCGTGGTGGCTCTGTTAATTCCTTAAGCCAGCTTGTGGCTGTTGTCAACTTGGTGGGCTGTTTCAGAATTGGCAGCTCCTTCTCCCGAGAACAACGGGAGATCTTGACTGTTAAAATACAATTTCATTATTCCTTGGTTCATAAGCTGAGTGTGTTTAACACCTTGCTAATAGCACGAGATAGGAATATTCACTTCTAAGCTTGATGATAATGGCCTTTGAGCCAGCCGCGTTCTGCCTCTGATGAGTTGGTATTTGCTGCCTTTTGAAGTAATTACTGTTATCTTGTAATGGGCTGATAACTTAATAAAAATAAGAGTCCCGCATAAAACGAGGCAGCGATGCATAGCTTATGCAGTTATCCTGGGCTTCTTTTAAAACAAATTCTGATCATTTGAGGCTTCAGTGTTGCCAACTGATCTGATGGGGTTAGAAAGGCCTTAAGGTTTATGTTTGTTGTGATCCGCCAGCGGCCTGCGGAGCTGGCAGCAGAGACGGACAGCGAGGAGGCTGGGGAGAAACCTGGGCCAGGCCTGGAGTCTGGAGAAGACTCGGTGCCAGAGGCAGGGATCCAGCCAGGGCCATTGGGGAGGTCTGTCCCGCCTTCAGAACCTCCAGAGACTGACATGAGCGAGGCAGAGGAACAGGAGGAGCCTGTTCTCAATGCGCGTAGGCGCAGAGCTGCCAGAAGACAAGAACAGTTACAGAGGAGAAGGACTACTCGGGAGTAAGGCTTGGGGATAATTGGCCCCTCCCATAGGCTATATAAATGGAGAACATGAAAGGGTTCATTGCAGGTAGCAACTCAGTTCATCTCTCATTCTCATCATTGCAACTCGGATTCAGTTTTTGTTCCTGTTTGAACTTGCCAAGTTTTTCCTGCAAATTGGTCTTTGGCAGTTTGCCAAAGAAGAGCAAGGTTCGTGTGTATCTGCCTTTTCTTGAAAGACTTTAGTCGGACTTGCTTTACTTTGTTTGGACTGATAATGATAATAATTAGCAGCCGTTACGAATAAAAGACTTGCTTTACTTTGTTTGGACTTATGACGACTGCTAATGAGAATAATTAGCAGCCATTACAAATAAAAGAGGTTTGTGACCATGGCCGTTTGTGCCATGTTATTTAATCAGGAAGCCTAGGTCAGAACAATGTTCGAGACATCCAAAGTCAGTTGATATCCATAGGATACTAAGAAGCAAACTCCCGCTATATGGTAAAACATGAATTTATGATGTTTCAAAGTTATTTAAGATGTCACCTTGAAATCTGTTGGAATAGAGCTGTGGAATGCAGTACTGATTCCAGAAAAACACTTCGGAGCATAAACATAGCACTTATCAATGACTCTTTAAAGCAGCCTCAACTTTTCTTACCATCCCAGAAAAAGAAATGGCTGCTTTAAAAAGTTGCCTACTTAGTTCGACGGACGACCGTAGCTGAGCCTGGAATTAGGGTTGTAAGTCATGGTAATCATGTGACTCTGCCCAATTTTACGACCACCTCTGCAGCGGCCATTAAACGAACGTCACAGTCATTAGATGAGTCCATTTTTCCCAATGGGTATTTTTTTTGGCAGAAACCGGAAGTAACATCGACAACCGACAAAAAATGCCAAAAATTACCGTCAAATGACACACTGCAAATGGACATAAATGCAAGCCAATGTGGGATTATGGGACTATGCATGGGAACTTCAAAAATGGTGTCATCAATAGCTCTGAGGATAGGGTCATAACTTCCTGTTTCCAGCCAAAACACCCATTGGGGGAAAATGGACCTGTGGAATGACCACGTCGTTCACTTAACGTCGTTCACTGCAAAAAAGTTCAGAAAAAGTTGTCTTGCAGACATTTCATTACCAAACTAGGTAACATCATCAGTACACATTTGCAAGAAAACGGCCAAGCTCACAGAGCTTCAAAGACCCCACATCTTAACCTTAAGGCACCCCAGAAATGCAATTATTTTTGCTTTCTTTTGGCATCCCAGTATCTCCTTAAGTTTAAAGAGATGGAGATCTCTCACTATTCAGTTCCATCCTTATTCATTCAGCCTGCTGCCCAAATTTTCTATTTTAAAATACCTCCTTCTTCTAAACCGGTAGCCACCCAACTCCATGTCAACTGCAAACTTGATCATGGTCCCCTATCTTAATCAGGGTTTTTATCTATCTTTCCCCCGTGGGAACACTCCGAGGCCCTGCTTTGAAACCACAGAAATCTTTTTCCCAAAGAAATATTTTTAAAGACTGTGTTTTCTCCCCTTAGACGAGAAGGAATTGGCTGCTACGGTGTTTGTGTGTTCCGTCTCTCCGTTCTCTTGGTGTACCCTCTATTACAGATTATCCATATTTTGAAATCACTTTGTTTGGAGCTGGTCCGCCAACAGCCCCTAATTTAAGTTTCTCTGCCAAAAAAGAGAAAAGAAGTAGAAGTGAAAAATGCTATGTTGTCAGCAATTTATGTTGTACTTTAGCAAGGAGAAGGTATTTTCCATCATTATGAAATAATCGGTCACATATTTTACCTATATAGGTAGTCTTCGACTTACAACAGTTCATTTAGTGACTGTTCGAAGTTAGAACGGCACTGAAACAAATGACTTATGACCATTTTTCACACTTACGACCATTGCAGCATCCCCATGGTCATGTGATTTATATTTGGATGCTTGACCACTGGCTCACATTTATGATGATTGCAGTGTCCTGGGGGTCCTTCTGACAAGCAAAGTCAATGGGAAAGCCAGATTCACTTAACAACCGTGTTATTAATTTAACGACTGCAGCGATTCAGTTAGCAGAATGTGACAAGGAAGGTCGTAAAATGGGCCAACACTCACTTGACAAATTTCTCACTTAGCAACATACATTTTGGGCTCGATTGCTGTCGTAATATCTGTATTGCCCCTTTGCATTCGCTTCAGTTTCAATATTTTATAAATCAGAGAAGGTTTTGCTTATTCCTGAAGCAATGTAACGAAAATATATAAGCATTGGGATGCAGACAGCTTTTGCAGTTGTCATGGCACCTGATTTGCATGATGTCATACTTAAGAGGAACTTGACTTTCATGTTCTCAAAGCTTGGAGAAAGCTGCTTCTCTGCTTAATTTTCTGGGGAGGCCTTTGATGGCAAAAAATGAAGCAAATGAAATGAAATTGACTAACATATAAGTGAATGTCTCCAAGCAGAAGAGCAGACAAAATGTTGAAGCCCCAGCAGACCTACATACATTAAACTAGGGGAGACCGGCTCAGCTCAGTCTGGAATGGAAACAGCACCCCAAAATGTTTTACTTTTGTTTGTGTGAACTGTCTTTCCATCTCGCTGAACATGTCTTTGCGAGAAGCTGATTATTTCATGATTATTTTCTAGGCTTTTCTCCTAGTTCAGCTCCGGTGTGCCAACTCGGCCACGGCAAGGTTGGAAATTAGTAAGTCAAGTCAATGACTCCTGCACTGAAATTGGCAGGACTAAGTAGCAAATAAATCCTGGTTCTTCCCAAAGGCCCTAGATCAGAGGTGTCCAACCTTGGCAATTTCAAGAAATGAAGTCCACAGACTTCAACTCCCAGAATCCTCCAGCCAGCATGAATACTGGGAGTTGAAGCTCGCAGGTCTTAAAGTTGTCAAGGTTGGATACCCCTGCCCTAGATGAATGTAGCGGTCAGTGTGACCCCACCATGCCCCCAAACTTTTTTGGATCCCTCCAGGTTTTCTTCATTTGATGGGTGTGAAATACATTGCAGTAGTCCTCGACTTACAACTGTATAGTGACCGCTCTGAAAAAAGTGACGTATGACCATTTTTCATATGACCATGGCAGCATGCCCATGGTCATGTGATCAAAATACGGATGCTTGGCAACTGGTTCATATTTATGACGGTTGCAGTGTCCCGGGGTCACGTGATCAACTTTTTGCGACCACCTGACAAGCGAAGTCAATGGGGAAGCCACTTAACAACCGTGTTACTAACTGAACAATGGCAATGATTCACTGAACAACCCCTGGCAAGAAAAATGGGGCAAAACTCACGTAACAAATGTCTCGCTTAGCAACATGAATTTGGGGCTCAATTGTGGTCGTAAGTCAAGGAAGACCTGTATGTCTCTAAGCTGCCACAGCAAGGTTGAGCTAGCATTGAGCTGCAATGCAGCTCAAGGGATTAAGAAGAAGTACAATTGCAGTGGAAATGAACATTACACCTTAATTCACCATCCTCATTATCCTCCCAGTATCTGATTAAGCAATGAAGTCTTGCACAGTGATAGAAATATCTAGAGAGACGACAGTAGGACTGATTCAGATGTACGATGTGTTGGAAGAGCCTCTAGATTACTTGCCTATGGAGATTCTCAGTCATCCAGGTCATGGTTGTCCCAAAGGTGCTTTTTCAAGAGGCAACTGGACTTTTTTGTTTTTTGAATTCACCACGATTGCAACTGGACTTTCTTGTTTTTCTTTGAAGACGTTTCGCTTCTCATCCAAGAAGCTTCTTCAGCTCTGACCAGGATGGTGGGGAATGGAAGGATTTATATTCCTTGTAGATAGCTGGTCATTTGCATCCTTTTAGAGAGTCGTTGAGGCCACTTGGAGGTTTATCTGTGTCCTCAAGCGAAATGTCTTCAAAGAAAAACAAGAAAGTCCAGTTGCCTCTTGGAAAAAAACAACGGGGTGAAATGCTCCTGGTTCGGGCGTGCCTGCCGGTGGTCGGAGAGCCGGTAGCGACGGCAGCGCGAGGCTTCACCCACCCGCCCGGACGCCGCCATTTGGGTTCTTTTACCCTCTGCGCATGCGCAGAACGCTTTGCGCATGTGCAGAGGGTAAAAAACCCCAAATGGTGGTGTCCGTCCGGGTGGGCGAAGCCTCGCGCTGCCGTTGCTACCGGCTCTCCAACCACCGGCAGGCACGCCCAAACCGGGAGCATTTCAACCCTGAAAAAAACAACCTTTTTTTTACTGTTTTTCCAAATTTGGCCACTTGACGATGTGTGCCCTTCAACTCCCAGAATTTCCCAGCCACACAAATCAATACAAAGTAAATACTATTTTCCAACAAAACAGTTTTAAATTGTGGTTATGTGACCACGGGGTACTACAAATGGCCATAAGTACAACCAGGTTGCTCAGTATCCAAAATGCGGTCACGTGTCCCGCAGAGGCTGACATCAGAATTTGAAAACCGAGTCAAAAGTAGCTTTTGAGGGTCCATCGTAACTTTGAACAGTCGTTAAATGATTGGTTGTAAGTCAAGGACTACCTGTGTACCTAAATTGGAAAACATAACATAGCTAACATGGAAATACAGTTGCCTGATCCTCTTCCACCAACCTGTGATTCTTCCAAACTCAACAAGACTTTTATAGGATCAGGTTTGTGCATCACGATAAGGGTAAACTTAATATCCTGGTACACACTATCTAGATAATAATGTGTACCAGAATACCTTCTTCAAAGTTCTCAGGGGCTCTATAATTCTAGAGTTTAGGTTAGTTTTAACTAATAAGAACTACCGGTATGTTTTTAAGCACTTTTTTTTTAAGTGTATCACTCCTCTTTGAATGTTGTTGACATTCAAAAACTATTTTCTCCTCTTTTTCCTTTCTGTAGGTTAATGACCACAATATATACCGGTATGTATTTGATAATAAATTATCAGTCATGGTTTACAAACCATAGTGGTTAGGTTAGTACAGCAACATGCTACTTCTGAACTGAACTAGCCAAATGGCTTAAGCCAAATCTGGGCATTTTAAGGCCCCCGAGCCATATCTTGCCCTTCACCTGTTCCTGTGTGGCCTCTGTGGATTGCTTTTATTTCGAAGGTGACTGTTATTCCCCCCCCCAATTTACGTATGTGTGTCTGTGCCTGCCTACGCACACATAATACATGCGTTGGTCCTATTGGTTCAGTTCTGCACAACAGTCCCAGTTACTTATGTGCCCCCCCTATCTTGAGAACATTAATTGCCTACCCTGGTTTAAGCCCATGTGGGAATTTAGCAAACAGAGTGAGGCTTCCGTAAAATTATTCGATTCAATCCAACAGCATTTGGTGAAGCTGTTTTTGTCATTCTCGTGTCGTAGCTTCAGTCTCAGATGCCAAAGACATCTGGTGGCATCTGGATAGCAAAACACGTTGCTGCATCTCTCCCTCTCTCTCTCTCTCATTTGGTTGCTCAGCAGGTAATGGGATGAGAACCGGATGATTGCTTCAGCTAAAAAGATGTTTTAATCTTTGTCAAATCTTGACGATGAACTCTTCCAGATCCCCAAAGCAAAGCGGTGGTTATTTATAGGGCTCTGGGTAGCTTATTAGAAAAGCAGCACAGCACTTTGGAAATTATTGGGAAAAAAGTCCGTTGGCAAACAAGCGTTGCCAGACGTTGCTGTAAGAGGGAATCAGTTGCCAAGCACCTGGATCGTGATCATGTGATGTCAGGGACACGGTGGTGATGGAGAAGGAGGAGAAGAGGAGGAGGAGGAGGAGGAGGAGGAGGAGGAGGAGGAGGAGGAGGAGGAGGAGGAGGAGGAGGAGGAGGAGGAGAAGGAGGAAGGAGGAGGAGGAGGAGGAGGATGGAGGAGAAGGAGGAGGAGAAGGAGAAGGAGGAGCAGGAGAGAATGCAGGAGGAGGAGGGGAAGGAGAGAATGGAGGAAGAGGAGAAGGAGAAGGATTTGCGGTGTTCATCCCTGAAGGTTTTTAAAAAGATATTGAACAACCATTTGTCTGAAATGGTATAGGGTCTTCTGCTTGAGCAGGGGGTTGGATTAGAAGACCTCCAAGGTCCCTTCCAACTCTGTTATTCTGTTAAATGTGAGGACCAGTCGTAAGTAATTTTTTAAGCATTGTCATAACTTTGAATGGTGGATAAATGAATGGTTATAAGCTAAAGACTTATAACCATGTAGGGCAGGAAGATCCTCTCTAGGTTTCGTACAAGCTGGGCAGATTCTACCAAAGATGATTAGGGACCTGGAGGATAAAGTGTATAATGAACGGTTGCAGGAAATGGGAATGTCTAATCTAATAAAGAGAAGGACTCGGGATGACATGATAGCAGTCTTCCAATGTTTGAGTGGCTGTCACAGAGAGGATGGGGTCAACCTAGTCTCCAAAGCAACTGGAGGCAGGACAAGAAGTAACAGTTGGAAACTTATCAGAGAGAGATCCAACCTAGAATTAAGGAGAGATTTTCTGATGGTGAGAATAATTAATCAGTGGAATGGCCTCCAGAAGTTGTGGGTGCTCCATCACTGGAGGTTTTCAAGAAGAGATTGGACAGCCATTTGTCTGGAATGGTATAGGGTCTCCTGCTGAAGCAGGGGGTTGGACTAGAAGACCTCCAAGGTACCTTTCAACACCATTATTCTGTATTCTGTATTAGGTACCTTGACAAAGTATTGCCTGATATGAGCTGATGATGATTTTATAAGAAGCTTTGGAGATGACCAGATGTCCCGCTTCACAGATAGCTAGGTAGGACAGATTGGAAATTAGCAACAAGCTAGGGGTCCTACAGGCCACCATGCAGTCATCTTATTAGTCAGTGAGGTACTAATACCACTCTATAAAGCCTTAGGGCTTTAGTTTTGGTGCATCCAGTTTTGGTCAGCACACTATAAAAAAGATGTTGAGACTCTAGAAAGAGTGCAGAGAAGAGCAACCAGGATGATTAGGGGACTGGAGGCTAAAACATACGATGAACGGTTGCAGGAACTGGGCATGGCTAGTCTAGTGAAGAGAAGGACCAGGGGAGACATGATAGCAGTCTTCCAATATTTGAGGGGCTGCCACAGAGAGGAGGAGGTCAAGCTATTTTCCAAAGCACCTTTGAAGGCCAGACAAGGAATAATGGATGGAAACTGAACAAGGAGAGATTCAACCTAGAAATAAGAATTTTTCTGACAGATCAATCAACCAATGGAACAGAAGTTGCCTTCAGAAGTTGTGAGAGCTTCATCACTGGAAGCTTTCAAGAAGAGACTGGACTGCCATCTATCAGAAATGGTGTAGAGTCTCCTGCTTGGGTGGGGGGTTGGACTAGATGACCTACAAGGTCCCTTCCAACTCTGTTAATCTGTAATAATCTGTAACATTAGTGAAAGTGCATTGGGTGTGTTAACCCTTCTTTAGAGACATTAGTGCAAAGAGAAGCCATCTGATTTTTTTTTACAGGAATTAGGAGGCCAAACCAGCAGTATTCAGATAGTGGAATGTGCATTTTTGTGTGTATTTTTGTATGCAGATTTCCCACCCCCCCTCTACTAAGAGAGCAGGCTATCATTTTCATAAGCTTTTCTTAAAATTCCAGTAGTCTGGACTATGGCATTGCCTTGCTCTCAGGTGGACCTGCGGGCGAGAAGACAGCTCACTCTCTCTCATAGTTTCTAGATTTTGCTGGTAGAGGCTGATCCATGTGAGCCAGCAACTATTTAGAAATTACGTAAGAACTGTTGAAAGAACTCTTAAGGAGAGATCAAAATGCTTTCAAAGAGGTATGAACCTTTTAAAAAAAACAAAACTATTTGTGTGAATCGTATTTGCAAGATGAAGCATGGAAGTGTCATCTCGCTAAGCTCGGTTGCTGCCAGCATCTTTGGAAGAAATAATCGCATTATGACTTTTTTCTGTGATGGGATAGCTACCTTCTATTCCAGGGGTCCTCAAACTTTTTAAACAGGGGGCCAATTCACGGTCCCTCAGACTGTTGGGGGCCCGGACCAGCTGGGTGGGCGTGGCTAGGTGGGCATGTGACTGGGTGGGCATGGCCAATTTAGCAGTTCAAACAATACACACAAATTAAACTTTAATTTGTTATGCTCCTGGGGGTGGAAAGCAGTTTGCCCCATTTTTGGCCTCCCCGGCCTCCACTACCACACTGCCGGCCAAAAATGGGATGAGTGAAGGCCTCGGGAGGCCAAAAACGGGCCCATTTGTGGGTGGCAGAATGCTACTGGAGGCCGGGGAGGCCTCAGCACGTCCTGTTTTAGGCCTCCCCGGCCTCCAGAAGGCGGGTGGGGGCCGGCAGGTAGGCGGGGTGATGTGGGCGGGGCAGCCTCGTGGTCCCGTGTGGGCCAGATTAATGGCTTTGACGGGCCGTATCCGGCCCGCGGGCCATAGTTTGAGAATCCCTGTTCTATTCCTTCCCCCGCTTCCTGGCTGTTGAAAGACATTATAGCCGCAGCAAATCTGAGAAAATAGGAATACACAGGTAGTCCTAGAGTTACGGTCACAATTGAGCCCAACAGTTCTGTTGTTCAGTGAGGCATTTGTTAAGTGAGTTTTGCTCCATTTTACGACCTTTCTTGCCACGGTTGTTAAGTGAATCACTGCAGTTGTTAAGTTAGGAACTTGATCATTTTAGTTGCAAATTTCCTTAAACTTGTTCCAGATTCTTGGACTCATTCTAAAAAATTATATATTTAGTGTTGTCACCCATTTTATGTGTAACTCTGGGCTGCTCACGACAATCAAGATAACAACAGGAACAATAAAAAATAAACAGCTATCCTAAAATTATGATTAAAAATTTAGTAAAACACAATGACAGTCAGCAGGTAAAAATACAGGTCGTTCTCAACTTAGGACCACAATTGAGCCCAAAATTTCTGTTGCTAAGTGAAACATTTGTTAAGTGAGTTTGCCCCATTTTACGATGTTTCTTGCCACAGCTGTTAAGTGAATCACTGCAGTTGTTAAGTTAGTCACACGGATGTGAAGTGAATCTGGCTTCCCCACTGACTTCCCTTGTCAGAATGTCGCAAAAGGGGATCATGTGACACCCCCTCCCGGGACATTAGAACTGTCATAAATATGAGTCAGTTGCCAAGCATCTCAATTTTGATCAGGTGACCATGGGGATGCTGCAACGGTCATAAGCGTGAGAAACGGTCATAAGTCACATTTTTCATTACCGTTGTAACGTTGAACGGTCAGTAAATGAACAGTTGTAAGTCAAGGACTACCTGTAGCATATAGGTAATCTTTGAGTTATGACCATAATGGGCACCCGGATTTCTGTTGCTAACCAAGGAAAGTTGGGCAAGGTTGTTCAGTGAGCCATGCCCGATTTTATGACTTTTGGGCCACAGTTGTTAAGCGAATCACTGCATTTGTTAAGTGAAGCACGTGGTCATTAAGCGAATCTGTCTTCTCTCATTGACTTTGCTAGTCAGAAGTTGGCTGGGAAGGTGATCACAAGACCCCAGCATGCTGCAACCATTGTAAATATATAAGAAATGCAAAGGGCATTTTTGGACGGCATTCCAATGATGTTGCTAGTTCCAAAACGTTGAAAAATGTGTTCTTTTCCAAGGCCCTTCAAATCTGAAACTCCATGGCTATTCTGGAACCGAAAGTAATGGTGATTTTTTTTCCCCTTTCTTTTCAAGGTCGCTCGACCGAAAGTCTCAGAGGCCACTTTTAGGAAAGTCTCGGACACTTCCAAGTATCCCTCAATCCCCGGTCATCAGCCGCGTTCCTCTTCTAGACTCCAAGCTGTACAGAAAAGAGATGCCTGAACAGAAACACATTCGGAATCACTCTGCCCCCGATTGTCAGAAAGGATGCACAGTGCCCTCTACTGGTGAGTCTGAGACATTTATTCCTGTAAATTCAGTGTGTGTAAATTTAGTGTGTGTGTGTGTGTGTGTGTGTGTGTATTATATATAAATTTTTTACTGATAAATAAATAAAGGGAGACTAAATAAATAAAGGGAGATATTTATTTATTTATCAGTAAAAAATTTATATATAGTATAACTGGTTCATCGTGAATGCGACTGTCTGAGGGCCCCTGGAGTGGGGCTGAAAAGCAAAAGGAAGCAGTATGCTCCCTCCCATATTTGGGTATACCAGGTGATCTTGAGAAAAAACATACATATATACATACATACATACATACATACATACATACATACATATAATATATATATATAATTTATTAGAAGGTTTATAGTGCTGCCTATTCGCACACAGAGACTCAAGGTGGCTTACAGGGAATATAAAAACATCATATATAAAAAATAAAACTAATGAAAGAAAATAATAAAATAATAAAATAAGAATAGAATAGAATAGAATAGAATAGAATAGAATAGAATAGAATAGAATAGAATAGAATAGAAAACAGAGTTGGAAGGGACCTTGAAGGTCTTCTAGTCCAACCCCCTGCTTAGGCAGGAAACCCTACACCACTTCAGACAAATGGTTATCCAATCTCTTCTTAAAAACTTCCAGTGTTGGAGCATTCACAACTTCTGGAGACAAGTTGTTCCACTGATTAATTGTTCTAACTGTCAGGAAATTTCTCCTTAGTTCTAGGTTGGTTCTCTCCTTGGTTAGTTTCCATCCATTGCTTCTTGTCCTACCTTCTGGTGCTTTGGAGAATAGCTTGACTCCCTCTTCTTTGTGGCAGCCCCTGAGATATTGGAAGACTGATATCATGTAACCCCTAGTCCTTCTTATATAATAGACCCCCACCCTTCACCCCGGCGACTACTCATCACACAAGCCATTGCTTTGGGATTCAAGAGGGCCTCCGCATATCTGTTCTCTTCAATTGATATAAATTCCTATTTAAACACCTGGCATTAAAAGAGTTGCTCCAGAAAAAAAAGACTCTTGATAAATACAGATAGTCCTCGAGTTACAATGGTTCATTTAGTGACTGTTCAAAGTTACAACGGCACTAAAAAAAGTGACTTCTAATCGGTTTTCACACATAACTGTTGCAGCAGCTTCATGGTCCCACGATCAAAATTCAGACGTTTGGCAAACTGACTCATATTTGTGACGGTTGCCATGTCCCGGGGTCATGTGATCCCCTGTTGCGACTTTCTGACAAGAAAAGTCAGTGGGGAAGCCAGATTCATTTAACGACCGTGTTACTAACTCAACAACTGCAGGTGGTTCACTTAACAATGGCGGCAAGAAAGGTTGTAAAAAAGGGCGAAACTCACTTAACAACTGTCTCGCTTAGCAACAGAAATTTTGGGCTCAATTGTGGTCATAAGTGGAGGTCTACCTGTAATTTGTTCTGCCTTTAGTTCAAGAAATGTTGTCAACATTTGTTCAGATGTTTCAAGCCTGGCGGGGGATTGTACTTGGACATAGGTTTGCAGAAAAATGTTGATCATCATCATCATCATCTTCATTTAACAACCCCATAATCCCTTGCGGGCTGGAGTCTGGGCAACTGAATGGAGCTAGCAGAGTGTTTTAATGGCCGGATGCCCTTCCTGTCGCCAATGCGGAGTTTTGTTCAGCAGATATATTCTCAGTGTTCCCAGAGAGAGAAACATCTGCATCTACCTAGGATCGAACTCACAGCCTCCTGATTGTGAGGTGAGAGCTCCATCTCTAGGCCACCGCACCACTCCATTTGCAGAAAAATGTTGATAGCTTCTGAAATTAAAACAGTGATGATCACAGCTTCTGCCACTGTGACTTTTTCTCATGCTTAGACACGATCCCAGCTCTGTTTGCTTTAAAACCGTCCAGACTACTTGCCAATATTTTTGCATCACGGTGGTTTTACATTCTTGGAAAGCCACAAATCCTGTAAAAGACATATAAAACAACAGCATAAAAGCTGAAGGGAGCTGAGCAGATAAAAGAAATGCCTGCCATTTAAAAATTCTCTGCTCGACAAAACATATATACTCTGCAGACCAGGAAAGATTTAAGCAAGCAAGGGAAAAATAAATAAGGCAGACGTGAGGGAGGAAAATATCTCACAATTTTGAGACACTGTGAAGATCCTTCCTTCCTTCCTTCCTTCCTTCCTTCCTTCCTTCCTTCCTTCCTTCCTTCCTTCCTTCCTTCCTTCCTTCCTTCCTTCCTTCCTCCCTTCCTCCCAACTCTCCCTCTCCCTCCCTTCCTCCCTCCCTCCCTTCCTTTCTCCCACCTCTCCCCCTCCCTCTCCCTCCCCCTCCCCCCCCCCGCCATCCCGACCC
>QLTV01003650.1:1077498-1101563 GCA_003457575.1 Thermophis baileyi
ACCCCTCCCTCCTGTACTCTTATTTATTTTTTTCTTCCTTCCTTCCTTCCTTCCTTCCTTCCTTCCTTCCTTCTTTTTTTCTTTCTTTCTTTCTTTCTTTCTTTCCTTCTTTCTTTCTTTCTTTCTTTCTTTCTTTCTTTCTTTCTTTCTTTCTTTCTTTCTTTCTTTCTTTGCAATTTTGGCAAGATTTTCAGAGGTGATAGGCTTGCCTCCTCCTCCTTCTCTAGGATTCATCCATCCATCCATCCATCTACCTCTCCTTCACTCCTTCCCTCCATCTATCATCTACCTACCTACCAAATCTGTATACAGTAACTGCCCATCACATCGACTTCGAAAGCGACTTGGGCTGCACACAACAATTGGATTAAAACCACAAATATAAAAAACATTAGGTATAAAAAAATACAGAAATCTAGATTAAGAAATAGCATAAAATATATCTATAGACGCCTAGGGGATCAGGGGATCAGGGGATAAAATTAATAACGGAGTCATCTAAGCCTCTTGTTGGGTTCAGCCATCACCCTAAAGTGTGCTTGTGTCTCCTTTCATTCTGGCTGAATTGTGGCTTAGAGGGTTGCGTAGACTCAGCCAGTTATGGTTGGCACCAGAGGTGGGTTCCTACCGGTTCGGACCGGTTCTATAGAATTGGTAGTAACTTGGCGGCCTGGGTCGCTGGAATCGGCAGTGACCCAGGCCTGCCACACCCCCGAGCTGGTTCTCTCGGCGGCGCCATAGGTGCCGCCATCTTGTTTTTTGCTTCTGCACATGCGCAGAAGCTTTTTTTTTTTCCTGTGCATTCGCGCGCGTCCCTGAGCGAACTGGCAGTAGGAAAATCCGGAACCCACCCCTGGTTGGCACAGCCTAAATCTAGCCCCGTGGCCTAATATGACAATGCCAGCTCATGCTTATGATTTGTTTAGAGATTAGGGAGAGGTTCTTTGGGACGTTCTTTTTTTCCTTTGTTATTTTTTCCCATCTTGGGGAGGAAAGTCCTTAGTTTAGGAAGCTGGTGGGAGTTAGTGGGAAAATGATGTATGTGTGGATTCATCACTAACAACCCACTGTGGAAAAGTTGAGCAAAAGCACCATTTTGCTTGGAATTGGCAATTGTGAGCATAGCAGCTCTTGTTGCGCTGGAGAATAAAATCCAAGGTCTTGTGCTATTTGTGCCAGCAAATGGGGTACCTCCTCAACTTATGACAGCTCACTTAGTGACCATTCAAAAGGCACAGGTTGCCCTTGACTTATGACCACAATTGAGCCCAAAATTACTGTGGCCAAGTGAGACAGTTGTTCAGTGAGTTTTGCCCCATTTCATGACCTTCCTTGCCACCGTTGTTAAGTGAATCACTGCAATTGTTAAGTTAGTCACACGGTTCTTAAGTGAATCTGGCTTCCCCGCGGACTCTGCTTGTCAGAAGGTCGCAAAACGGGAATCACATGACCCCCGGGACACTGCGACTGTCATAAATAGGAGTCAGTTGTGCCAAGTGTTTGAATTTTGATTGTGTGACCGCGGGGACGCTACAATGGTCGTGAGTGTGAAAAACGGTCATAAGTCACTTTTTTCAGTGCCGTTGCAACTTTGAATGGTCACTAAATGGATGGTTGTAAGTCGAGAACCACCTGCACTTACGAACCAATTTTGAAGTTATGACAACCGCACCCTCTACTCGCTGTGATGTGATTGCATTTGGGGTGCTTGGCAACCAATTCACTTTTACAACCATTTGCAGCAACCCATGGCTGTGATTTTTTAAAAACCTTTTGGCTGATTTTCCGTGTTTGCTCTTCGTTTCCAGCAAAAGATACCCATTGGTAAAATGCACTTGCTTAAACAATGTTTGCTTAATGTCCGCAGCATTCACTTAAGGACCATTGGGAAAAAAATGTCATAAAC
This sequence comes from Thermophis baileyi, assembly GCA_003457575.1. Lineage (NCBI taxonomy): Eukaryota > Metazoa > Chordata > Lepidosauria > Squamata > Dipsadidae > Thermophis > Thermophis baileyi. The sequence continues at coordinate 1,079,405 of QLTV01003650.1, forward strand.
CCAGGTTGAGTCATCTGATCATCCACTTTAGGACTGGAACATCTCCACAGCCATAATTTCAGCCTCAATGCCAGTCATAAAGTCGAGGAATCCCTGTACTGAGGAATAGAACAATTCTTTTGACAGGCTTCAATTCCAGATACAGATTAACAGAGTTGGAAGGGACCTTGTAGGTCAACCAGTCCAACTCCCCGCCCAAGCGGGAGACCCTACACCATTTCTGACAGATGGCAGTCCAGTCTCTTCTTGAAAGCTTCCAGGGATGAAGCTCCCACAACTTCTGAAGGCAACTTCAGTTCCATCGGTTGATTGTTCTCACTATCAGAAAATTTCTCCTTATTTCTAGGTTGAATCTCTCCTCAATCAGTTTCCATCCATTATTCCTTGTCTGGCCTTCAGGTGCCTTGGAAAATAGCTTGACCCCCTCCTCCCTGTGGCAGCCCCTCAAATATTGGAAGACTGCTATCATGTCTCCCCTGGTGCGTCTCTTCACTAGACTAGCCATGCCCAGTTCCTGTAATCGTTCCTCATTTAGTTTCCAGTCCCCTAATCTTCCTGGCTGCTCTTCTCTGCACTCTTTCTAGAGTCTCAACATCTTTTTTATAGTGTGGTGACCAAAACTGGATGCAGTACTCTAGGTGTGGTCTTACTAAGGCTTTATAGAGTTGTATTAGTACCTCCCTTGATCTTGATTGTATCCCTCTGTTAATGCAACTTAGGATTGCGTTGGCTTTTTAAAGATGCATTATGGTCTTATCTGTTCTTAAGTTGCTAACTAGTCAGTGTGGCTCTTGAAAAGCCTGAGAAGTTCTTAAGCCTGAATTTTTGGATGGAAGGGGAGACATTCAGCTGGGTGTCAGCTTTGCTAAGCTCTTCCATAGCATGTGCAGATGGAGACAGGGAGGGGCAGGTGTCACTTGTGGTATAAAATGTTGTTTTTTCTTCCCCACAGTTTTGCAAAGCTCGGCGGATTGTTTTCTTTAGAGGCGACGTGTCTCATTGCTTAAGAAGTGTTTTAAAAAAAAAATATAATAATAATAATAATAATAAAACTTGGGTGGTTGTGGTAGAAATTGAGAACCTTGGATAGGAATAAGTTTGTGGTTTTGTCCAGAAGACCACAGGCTAAAACTCTGAACCAACATGACATGCATAAACAAGCATGGTCATATTTTCTTCCAGTCTCTCCCCAGTTTTCCTATATCGCCAGGCTGTCAGTCGTATTTAATAGCAGGAACTGAAATTGGGGCAAAACGATTGGCTAAAGTCCAGCAGATAGTTTATTTTGCTAGTATTTCACTTTTTCATAGTAAGATGCTTAGTTGTCTATCCAGGACTTTCCGATACCTGTGTCTTCCTGCACAATGAGAATATATCTGCTGAACAAAGCTCCGCATTGGCGACAGGAAGGGCATCCGGCCAACTCTGTTATTCTATTCTACTAGAAGAGAGAAGGGCTCCAGCGCGAGTCCAAAAGCTCAGAAGACAAAACCTCTGGTCCAAATGACCGACCCAGATTAGATCCTGCAACATTATCCTGGGACACGTACATTCGCCTTCATTCGATGCTTTTACTAGTCTGTGTTGGTAGAAGTACATAGTGAGGTCTGAGATACACTCAGGGCTGAATATAAGATATCCAGCTGAATGACAGCTGATTATTCCACGCGATAAAAAGATCAAGCAGATGGAATTTTTCTCCCAAAGCCTTGCGTGAACGGATAGTAAAAGATGAATGACGGAAGGCACTGGAGCGAAAACAAGAGTTATGTTTATTGGCACTTACATCAAAACGGCCTTAACCACAGTGTGGCACTGTCTGCATGCAGCTTTCATCCAGGGACAACTTCAGACTAGCGTGAGAGAATTCGCACACCAGAAATTGATTAAAGAAAGCTTCAGCTGAAATGGATGGAGATCACGGCTGGTTGTGTCATTTGCCAGCCAGGGTTTGTAAACCGACCAACCACCTTATGACCCCGGCTCGCGCAAGGCAAACAAACCAGCATCCCCCATTTAGGAGAAGACCGTGGCTTAGTTCTCTCTTTACGTCAGTGGGAGAAACTGGGGGGGGGACGGGGGACGGGACGGGACGGGATGGGGGGACGGGACAAACAAGCTGTAAAAAAATCAGCCGAAGAATTACTGTCTCACCGTTTCGTACCATGCTTAGCTTAGGAAAACATCTCAAAGCTCTTGGTGGGAGAACCCAAATCGAGGACGTAATACATGGAAAGAATGCAAAGGCAGCACAAAGACACTGAAAATAAAACAGGGAGTATGATGACGTTAAGGATGAAGATGCTTGGGGGTGGGGGCAGGAGTTGTGATGCTCTGAATAAGGATAACAATGTTGTGTTTGCTGCGTCTCAAGGAGGAGTAGGGAGACGAGCGGGGGGGGGGAAACGATGCAGTGGGGGCATCGGAAATCATGAAGGATTGGTGCCTTCCTTGAGAAGAATAGATAAAATCAACCAGAATAGAGCTGGAAGGGACCTTGGAGGTCTTCTATTCCAACCCCCTGTTCAAGCAGGAGAACCTATACGATTTGAGACATGTGGCTGTCCAGTCTCTTCTTATAAACCTCCAGTGATGGAGCCCCCACAACTTCTGAAGGCAAGCCGTTCCACTGATTAATTGTCCTCACTGTTAGGAAGTTTCTCCTTAGTTCCAGGTTGCTTCTCTCCTTGATTAGCTTCTATCCATTGTTTATTGTCCTGCCTTCAGGTGCTTTGGAGAATAGGTTGACCCCCTCTTCTTTGTGGCAGCCCCTGAAATACTGGAAGACTGCTATCATGTCCCCTCTAGTCCTTCTTTTCTCTAGACTAGCCAAACCCAAATCCTGCAACCGTTCTTCATATGTTTTACTCTCCAGGCCTTTAATCGTCTTCGTTGCTCTTCTTTGCACTTTTTCCAAAGTGTCAACATCATTTTTTGTAACGTGGTGACCAAAACTGGATGCAATATTCCAGGTGTAACCTTACTAAAGCTTTATAAAGTGGTACTAATACTTCATGTGATTTTGATTCTGTGCCTCTCTTTATACAACCCAGGATTGTATTAGCATTTTTGGCTGCTGCCGAACACTACTGACTCATGTTTAACTGATCATCCACTAGGATTAAAAGGGGATTAAATCCCAAAGAACCCCTGTGGCTTTGCTATGGTGTAGAGTTATCCAACTCTGGGATGGTCAGCTCTCATAAACCTGGAGGTTTTAGATTCATATTTATGACTGGAGCAGCTGTTTGACTCTACAGTCTTATAATTCTTACGTTTTTTGTGGTGGGCTTCAGGCTTTCCACTGCTCTGGTTCAGGAAATGTGCATTATGAGCTTGCTTCTCTGGAGTCCACTGGCTGCTTCAGGTTTTTTTTTTTAAACTTTGGATGGTTCACTCCAGGCGGTCCTCGATTTTCAACCATTTGTTTAGTGACCATTAGTCACAACCGGGTTCCCAACAACCGTTTTACTAACTTAACCACTGCAGTGGTGCACTTAACCACTGTGGCAAGAAAGGTCATAAAACAGCTTAACAACTGCCTCGCTTAGCGATGGAAAATTTGCACCACGCTCACGTGATCAAAATTCAAGCGCTTAACTGTCTCGCTTAGCCATGGAAACGTTGGCCTCAATTGTGGTCGTAAGTTGAGGACTTCCTATAACTTTGCTAATAGTTTTCTAAAGCTTCCCCTTTAGCAATAGCAATAGCACTTAGACTTATATACCGCTTCATAGTGCTTTACAGCCCTCTCTAAGCGGTTTAATTGCAAGAAGGAAAGATTCTTGTGTGAGAATCTTGCAAACCACAGGATAGAAAAATGGGAAGGGAAGGGAAGGGAAGGGAAGGGAGAAGAAGGGAAGGGAAGGGAAGGGAAGGGGGAAAAGGGGGGAGGGAGGGAGGGGAAAGGAAAAAGGAAGAGCAATAGCACCAGAAATGGCACTTATACTTATATACTGCCCCATCATGCTTTACAGCCCTCTCTAAACGGTTTACAGAGAATCAGCCTCTTGCCCCCAACAATCTGGGTCCTCATTTTACCGACCTGGGAAGGCTGGAAGGCTGAGTCAACCTTGAGCCTGGAGAGATTCGATCTGCCAAACTGCTGGCAGCCGGTGATCAGCAGAAGTAGCCTGCAGTACTGCACTCTAACCATTATGCCACCGTGGCTCTTTAGGATGTTCACCCTCCTGCAGGGCACAAGGAAGTGGTCTTTGGGAAGAATTTCTGGAGAAGAGAGCTTGGATGGGTTGATGTGATGTAACCCATTGCCACGTATCATTAGCTCAGACACATTACAGGTAGCCCTCAACTTAGATTTAACAGAGTTGGAAGGGACCTTGTAGGTCATCTAGTCCAACCCCCCTGCCCAAGCAGGAGACCCTACATCATTTCCGACAAACGGCAGTCCAATCTCTTCTTGAAAGCCTCCAGGGATGAAGTTCCTGAAGAGTGAAGTGTGAAGAGAAATTACAGGTAGCCATTTTTTTTAACAACCGTTTGTTTAGTGACCGTTTAAAGTTACAGCGGCACTGAAAAAAGAGATTTATTTTTCACACTGGCGACTCTTTGCAACATCCCCACAATGGTTGCGTGATCAAAATTCGGATGCTTGGCCACTGGCAGGCGTTTATGAGGGCTGCCTGTGAAATCCTAACATCCTGTAGAGATGCTTTGTGCAGCAGTGATTGTGTGTTGTTTCTCGTAAATTGTGATGCTGAGTATTTTTGAGTTAGGCATCGACCAATAGACATGTCCTCGTATTGTAGCATTGTAACCCCATAGCTTCAAGAGCTAGTTAAGAATGGTACGATGTAGTGAGGTTTTCTTTCTTTCCTGTCTGTGGCAAAATCTCTGTGATAAAAATCTCTGTAGAGCCTGTTTGTCATTGTAACAGCACATGAACCGATGTAGTGTTGTTGACAAGTCTGAACATTCTGATTTTCATATTTGGGTAGTTTGGGTTGTGGTTAAACAGAATAAACCTAATACAGGTAGCTCTCAACTTACAACATTTCGCTTAGTGAACATTTGAAGTTACAACGGCATTGAAAAAAGAGACTTATGACCATTTTTCACACTTATGACCATTGCAGCAGCATCGTCGTCACATGATTTACATTCAGCTGCTTGACAATTGACTCACATTTATGACGGTTGTAGTGTCCCGGGGCCACGTGATCCTCTTTTTGCAACTTTCTGATAAGCAAAGTCAATGGGCTCTTTCAAGAGGCAGCTGGACTTTCTTGTTTTTCTTTGAAGACGTTTCGCTTCTCATCCAAAATGCTTCTTCAGCTCTGACTGGATGGTGGGGAATGGAAGGATTCATACTCCTTGCAGACAGCTGCTCATTTGCATCCTTTTTAGAGAGTCGTTGAGGCCACTTGGAGGTTTATCTGTCTCCGCAGGGTCACCTGAGTGGTGCAAATGGGCGTGGAGCCTTCTTGGAACTTCACAGTCCTTTCAGCAGTTCCCAGAAGACACTCTCAGGTGACCCTGAGGACGCAGATCAACCTCCAAAAAGAATGCAAATGACCAGCTGTCTGCAAGGAATATAAATCCTTCCATTCCCCGCCATCCGGTCAGAGCTGAAGAAGGCTCTTGGATGAGAAGTGAAACGTCTTCAAAGAAAAACCAGAAAGTCCAGTTGCACTCTTGGAAAAAAAAGCACCTTTGGGACAACCATGACCTGGATTCCTGAGAATCTCCATAGACAAAGTCAACGGGGAAACCAGATTCACTTAAACATCCGTGTTACTAATTTAACAACTGCAGTGATTCGCTTAACAAAATGTGGCAAGAGAAGTCGTAAAATGAGGCAAAACTCACCTAACAATTTTCCCACTTAGCAAGGTAAATTTTGGACTCAATTGTGGTTGCAAGCTGTATCAGGTATGTGTGTGTGTGTGTGTGTGTGTGTGTGTGTGTGTGTGTGTATGTGTGTTTGTAGAATTTAAGGGAAAAGTTGCACCGTCACAGCTAAGTCATCCAGCCTTCTGTTCTCCCTCGTTAGATGTCTGACAATTTATATCTCGGCTTGGGCAGATTTTCATCCTGTGTGGAGGTGGGCTGGAAGTCCAGATTTCCTATCACCGACACTCAAGACCTATCATCTCATTTCTGCTGATAGTCCTTTGCTGTCATCGTCTTGGTTGAGAAGTCAGGCAGGTGCTGGGGACAAAGTTGGAAGAGACATCAACTTCAACCCACCTTTTCTTTGCCTAAAATATTCCACGAGATTATCGGAAGGAATGCCGACGAATTCTCAGGAGAGGAAGTACTTTTCCCAACCATGCACACATCCCTAGTGTAATTTGGACCAGCTACCTTGCTGTGGTCATCCTCTTATCTTTTTTCTCCCACTTTCTCAGCTTTAGAGACATTTGAGACTCAAGAAAAGCGAAGAAGATATTTCCCAGGGAAGGATGCTCAAGGCTGCGTGTGTGTGTGTGTGTGTGTGTGTGTGTGTGTGTGTGTGTGTGTGTGTGTGTGTAAGGAAGGATAGAAGTAAGTATGTAAGTAAGTAAGTAAGTAAGTAAGTAAGTAAGTAAGTAAGACAGTCAGCAACATAAGACAAATAATAAAGAAAGGGGCGGGGAGGAGCAAAGAGAGGATTCCCAAGTCTTAGTGTAAATGGTTTTAGTGATGCCCATTGTATTTTGGAAAGAGATTCCTTTAAAAAAAAACACACAGAAAGTACAAGTGCAAGAGAAAGTACAAAGAAGGTTGCAAAAGCTTCCTTTACCCATATTGCAATATTTATAAAAATAGGCCCGTTTCCTTTCTGCACATGGTCTAAGTGGAAATGAATGCCTTTGAAACCTAGCTGTGCATTTTGTGAGGGGGGCAGGAGGATGTGGAGTAGGGGGTGGGGTGGGGGGTGGCTGAGAATAGGATTAGCAAAAGCCCAGCCCCTCTCGCTCAGCGGATGTCTAATCCAGGAAAGGATCCAGTGTCCCTTTTTTGAACTGCCTCTGGTGTGTCAGGGTTTATGAATTGTTGTTATTTTGATAGATTGCTTTGTAGATTTAATAGGTATATGATGGATGCTATAACCGGAAGGTTCTCTCTTTTCAACCAGGTCATTTCATTATTTATAACCCAGAAGAAACTGATATATCTCCCTCTCCCCAGCAGACCGTGGGCAGACACGGGCTACCAAATAGGCCATGCCTGCAGCATCTTTCTGCCGTTGCTCCAACACAACATAGAAGTTTTAAGAACCACCAGTAACAGAGTTCGAAGGGATCTTGAAGGTCTTCCAATCCAACCTTCTGCTCAAGTAGCAAACCCTATACCAGTGATGGCCAACCTTTTTGGTGTTGTGCATTGTACCCATAATGCAATGTGTGCGCGACCCACCCTGTGCTCCCCACCCCCTGTGCATGCACGCACGACCCCCCCCGCGCTCCCCCCTGCCCCGTTTTGGGCCTAGTAGGCCTCCCTGCAGCCTCCTGGGAGCAAAAACGGGCCGCACCGCACCCCCTCTCATGCCCCGTTTTGGGCTTAGTAGGCCTCCCTGCACTTATAACCCATAATGCAATGCGTGCGCACCCCGCCCATCCACGCATATGCATGCAGCCCCCAATGCTCCCCCCTGATCCCCGTGCATGCACCCCTGCCCCTCGTGCATGCACGGCAGAGACCCAAAAATCAGCTGGCCGGTGGGAGGCGTGCGCGCATGCGTGGTGGAGCTCAGCTGGGGCGACGGCTTGCATGCCCGCAGAGAGGGCTCTGCATGCCACCTGTAGCACGCGTGCCATAGGTTCACCATCACGGCCCTATACCATTCCGGACAAATAGCTGTCTAATCTCTTCTCAAAAACCTCCAGTGATGGACATCCACAACTTCTGGAGACAAGCTGTTCCACTAATTAACTGTGCTCCCTGTCAGGAAATTCCTCCTTAGTTCTAGGTTGCTTCTCTCCTTGATTAGTTTCCATCCGTTGCTGCTTCTTTTGCCTTCGGGTGCTTTGGAGAATAGGTTGGCCTGCTCTTTTTTGTGGTGGCCCCTCAAATATTGAAACACTGCTATCACGTCACCCCTAGTCCTTCTCTTCATTCCCTTGGTTGAGGGAACTAGGCATACCCAGTTCCCTCAACTATTCATCGTAATGGTTTGGCCTCCAGATCCCTTATCATCTTTGTTGCTCTTCTTTGCACTCTTTCTAGAGTCTCAACTTCTTTTCTTTTCTTTTTTGTATTGTGGTGACCAAAAGTATTCCAAGCAGGGGTGGGCTGCTAGGGGTTCGCAGGGGTTCGGGAGAACCTCTAGCTAAGATTCTGTGCAGTTCGGAGAACCCCCAAATCCCACTCCTGGCTGGCCCCGCCCTTCCCACCCCGCCCCTCCCAGGAGTCCCCACGCAGCCTGTTTTGGATGCAGGTAAGAGCAGGGCGCGCACGGAGGCTTGGGGAGGGCGAAAAACAGGCCTACCGGAAGTTCAGGAAGACCAGAGGGCCTCTGGAGCCTGGGGAGGCCGTTTTCGCCCTCCCGGAGGATCGAGGAAAGCCTCCGGAGCCCGGGGAGGGCAAAAACGCCCCCCCCCAATGGTGCAGGAGGCCGACTAGGCCACGCCCACCATGGCCATGCCCACCCAGCAACCGGGCAGAGAACCCCTTGCTAAAATTTTTGAAGCCCAGCCCTGATTCCAAGGTAGCTTCTTCCGTTGTGCCTAAGAAGGGTATTGAATTCTCCTGCCCCCTCCGCAGCTTCAATCCTCTCTCTCTCTTGAAGGAGGACCTGCCTAGTGCCCTGGTCAGCTAATTAAAGAGACCCTGCCAGTAAGCAGTGGCACCAGGTTGACGGTAGGGAAACTTTTTCCAAGCAGGATGTAGGGGGATCAAGCTGGCGGCAGCTGCTTGGCTGGAGGCCCCGCAGATTCAGTTCATCCCCACAGAGCAACTGGAAATGGAATATCAGGTTTTAAAAACAGTTATAAATACCACAACGGGAGCTGATGCAACCTCAGCGGCCTTAAGCGAGGTGTTGGGAGTCCTGGAGCCGAGAAGCTAAGGTTCCCTCTGTCTCCTGCAGCAATTTTTCCCCCTCCACCTCTCCCGTTTCCAAGCTCCGAGGCTTAAACGTAATCATGCAGTCCCAGTCTATTTACAGAAATCCAGCCGGAATATGTCGGGGATGGGAAGCCGGGTACATTTTGTTGAGATGGTTGAGGTCCTTGGAGCTGCAAGGAAGAAGCCTATTGAAATTAGCAGGCAGATCAAATGATGTGCAAATCACTATTATGAGGGTTGCGGTGAATGGGTTGTGTTGACCACACGTGTATGAGTTGTCTTGTTTTGTTTCTACGTAGCAGTTCCTTTCTACAGGTAACATATAACAGATTAACAGAGTTGGAAGGGACCTTGTAGGTTATCTAGTCCAACCCCCTGCTTAAGCAGGAGACCCTACACCATTTCTGACAGATGGCAGTCCAGTCTCTTCTTGAAAGCTTCCAGTGATGAAGCTCCCACAAACTTCTGAAGGCAACTTCTGTTCCATTGGTTGATTGTTCTCATTGTCAGAAAATTGCTCCTTATTTCCAGGTTGAATCTCTCCTTGTTCAATTTCCATCCATTATTCTTTATCTGGCCTTCGGGTGCTTTGGAAAATAGCTTGACCCCTTCCTCTCTGTGGCAGCCCCTCAAATATTGGAGTAATATTCGAGGCAGCCCTCGACTTACGGACACAATTGAGCCCCAAATTTCTGTCGCCAACGAGACAGTTGTTAAGTGAGTCTTGCTCCATTTTACGTCCCTTCTTGCCACGGTTGTTAAGTGAATCACTGCAGTTGATTCATTGCATGTTTCAAATCCTTTTGACCTGAAGAAACAAAGGTCCACCTAAAGAGCGACGAGAAATTCTAGTCTCTCATTAGACACAGCAACAAAAATGGAAAATAACTACCATACAGTGAAAATATCTCTGCATTCCTGTGCAGAATATGAAACATGCTCAGCGTCCATAACTTGCTTTTCTCACATCTTATTTTCCTTTCCAAATGCAGAATAGATTTTGGAGCACGTTGAGCCAAAGATACAGTAGATAGATAGATAGATGATAGATAGATAGATAGATAGATAATAGATAGAGAGATAGATAGATAGATAGATAGATAGATAGATAGATAGATAGATAGATAGATAGATAGATAGGTAGGTAGATAGATAGATAGATAGATAGATAGATAGATAGATAGATAGATTAGATAGATCAAGTGAATATGGAACTGGGAAGAAGGAGAAGATGACAGAATCAGCAGAGGTGGCAAAATTGCCGTGTTTGATTAGGGAAATGACATTAATTCCATTTGCTAATGACTGGAAACCTTTTTATGGGCTTTTTGCTGAAAATGGGAAAAAATGAATTGATGATTTGTGGGTTTGATGTTTAGAAAGGGTAGAATGTGGAAAGAAAGGAGCCACGATTAAATGGATAAAACAAATGCATTAATATCTTCTGCAAAGAAGATTGGAAACCTTTCCTTTACATCTTGTAGTTCGAAGTGGCCCTGAACGGCTCTTTAGCCATAATCTTTGCTATGATTTATTTCCAAGCACTTTGTGTCTGCAAAGATCCCTTATTCAAGAAAAGCCCTTCAGCTGATTGCATAGCAAAGATGCTAAAACCTACATGGAAGTATTTTCTTTGTATTTTTTTTCTTTGTTTATTTTATTGTTCTATTATTTTATTTTATTGTTCTATTGCTTTACTTTCATTTTGTTTAAATTTCTTTTTCATTTCTTCATTTTTTAAAATCGTTGTAAGTCCCCTAGGGTAGCCCTATGGCGAGATAAACAGCAAATAAATACAACAACAACAACAACAACAATAATGAGTGAACGCCTTTTGGGTGATCAGAAGATGTTCTTCACCTTCTTCGCTAAGCAGACTTAGTATTGTTTGCTGCTTCCTTAAATATCTGTTAATCCAGTGGTTCTCAACCTTCCTAATGCCGCGACCCCCTCCCCGCCGCCATGACCCCCTCCCCGCCCCCTCCCCGCACGTGATGAGGTGACAAAGGGGGCTAGCACGCGCTTAGGCGACCCCTGTGAAAGGGTCGTTCGACCCCCAAAGGGGTCGCGACCCACAGGTTGAGAACCGCTGTGTTAATCATTTTGCAATAAATTTACTAAATGAGTATTTATAATATAGGTGCAAAAGCTTGGGCAAAATGCCTTGGGCGCAAGGAGCCCACATGGTTCCATCCATGTGTCCAACTTTTGAAATTGCAAACTCACTTCTTTTAAAAACTCAGAAATTAGGATTGTTGATCTTGGCAGGAGATAGTACGATAGTATCTTCTGGGCATATGTTCCTAGATGTGTTATAAAAATTCATTTCCCCCCATTCTTTACTAAATTCTTGTTACCCTTGAACGTCAGGAGAATGTGAGGTGCAGAGGACCAGGTCCACACGTGAAGGTCCAATTGATAAAACTGATTTATTGCTCCTCATGCCAATGCACAGGAATATTCTCAACTAACAGTTAGCACCTGCTTGAAGACAATGGAATTCAAGGGAGTTTGGACTTAGTTCGCTTGTGGCTACCTAGGGATTCTAGGCTGGTTCCTTCTTTTGACTCCACCCCTAAATTCTGCCACTTCTACTCCTACAGGAGAACGTCAGGCAATTAAGCCCCACCTTCCATCCTCAGTCAGTGTCAGAACCTGTTTTGCAGTCATTAGCCGAGATCAACTATAGCCAAGAGTCATTTAAAGTTCTTACATTATCCCCTCTGTGTCTGCAGAGCATCAATTTGTCTCATTCTGGGAAATGTGCAGTCGGTTGAGTTGCACATTGCATTGTCCTCATGGTCTATATTTTGCTTTTGAGAGAATGTCTTTGATCCTGTTGAGTGGTGTATGCAGTACCTAACCCCCGAGACAAAATAAACACCGATTGGTTCATTCCCGCAGAGTAAACAACTACATGTATTAAGGTGGTAATACCGTGTTTCCCTGAAAATAAGACCCTGTCTTATATTTTTTTGAACCCTGAAATAAGCGCTTGGCTTTATTGCCATGCACTCAAAAGCCCGATTGGGCTTATTATCAGGGGATGTCTTATTTTTTTGGGGGAAACAGGGTACAATTCATGTGCACCGTGAGGTATGAATTACCACTGTCCTTTCTTCTGCTTGCCAAGTTTTCCACCGCTAACAAAGGGAGGCCTATCCAGACGTGGTCTCGTGCCCTGGTCCATCAAACCGTGGGCACTTCAGCCTAGAGAGAAAAGGAGAGTATTAAGGCTGAAGATTTTTTGGGGGATGGCATGACTTGCCCAGGGTCGTTGCCAACTTTTGTCCAGAGCCCTTTAGATGTCGCAATGTCCCGGAAAGTCTAGAAGCAGATTGCTGACCGTGTGTCATTTGTTCCCTGGTCTCTCTCCTCCCCGCCCGTCTGGGCCTCTGGAGACTTGGGTAACTTGGCCTCATCCTGTCTGGCTTTGGGAGAGCCGTGCAAAGCCGTGGCCGAAGCATCTTCTGGCATGTGGCTGGAATTCTAGCAATGGCATGTTAAGGATAAAGCTAGCACAAGTTCGGTTGGGAGCCGCGTGCAGGATTTGCAGAGGTGCCTATTGATCTTTCCAAGGTTGACGTGTTGTTTGGTTTCATATTTTTTTCCCCCGCAGGAAGTTAGGACTTTGTTTCTTCCGCCTGTCATAATTAGGTTGACATGGGCAGAACCCCAGATAGGAGACATCTTCCTATCCTACCAATGCGTGGATACAGGTAGGCCTCGACTTACGACAGTTTAGTGACCGTTCAAAGTTACAACGGCACTGAAAAAAGTGACTTACGGCCATTTCTCAGAAGTAGATTTCAGCTCCCAGAATCCCCTAGCAAAAAAAAAAAAAAAAGCAATTGTGAAGAATTCTGGGAGCTGAAGTCCACACTTCAACAAGGTATGGACATTCAGGAAAGCTTCTTACTATTGGGTCCTTGGCGTTACAACATCTATTGGGTTATTTTGGTCCAAGATCATTTTCACTTTGTCAAGGAGGACTGCTAAGAAACCTATAAAGCTCTGATGAGAGAAAGAAGACATGTTTGCCTGGACTTTTTTTTAAGTACTCTGTGCCTCATTCTTTCTTAACAAAAAAAATCCTCCGTACAATTTTCAGTATGGAGTGAACAGCTAGCGAAGAATGGTAACTCTCCCCTGTATTAGAAGATGGCATGGTCTATTAAACAGGAATTTTTATATACAGTTAGTCTTCGACTTACAATAGTTCATTTGGGGACTGTGTGAAGTTACAATGATACTGAAAAAAGTGACTTATGACTGTTTTTCACACTTACGACCATTGCAGCAATCACGTGTTCACGTGATCAAAATTCATATGTCTGGCAACTGACTCATATTTATGACGGTTGCAGTGTCCCGGGGTCCTGTGATCTCCTCTTGCGACCTTCTGACAAGCAAAGTCCATGGAGAAGCCAGATTCACTTAACAACCACGTTACTAACATAACAACTGCAATGATTCAATTAACAAGTGTGGCAGGCAAGGTCCTAAAATGGGGAGGAAAATTCCACTTGACGACTGTCTTGCTTAACAACAGAAATTTGGGCCTCAATTGTGGTCGTAAGTCAAGTGCTACCTGTTCTATGAAAAGTGACGCCATCTATTTTACATACTCATTGGGTCACACTCCTCAAAGTTCAAAAAAAAAAAAGAGTATCCTATTGAAGTAGGATTTGGCCTGAACACTTGCAGTGTTCCAGGGTCAAACATGCTGGAAATTGTGACCTGGCACCAGCCTCCTGGCTATAGGATGGCTGATTCCTTGTGCCTCGCTTCCTTTCCAGCCAATGCCTTCAGCTCTGACCTATTTCTGTGCAGCAACTTGTTCAACAACCCATTTTGCTGAATGTTCATAAGAAAGACAGGCATGATCTCATTAGCTGTGGTGACTAAGACTCCATCGGCAGGGCGGCCAGATCCCGAAGAGGGGATGGCTTAAAAAAAAAAACCAAAAACCCACCACTTTTAATCACCTTTCATAGCAACGGAGGGGTCAGTATTTTTAGCTTGTCGTTTTCATATCTAGATTCGTTCACGTCCCCTGAGTTCTGTTCCATTTCTCGATTCGTTTCCATTTCTTTTCTTTTCTTTTCTTTTTTTAAAAAAGGGGGAAAATTGCATTGCAGTGCAAAGTCAAACGTCTTCTCCCAGATTCAGCATTTCTAAATATGTTTCAGATCAAAAAATAAATATTCTTTCAGAGATAAGCATTGAGATTCTGACGAAGGGTCAGGTAGAAGCTGGAGGGTTGTTCCTTTTCATCTGCAAGTTATGCCAGGAACATGATTTATTTATTTATTTATTTGCATGCACATAGAATATAGAATAACAGAGTTGGAAGGGACCTTGGAGGTCTTCTAGTCCAAATGACTGTTCAAGCAGGAGACCCTATACTATTCCAGACAAATGGCTGTCCGGTCTCTTTTTAAAAGCCTCCAGTGATGGAGCAGCCACAACTTCTGAAGGCAAGTCATTCCACTGGTTGATTGTTCTAACTGTCAGGAAATTTCTCCTTAGTTCTAGGTTGCTTCTCTCCTTGATTAGTTTCCATCCATTGCTTCTTGTCCTGTTTTCTGGTGCTTCGGAAAATAAGTTGACCCCCCTCTTCTTTGTGGCAGGCCCTCAAATATTGGAACACTGCTATCATGTCACCCCAAGTCTTTCTTTTCACTAGATTAGACAAACCCAATTCCTGCAACTGTTCTTCAGCCCCCTACTCATCGTTTTCGCTCTTCTCTGCACTTTTTCCAGAGTCTCGACCTCTTTTTTATATTGTGGTGACCAAAACTGGATGCAGTATTCCAAGTGTGGCTGTACAAAGGCTTTGTAAAGCGGTACTAATACTACACGTGATCTTGATTCCATTCCTCTATTAAGTTTTGAATCCCGCTTTTTACGAATAACTGAAGGGGGCAAACAGATGCAAGACACCTTCCTCTTCCTATTTCCTCCCACAACAGCAACCCTATCAGGTGGCTTGACTGCTGGCTGCCTGCAATTTGGCAGTTCAAATCTCACCAGGCTCAAGGTTGACTCAGCCTTCCATCCTTCCGAGGTGGGTAAAATGAGGACCCAGATTGTTGGGGGCAAGATGCTGACTCTGTAAACCGCTTAGAGAGGGCTGTAAAGCACTGTAAAGTGGTATATAAGTCTTCGTGCTATTGCTATTGTGCTGAGAGAGAGTGACTGAGCCCAGGGCCACCCAGCTGGCTTTCATGTTAAGGCAGAACTGGAACTCACTGTCTCCTGGTGATTGGCTCAAAGTCACCCAGCCACTTTCATGCCTGGTGCAGGACTAGAACTCACCGTCTCCTGATTTCTAGCCTGGTGCTTTAAGCACTAGCCTAAGCTTTTCCAACTCTTGACAAATCTTGATATTCTAAATTTGTGCAACAAAGTGTGGCTTGAAAGCTATTGCAGTGTAGTCCATCTCGTGCAATTCAACACCAGCCCTGCAAAGAAGCCTTGCCACAGAGGGACAGAAGCCAAACCACACAGAATATATTGAGATGGTAAATCTATCTATACGGTCAGCCGAACATCTGTTAAATATATATTTATTTTATTTATTTTATTTATTTATTTGTCAAGCATGTATATGATTACATTCCTAAGAGGTCTGTAAGGGGTGTGCATAAGAGCACCAGCATGCCTACCGTCCCTGTCCTAATGTCGTCTTTTATTTGTATCCATTTCTTATATCGTGTATTGTTTCGGTTGAAGCTGAAGTAGTCATTGAAAGGTAGGACATTGTAGCAGATAATTTTGTGTGCTACACTTAGGTCAGATCGAAGGCGGCGTAGTTCTAAGTTTCCTAGGCCTAAAATTTCAAGTCTGGTGGCATAAGGTATTCTGTTGCGAACGGAGGAGTGTAGTACTCGTCTCGTGAAATATCTCTGGACATTCTCAATTGTATTAATGTCCGATATGCAGTGCGGGTTCCAGACAGATGAGCTGTATTCGAGAATTGGTCTAGCAAATGTTTTGTATGCTCTAGTTAGAAGTACAATTTGGGGATATTTGGGGATATTCAGTGGAGAAATATATCAATTTCGGCCTTCTCAATTCAGCGTGCCCCTGATGATTTTATACTTTCATCAACGATGGTTGGCATGTCATTGTTGTTTTACACAGGGAAGGCAACAGAAGAGAAAACAGCATTGGATCTTTGTGTAATTTTTAAATGAATGGGGTGGTACATTTGCAAAATTTGCAAGGGCAGGCTTTGCAAAATGCCAACAAGGAGGAAGCATTCTCTCAAACACTTTGGCTTTGGAAGGATCAGACTTTTCCGGTAGACCAGGTGGAGAAACAGACACCAAAAGAAAAATTGCAGCACCATTTTATTGCTAAAGGGTAGTCCTCCTCGCCTTATGACCATTTGTTTAGTGACTGTTCAAAGTTTGTGCTTGAGGTGGAAAAAAAAAAAGAAACTTTGATTTTGGGTTTTACCGATTAGATTGATGTTTTAAAAATAGAAATGGCTTACGGAAAAGTAAAAAGTTGTGGGTTTGATGTTAATGCTTTATTTTACTGCAACAGAGGGAGTCGGAAGTCAACGCTATTTTTTTTCTTTTTTCCCCATCCCCCCCTCGCTTCTCTTTCTCCTTCTCCGCCTCACTGTGTCTTCCTATTTGCTTCTGTATTTTATTCTATAATCTGATGTTTCAACAGGAAAAAAAAAAGAAATAATAAGTGACTGCTCAAAGTTAAAATAGCACTGAAAAAAAGTGACATTTTTCACACTTACGGCCATTGCAGCATCCCCACGGTCACATGATCAATATTCGGACCCTTGGCAACTAGTTTGTATGTATGACCATTGCCATGTGCCGGGGTCACGTGAGCCTCTTTGCAGGGGTGGGTTCTAACTTACCTCGCTGCCGGTTCACTTCCTCCCGCGCCGCGTGGCTGCGCGCACATGCGCAGTGGCGAAAATTTGCAAAAAAATCCATTTTTTTTTAAAAAAAAGCCAAAAACAAGATGGTGGCGCATGCGCAGTGCCGGGGACTCGGCTTCTGCGCATGCGCAGAAGGAAAAAAATAGTAAAAAATTAAAAAAAAAATTCTCAAAAAAAATAATAAAAAAAAAGATGGCGGCGTCCATGGACCAGCACCAACAGAACCGGATCCGTGATGTCACCAGCGGTTTCCTACCGGTTCTATAGAACCGGTGCGAACCGGGAGAAACCCACCTCTGCCTCTTTGGCAACCTTCCGGCAAGCAAAGTTAATGGGGAAGCCAATCCACTTCACAACCGTGTGACAAGCGTAACAACTGCAACAATTCGCTTAACAACCGTGCCAAGAAAAGTCATAAAGCGGGGCAAAACTGACTTAACCCCTGTCTCGCTTAGCAATGGAAACTTTGGGCTCAGTCGTGGTTGTAAGTCAAGGACTCCCTGCAACAGAATCTTGATAGCCCTGATGAAGAGTCTCTCTTGCTTTCCGCTGATACCAAAGAGAGGCAAGGCAGAGCAATCTTGAATTTCTTCCTCACCCCTAATCATCGTAAGTTTGCCTGGTCGTAAGTGCAAGAACCAAGGTATGTCATTTTTTTCAGTGCCGTTGTAACTTCCAATGGTTGCTAAACACATGGCTGTAAGTAGTTATAAGTTGTGAACCCCATCTACTTTATTAATTTGCCCTACAGTTTATTCCATGAAACGTGATTGGTAGAATTATATATATAAAAGAAGGAGCATCAGGAATAAAGAATCATGCTATTGTGTAGGAAGCAAAACACACAGCTTTTGATATATTATACCCCAAACTCCTGTGAACGTTTGGGAGTGGGTGGGAGTTGGGGGGTTTAATCTCCTGTCATGCTATTGGCTTTCTTTTATTTTTAGTCCTCAGCCATTCTCTGTAGGCTAAGGGGAGCCAGTTCTGCAAAGAAGCTAAGGCAAGAAAAGGGTTGGGTTGTTTTTTTTGCATTGATTGAGCGTGCAATAAATTCTTATTAGGAAGGACCACAAAAGAGTATTATCTTGTGAATGAGCTCACACATGAAACATGCCGATTATTCGTGCAATTCTAGCTGATTGCTGAACACCGGTTGTAGACGCTTTACTAGTTATGCGCAGTTGTCATTTTCATGCATTCCACAGTTAAAGGCTGCTCAGATTTCTCCTTTCACAACCCCACCGAACCAGCCAGAAGAATAGCCCTGAAGATGACTTACTGTCCTTCAAAATATTTATGGTGTTATTTTTTCCCCCTCCTCTGCTCACCTCATTTTACTTTCTTAGTTCTTTCACTCCTCCTCTTCCCACCTCCTTTCTTCTCTCACCACACTCAAGAGTTGTGATGGTGGACTTGTTTGGACTTCAGTTAGAACTAAAGAAGGCGAATGTACGTGTCCCGGGATAATGTCTCAGGATCCAATCTGGGTCGGTCACCTGGGACCAGAGGTTTAGTCTTCCGAGATTTTGGACTTCTGCTGGAGCCCATCTTCAGGGAACTTCTCTCTAGTAGAGTGTGTCATGCCAGCTTCCCACAATAAGTTGTTCCCAACCCACAGGAAGGTTGCTAACAGTAGTATTTTGGTCAGTAAATAGCAATAGTGTAGGGTCTTCACTTGGGTGGGGGGTTGGACTAGATGACCTACAACAGTGTTGGCGAAACTTTTCGGCACCAAGTGCCGAAACGGGAGCACGCACGGGGGTGCGCCGGAAACCAGAAGAGCAGCTCCCCGGCGCACATGCACAGGAGCGCCGGAAACTGGAAGAGAAGTTCCCTGGCACGCATGAGCGCGCCGGGAAGCTGAACCTCCAGTTTCCGGCATGCGCATGCGTGTGCAAAGACCAGCTGGCCGGCGTGCATGCGCGTGCCGGAAACCAGAAACTCAGCTTCCCGGCACGCACATCCGCACAAGGGAGCTGCTCTTCCTGTTTCCGGCGCTCCCGCATGCGCAAAGACCAGCTGGCCAGCGCGCATGTGCATGCCAGAACCCGGAAGAGCAATGGGCGACGGCTGGCGTGCCCGGAGTGATGGCTCTGCATGCCACTTCCGGCACATGTGCCATAGGTTCGCCATCACGGACCTACAAGATATGTTCCAACTCGGTTAACCTAATCTAATCTAATCTAATCTAATCAATTCACTAAATATCCATACTTTTGGCGATTTGTGCCTACAGAATATGTTTTGTTCCTGTTTTCCTTTGTAGGATGAAACATAGGTGAAGGTGTGGCTAAGCTACAGGCCCACTTGCTTATCTGGGAATTAAACAACTTGAACTGCTTAAGTGATCAAAATGAGACAGAACATTGGGCTCCAAAAACCAAGAAAGACACGTTGAACTTCTTCTAAGCAGTTTCAGAATAACAGTGTTAGAAGGGACCTTGGAGGTCTTCTAATAGCCCCTTCCTCGAGCAAGAAACCCTATACCATTTTGGACAAATAGTTGTCCAGTCTCTTCTTAAAATCCTCCAGTGATGGAGCATCCATAACTTCTGGAGGCAAGTTGTTCCATTGATTAATTGTTCTCAGTGTCAGGAAATTTCTCCTTAGTTCTAAATTGCTTCCCTCCTTGGTTAGCTTCCCTCCATTGCTTCTTGTCTTGCCTTCCGGTGCTTTGGACTTAATAGAATAGAATAGAATAGAATAGAATAGAATAGAATAGAATAGAATAGAATAGAATAGAATTTTTTATTGGCCAAGTGTGATTGGACACACAAGGAATTTGTCTTGGTGCATATTACTACTACCACTACTATAACTACTACTACTACTACTACATCATCATCATCATCATCATCATCATCATCATCATCATCATCATCATCATCATCATCATCATCATCATCAATTAATCAATCAATCAATCATCTATATTATTATTGGCACTTGTTAAGAATGTCCACCGTTTTTGACGCTTAATAAGTGCAAATCGCATCCATTTGTTACTTTTAACTTGGGAGTTTGGGAAAATGGACAGGATCAAAAATCTACCAGGGATGGAGTGAAATATCAAAATACACTGTTCTTTGTGTTCAAATGGTATTGGAAATTCTCCCATCCCCCCAACTCATACTTTATTTACTGGTCCTCGCATTTACAACTATCACAGCATCCTCGCAATCATGGGTTCAAAATTTAGGTGCTTGGCCACCAGCGTGTATTTCCAACGGTTGCAGCCACCCGAGGTCACCTTTTATGACCTTCCCAAGCTGTTTCCGACAAGCAAAGTCAGCGGGGAAAGCCGGATTCACTTAACAATTGCCTGATTCGCTTAACGACCGCAGCCAAGCAAGTCTTAACACCAGCAACTCGTGAACAGACGCCTTGCTTAGCAGTGGAATTTCTGTTCCCTATTGTGGCAAGAGTCTGTTTTCCTTTTCATAGAGGAATCCATCAATTGAAAAAAAAAACTTTTTAATAGTTGTATCATTGTTTGTCTCTTCTTTGGAGGCTAGCGAGCTGTTAGCCCAGGAACTCTGCAGAGTTTGAGCAGAGAAGAAGGCATGGGGAACACAAAAGGGATCGAGGGAAATCACAGCGCAGCCAGCTCTGCCCACAGGTGACAAGCCCACGATCTGGTCTCCCAAATTTTTCACCCATGGGCAGACAATATAGCATGGGAAAACAGAGAGGGGCACTTCCCCCCCCCTCTTTCGCTGGCATCCACAGTGGTTCTGTGCGTGTGTTCATTCTCGGATTATGATCGAGCAGATGAGACGGATTCGGCACATCTTGGAAGATGACTCAAGTTGGCATCGGCTGCTGGTCAACAGTCGGTGCCTCCCCCCCCACCTTCCAGACACACAGAAGTCACCGAACGCTTAGAAGAAACATAGATGAGCACAAATCACAAATCGGTGGCCCTTCTGGAGGGCAGGAGATATCGCCTGTCCAAACGTCATGCCATCTTCTTCGTCACAAAAACACTTAAAACTTTTTCCACCCGGTGTTTGTGTCTGCAGCCACACTTAGGAAATTGATGGGGGGGGGGGACGAGAGAGAGAGAGAGAGAGAGAGAAAATGAAGGGTGGGGAGAAGGTCTTCCCGGCAGCTGTGAGATGTTCCTCTCTGGTTGTCATCTGGAACAGGTGGACCGGGCACTTAAGTAAGCGCATTAGCACTGCAGACAGAAGCTTTGATGGAAGGGAACATTTTGGTCAGTTCATGTTGTCATGCTTGGCGCATGGCTGAACCTTTGTCTTCTTCAAGTGTACGTCACTCTCCGGAGCAAAAAAGAGCAGGTGGGGTGTGGGTAATTTGGGTTTCAGTAGGGCAGGAAATCGGAGAATGAACCGTGTGAACTTCACATGGAGAGAAAGCCAGCCTTTTTCTTTTTCTTTTTTTTAATGTTATTTTATTCGGTTTGGATGCTGCCTGACTCTTGAAGAACACAGTAGTGACTGAAACTCAGGAGTTGGGGAACAATTGTACTGTTCGCCGGCTTCTTGGGAGAAAAAAAAAAAGGGTAAACCAGATAATTTTATTTCCAAATTGACTACAGATAGTCCTTGACTTACAGCATTTAGTGACCATTCAAAGTATCTGAGCTTCCTCCAAGGGGTCAGAAATGGCCCCGTATACCATACAGCATGAGCCAACTTTCTGTTGAAAGTAAGATTCATAGTAGATGAGGGTCTGTGGAGTGCACAGCAACACACATCTGGATATGTGGCTGGATCACACATTGCCCAATGGTCTGATTGGGTTTAGCTGATTGTGCTGTGAGAGCTGAGTCACGTATGACTTATTTAAGAAAACCACAAATGGTTTATCGCCACACTAAAATCAGGGTTGAGCAGTAGGCATGCACCCACGTTTGAGATGCTCATTTTAAGGGTGCCATACACACCAGCCTCAGAATCTTGTGTGTTCATTTTTAGATGAATTTAAGGACTTCAGATATCACCAGGATAAACGTCCCATGGAAGGTCTTCTTCCAGTGGGTCAAATGCGTCCAAGATTCATTGCTTTCATTTGAGGGACACGGAGCCTTTATTTTGTCCACCATCAGAGGTTGGGACCAGTGGTGAAATCCATTTTTTTTACTACCGGTTCTGTGGGCGTGGCTTGGTGGGTGTGGCAGGGGAAGGATACTGCAAAATCTCCATTCCCACCCCACTCCAGGGGGAAGGATACTGCAAAATCTCCATTCCCACCCCACTCCAGGGG
>QLTV01003650.1:1107312-1117799 GCA_003457575.1 Thermophis baileyi
CCCACCCGCCTGCCCTCCCTCCTTCCTTCCTTCCTTCCTTCCTTCCTTCCTTCCTTCCTTCCTTCCTTCCTTCCTTCCTTCCTTCCTTCCTTCCTTCCTGGATTTCTTACTTTTTTCCTGTATTTCTTAAAAGAACTCCACGTAACACACTCTTGCCAACATGACCTGTTATAATTCCAGGCCTTCTTAATTCCTAACCCTTAGAAGTTACTCAGCCAGGGAAGGCAAGCAGTGCTATCATATCTGCAATAGCTGGGTCCGTGTACTACAGGATGCATTTCCTGCAAAGCAAATTCTCTGTGTTGTAGAAACAATAAGTTAGCCTAATTGCAAACGATGTGTAAACTGTAGTACTGTGCTATTTTAAACAGCTCCGTCGTGTCAAGCTAATTGCTATCATAGTTTCATTACCAGCATTTTGAATCCTCTCTTTTGATTGGAATTTTAAAACAGTACATTCCCCCCCCCTTTCAAACAGAGTAGGCCTTTCATTTGTGTCTGCCTCCTTCCTCTGAAAACAAGCATTCAGCGGTGTATCCCATCCTGATACCAAATTCTATATTCGGCTCCCTGTTTATTTGTGCTGAGCCTTGCGCTGTTGCTTCTCCAATCCGTCCAACGCAAACAAACTTAGAGGCATCCTTCATCTCCTCTTTCCTAAATATCTTTAAATAAGGGCCAAATGAAATGAGCTAAAAGCTGGCTCTCTCCCATCGGCCCTTGCATGGGTGGTATTTTGTAACGATAGCGAGTAAAGCCCCCTAGACCTAGGAGATAGGAAAGAAAGACCTGGGGGCGAATTGTGCAGTTCAAGGCTGCCTTTTTGTCCGTTTGACCTGAAGTGGAGAAAATAAGGAAAGATGCGGTTTGCGATTTGGACGGGCTCCGAGGCTCATAAGCTGCTAGGAACGGAGAGCAGATCACAGATTGAGTTACCCCTTCTCTTGTCCTTGGCTCTGTTCAATCCACGAGGTTTTTTTTTTTTTTTAATACATGCCAGCTTCCCACAATAAGTTGTTCCCAACCCTCAGGAAGGTTGCTAACAGTAGTATTTTGGTCAGTAAATAGCAATTCGCTAAACATCCGTACTTTTGGCGATTTGTGCCTACAGAATATGTTTCGTTCCTGTTTTCCTTGGTAGGATGAAACATAGGTGAAGGTGTGGCTAAGCTACAGGCCCACTTGCTTATCTGGGAATTAAACAACCTGAACTGATTAAGTGATAAAAATGAGACAGAGTGTCGGGCTCCAAAAACCAAGACATGTTAAAGTTCTTCTAAGCAGTTTCAGAATATCAGAATAACAATGTTAGAAGAGACCTTGGATGTCTTCTAATAGCCCATTCCTCGAGCAGGAGACCCTATACCATTTTGGACAAATAGTTGTCCAATCTCTTTTTAAAATCCTCCAGTGATGGAGCATCCAGAACTTCTGAAGGCAAGCTGTTCCACTGATTAATTGTTCTCACAGTCAGGAAATTTCTCCTTAGTTCTAAGTTGCTTCTCTCCTTGATTAGTGTCCATCCATTGCTGCGTGTTCTGCCCTTCAGGTGCTTTGGAGAATAGGTTGACTCCCCCTCTTTCTTGTGGCAGCCCCTCAGATATTGGAAGACTGCTATCATGTCATTCCTAATCCTTCTTTTCATAAAACTAGACATGCCTAATTCCTGCAACTGTTCTTCATACATTTTAGGCTCCATCCCCCTAATCATTTCTGTTGCACTTCTCTGCACTCTTTCTTTATGGAACCTCACCTATAGACGCAAATCTTGTAGCCCACCCCAATCTGTAGACTCTAGGGGGCATACAATGGAGTTGTCATAATGTAACTAGGAATAATAATAAATTTAAAATTGAAGCTATGATCAAAAAATGGAATATCTTGATGGGATGTATCACCCGCTAAGAACTGTGTGCCACAAACTGTCATAAAACGTCAGGAGAAGTTGGCCAAAGAGTGGTGGCCAGCCCTGGCTTAGGAGAAGAGTGGCCTTAAGAGTTAAATGTCTTCTTTTCCCCAGGCCCTTATGCAGATTTGATTTATTTTGTTTCGTTGGAGAGCTGCTGTTGAAGTCAGAAGGGGAGGTAAAGAGATATAAATGGGAGTTTTAATATAAACGCATGAAGGATTTTAACCTTTTGATTGGCCAGCCTCCCGAGCTGGTCATCATCACATCGGCTGGAATATTTATTTTCATATTGCAAAATTCCATCTTAGCGAAATGTCTTGATCTCCTCAAGAAATTTTGAAGGGTTGAAGTCAAGGAGTGGAATCAAAATAAACAGCATCGCCAGTGGTTTTACACATGTCATACTCAACCGACCTCAAGTAGGAGGTTGTCTCCAGAAGGGCTGGCCACAAAGTAAAATAGCCATTTCTGCCTGAAACCTCCATTAACTCAGGCAAAAGAAAGAAAGAAAAGAAAAGAAAAGAAAAAGATTTTGTGTGTGTGTATGGTAGGAGAAAGCAGGAAGCTGTTTTCTTCTCAGCAGCGTCTCTATCTGCTGCCCTTTATATGGCCAAGTCAGCCGTGGTTTGGAGTGTCTCTTCTCGTGTGCTCTGCAGGGTTACAATAACAAGCAGACTATGAAGCAAGGCTAGTTCAACTAGGCTCTGCGAGGTTGGCTGATACTGAGATGCTTTCCTGAGATGATGAAGGTGGTCAGCTAGTAGATTTTCTTCAGTCATAGTGAGAAAGCAGAGGAACACATCTCTCTCCCTCTCCCCCTCCCCCTCTCCCTCTCCCCTCCCTCTCTCTAATCTATCATCCCTCTCTTTCTCTATCTATTATCTAATGATTATTTCTCTATCTCTCTGTCCATCTATATCAATCATCCATCTGTTCAATCATCTGTCTCTCTTATCTCTTATAGGTAGGTAGGTAGATAGATAGATAGGTAGGTAGGTAGATAGGTAGGAAGGGAGATAGAGATAGATAGATAGATAGATAGATAGATAGATAGATAGATAGATAGATAGATAGATAGATAGATAGATAGATAGATAGCAATAGCACTTAGACTTATATACCGCTTCATAGTTGCTTTACAGCCCTCTCTAAGCGGTTTACAGAATCAGCCTCTTGCCCCCAACAATCTGGGTCCTCATTTTAGGATTAGAAGCTGAGTCAACCTTGAGCCTGGTGGGATTTGAACTGCCAAACTGCAAGCAGCCAGCAGTCAAGAGAAGTACTCCACTCTAACCACTGTGCCACCACAGCTCATGATAGAGAGATAGATGGATGGATGGATGGATGGATGGATGGATGGATGGATAGATAGATAGATAGATAGATAGATAGATAGATAGATAGATAGATAGATAGATAGATAGATAGATAGATAGATAGATGATAGATACATGATAGCTAGATAGTCTATCATCTCTCTCTCTTATCTCATCTATTGACAGTCTGTATCTGTCTGTCTGTCTGTCTGTCTGTCTGTCTCTCTCTCTCTCTCTCTCTCATCTATCCACCCACCCACTGGACTTTATTGCGGGTTTTTTTTGAAGACATTTCGCTTCTTATCCAAGAAGCTTCTTCGGCTCTGCCTGGATGGTGGGGAATGGAAGGATTTATATTCCTTGCAGACAGCTGGTGATTTGCATTCTTTTAGAGAGTCATTGAGCCCACTTGGAGGTTTGTCTGTGTCCTCAGGGTCACCTGAGTAGTGCAAATTACCAACTGTCTGCATTCCTCGCCATCCAGTCAGAGCTGAAGAAGCTTCTTGGATGATAAGCGAAATGTTCAGTTGCCTCTTGAAAAAATGCACCTTTGGGACAACCATGACCTGGATGACTGAAAATCTCCCTAGACATCAAATGACAGCTATTCAAGATTATTTCTTTTCGATTAAAAGCCATATCTCTGAGGATCTCAGTTATGCCAATATCAAGCTAGATATTTTGAAAGCTGGCCTTTTTTACCAGAAACAAGATTGTCAAAAGCTAGGAATGCTCTTTCATTCCTCTGATTGGCTTTTCATGCGAGAAAATGACTCAGTACCACGTTGTGTCCTTAAGGATGACTTGTCATAGATCCTTAGATTCTTCCAGCATTCCAGCAAACCACATTTTTTTTTCCTGTTTGATTAGGCTTTTCCTTACCAACCACAACACAAGAGCCGGATGGCTGTGGGATGCGATTGGGGTGGCTGTGTGAATAATGATATTGCCACCAGATTTGTTGGACTTCATAAACAAATCTTAGGCCTCTTACTCACTTTTCCAGGATCTGAGTGTCTTGGAAGCAAGTAACTTTGAGACCTCACAGCATGTTTCTTTTGTTTCCAACTGGAGACTCCATGACATGAAAACATCACCTTTGAAGCCCTGCCAAGAGGTCAAATCATGACAAAGAATTTAAGACATGGAGGGAAGAAAGAGGAGGGAAAAAAATTCCTTTCTTTTCCATACTGGCTGTTCACGACTGTCCCTATTTTCAAAGCCGCTTGGATTGTTGCTCAGATCTATAATTTGATTATATTACATTCATTATATTAATTTTGGGGTGTATATACATTCAAAAATGTGCAAATCCTAAGCACCTAAGAGCACTTTGTGGGTCAAGTTGGCTATTCAAGTTGGCAAACAAACTGGCTTACATATTTATTTCTACTGTTATTTCTCATCTACCCAGGTGAACCAAGAGTCTAATCTAATCAGTAAATATCTAAAGCAACACAAATGCTGACCCATCCTGCCAACCCAAATCCCTGCCAGCATCTTTTATCTGGGCCACTACCTCCTCGTCTAAAGTCCTGTGGAAAACAGTGGTTGCTACATTTGTGAACTGACCAGTCCATATCCCACTAAACCAGTGCTTCCCAAACCTGTGTAAATTACCCCAAATTGGATAAAAGTCTTTTTTCCCCCCTCACACAACCCCTTACCTATCACAATAGGAAGCTCTGAATTGGCTTAAATATTGCCACGTCTACTCAAATATATTAGAAAACCTCCCTCAGCATTCCAGTTAAAGTGAAAATTAGTAAAATTACCAATGGTCGTTTGTTGAAATGACATAAAGACCATTCGGTGATACGTCTTCTGTAATACAGGTAGTCCTCGAGTTACGACCGTTGGTTTAGTGACCGTTTGAAGTTACGATGGTGCTGAAGGAAGGGATTTATGCACAGTCCTTGATGTTTGATAAGACCTTTTGAAAAGCATTTTTGGGTAATGAAGGGGGGAAAAATCGGGAAGCCCCGGCTAAGCCATTATAGGTTGTTTTGGTCTTGGGGTTAGATGTATTGTGTGAACCCAACCAATGAAAGCTGCTTAAGCTTGGCTTGTACCTTGCCTATCTGCAACCAGCTTTTCCCCGAGGCTTTTGGTATGGAGGAAGGAAAGGCTGAAAGGTAGGCTGATGTAGTTGACCTTTTTCTTCTATTTGTTAACTTACAATGGCTTGTCCAGTTGCCTTCAATCCGTGGCAATAGAATAGAATAGAATAGAATAGAATAGAATTAGAATTAGAATTAGAAGAATAGAATAGAATAGAATAGAATAGAATAGAATAGAATAGAATAGAATAGAATAGAATAGAATAGAATAGAATAGAGTTGGAAGGGACCTTGGAGGTCTTCTAGTCCAACCCCCTGCTCAGACAGGAAACCCTATACCATTTCAGACAAATGGTTATCCAATCTCTTCTTAAAAACTTCCGGTGTTGGGGCACCCACAACTTCTGGTGTCAAGCTGTTCCACTAGTTAATTGTTCTCCCTTCTTTTCACAAGACTAGCCATACCCAGTTCCAGCAATCGTTCTTTCTATGTTTTAGCCTCCAGTCCCCTAATCATCTTTGTTGCTCTTCTCTGTACTCTTTCTAGAGTCTCAACATCTTTTTTACAAAACTGACCAAAACTGAATGCAGCATTCCAAGTGTGGCCTTACCAAGGCCTTATAAAGTGGTATTAACACTTCATGTGATCTTGATTCTATCCCTCTGTTGATGCAGCCTAGAATTACCTACCTGGTGAGGTTGATCATCACTTTCAAAGGTTGTGGGGAGGCTTTGAGAGAGATAGGAGGAACTTTTATACATAAGCAGTCAGCAGATGGCAGAATGAGTTAGTGGCTTATTTTTATTTTCTTCTGTTTTGTTTGTTAAATTTACTGTGTATCGCTGCCCATCTCACTTCCATGACTCTGGATGGCTTACCAAGTTAAAACGTCTCCTAAACAATTTAAAAAATAATAACAAGAAAAAAAAATCCAAGAGCCGTTAAAACATTGAAACAATACAAACCATAACAAACACAACAAGCATAATATTCAGACGAGCACCAGCCATCTTAATAGTACCGCCACTTTGCACAATCTTTTTCAAACTTGGCAACTTTTAAGACGTATTCAACCCCCGTTGAATTTTTCAGTTTTCTAGCATAAAAACAATGGGCTAAATTAGTTGTTTTATCTACTGTTGAACATATGTATAATTTATTGACACGTACTGCATCATATCATTGCAAAGAAGCATAACGTGAGTTTATGAAATATTTAAATTTTGTTCCAGAAAGGAAAATATATATCTATATATATCCAGGAGCGCTCTAAAGATAATGATAAACTGGGCATTTTATTCCTATTTGGATAAAACTTAAGATGCTAGATGTACTTTAACGTAATTAGTTCCATGGTACACTGAAATTAATAACCGGAAACATTGCCCCAAAACTTGGTATGATCTGTTACAAATACTTTCCCAGTCCAATAAATGTTGGCTTGTTGAGTCTCTCATATGAGTTTTATTTTATTTGTTATTTTCTTCGCCAACTCATTGCATAAAGTGTTCTGAGCAACTTTGTTCTTTACGGTCCACATAGCTAGCGAGTAGATATTTGGTCCTCAGGACTCAATCCATCATAAACAAACACCATGAAACGTAGCCCATCTACTCAATTACGACTGTTTTCCTTCATGTCTGGGCATTCAACAACTCTGACAAATCGCCCTAATGCTTAGTGTTCAGGCTTTCTCTTGTCCCAGGGTAGAATTCTCTGGGAGACCAAACATAATTTTGTGGGTTTCGGTAATCAATGTTGTTGTTGGGTCTGATCATTCAGAGATAGAGTCAAGTCAGGGTCCACTCATTTAAGTATCCTGATATTAAGAGCAATTTATGGTTCCTGGTTTCCAGCAGGCTGTGGTTATTTGTATTGGCGGTGGTTGTTCCATTAAGGGACCAGTTTTGGAATGACGAAAATGGAAGTTTATACTGCTGGGAGAGATCCAGGAAGGTGTGGGTATCTTCTTGAAGATGTTGGCAGCCTGCAGATGGGTAGAGATTCCTGGCACAGAGCTGGGAACATTCTTCCTTAAATTGGGTCTTCCTCCGAGGGTATGGCTGGTATTTGGGGGTGGGGGGTGGGGAAAGTGAGGAACTAGTAACAAATTGTAGTGGAGTGTATATGCCTGTGTGTTTATGGTAAGTAATACCGGTTTGACTGGCTAAAAAAATACAATCCTTCTCAGAAGGTTTTCTATGATGTCAACCGTGTTTAGCTTAATTGTATATCATTCCTACTTTGGAAGTTAGCTGTAGGAGAAGGACAGGCAGAACCTGGAGGTGGAGTCAAGAGAGGAATCAGCCTACAATCATTACATTCCCACAAATGGTCGAAGTCCAACCCCACTTGAATTCTGTTGCCTCTTATCTAGCACCAATTAGTGCTGACCATTAGTTGACTAGATTTTTGTGTATAGGCCATGAGCAATGAATCAGCTTAACTGGAGCTTAATGTGTGATCCTGATTCTTTGTACCTGATATTAGCCTATGTCCACCTCCTTACTCCTTTTTCTCACCATTATTACATTCACACAACTGGCTCAGTCTTGACGTGACTTCGTATTCTCACAAAATGCAGTGAGAATGTAGGATCCCAGCCTAGCTTGAGGTGTTCTTGCGGGAGTTGAAAGAAAGTTGATTAGCTGGTCTTACAACGTGGAGGCAATGGATAGAAGGTTTTGATTTCCCCTTCTCGAACTCAGAGCTGCTCAGAAAACCAGATACAAGAATGAGCTTCCTGATGTGTGGACTTTGTTGACACACGACAGGGCGGTAGGTAACTTTCAAATAGAGGAGAGAGAACCATGAAAGCGTTCAGTTGCTATCTGTAGCAATCAGTGAAGTAGAAGTTTACATATTCAGAGACAGTACAGGTAGTTCTTGACTTACGACCAATCGCTTAGTGGCCGTTCAGTTGGGATGATCCTTAAAAGGTACTTACGACCTGGTTTTGAAGTTCTGATGTTGGTGAGTGCATTTTGGGTGCTCAGCAACCGTCCACCTTTACGTCCGCTTGCAGTTTTGATGTAA
The DNA here is from genome assembly GCA_003457575.1 of Thermophis baileyi. Lineage (NCBI taxonomy): Eukaryota > Metazoa > Chordata > Lepidosauria > Squamata > Dipsadidae > Thermophis > Thermophis baileyi. Next base: position 1,115,635 of record QLTV01003650.1, read on the forward strand.
ACCAGGGTTTACTTCCCATTTCTGGCAAAAACCAGCCCCTAGCGAACAATGGGTTCACTTAATGACTCTAGCATTCGCTTAATGACCACAGAGTGTGCTTCACAACCACCATGTTTCCTTCAACACCACCGCAAAAAAAAAAAAAAAAGGTCACAAAATTGCATCCGGTGACATGGTGACCCACTTTACAATTATCACGAGTTAAGACCAAAATTGCCAGGCTCAATTAGGGTCATAACTCGAGGACTCCCTGTACGTAATCAGTAGGCAAGGGAAAGTGAGTCAAGGAGAACAGATCAGGCCCTCCTTCCTGCCTTGCTTTCAGCTAGAAATGGTTGCAACCAGGAAGCTGAACGAGATGTGTTTCTGTCCTGATCCACTCTAGAACTTTGTCAGTGTGTGACACATCTGTCCATTATCATATTAACAGAAGAATAACAGAATAACAGAGTTGGAAGGGAGCTTGGAGGTGTATACAGATTATACAGATTAACAGAGTTGGAAGGGACCTTGTAGGTCATCTAGTCCAACCCACTGCCCACGCAGGAGACCCTACACCATTTCTGACAGATGGCAGTCCAGTCTCTTCTTGAAAGCTTCCAGTGATGAAGCTCCCACAACTTCCGAAGGCAACTTCTGTTCCATGGGTTGATTGTTCTCACTGTCAGAAAATTTCTCCTTATTTCTAGGTTGAATCTCTCCTTGATCAGTTTCCATCCATTATTCCTTGTCTGGCTTTCAGGTGCCTTGGAAAATAGCTTGACCCCCTCCTCTCTGTGGCAGCCCCTCAAATATTGGAAGACTGCTATCATGTCTCCCCTGGTGCATCTCTTCACTAGACTAGCCATGCCCAGTTCCTGCAACTGTTCATCGTATGTTTTAGCCTCCAGTCCCCTAATCGTCTTTGTTGATTAGGGTAGTAGAGGAATCCCTGTACTGAGGAATAGAACAATTCTTTTGACAGACTTCAATTCCAGATACAGATTAACAGAGTTGGAAGGGACCTTGTAGGTCATCTAGTCCAACCCCCTGCCCAGGCAGGAGACCCTATACCATTTCTGACAAATGGCAGTCCAGTCTCTTCTTGAAAGCCTCCAGTGATTGGAGCTGTGATCCAGCTCCCACAACTCCTGAAGGCAATATCTGTTCCATGGGTTGATTGTTCTCACTGTCAGGAAATTTCTCCTTATTTCCAGGTTGAATCTCTCCTTGATCAGTTTCCATCCATTATTCCTTGTCTGGCCTTCAGGTGCTTCGGAGAATAGCTCAACCCCCCTCCTCCCTGTGGCAGCCCCTCAAATACTGGAAGACTGCTATCCTGTCTCCCCTGGTCCTTCTCTTCACTAGACTAGCCATGCCCAGTTCCTGCAACCGTTCTTCATATTCTGGTCTAGTTCAACCCCTTGCTCAAGGAGACCCTATGCCATTTCTTATTTATTTATTTATTATTTATTTATTTATTTGTCAAACATGTACAAGATAGCAGGTATAGGTATAAACATAAACATAATCAAAGTGAATACAGATAGATGAAGACAATAGGACAGTAGGACAGGGACGGTAGGCACGCTGGTGCGCTTATGCACGCCCCTTACAGACCTCTTAGGAATGGGGTGAGGTCGACAGTAGACAGTCTAAGGTTAAAGTTTTTTGGGCTTGGGGAAGAAAGCACAGAGTCAGGTAGTGAATTCCACATTATTCTCTCCTGTGAAAGGATCCTTTTCATGAGACTAAGGTCCCTGAAAAATAGGGCAGAGCTTATGGAAAGCAGGTTCAGCAGTTGAAACTGGGTTGCCTCTGTGGCTTAGGGACTGGTAACTTTGCCATCATCTGTTCTCCACATAATCTTTTCCTTTCAGCTTCTTGCTGGCTCTCTGCGAAGTGACAGATTGATGTCTAGACCACAAACAGTTGGCCACGAAGGCTCATTTTGTTCTTTGGCAACCGCTGCTTCAGCAACTATCATTTTTCATATGATTTTAAAAGGATAAAACCAGCACACCCGTTTTGCACCCGAATCACCAGGTGAGGTAGACGTGAAGGAGACACGAGTTTTGTCCTTTTTACGGCTCTCTAGAAGTGGAGGAGAATTTTTCAACTGAGTTGCTGTGAAGTGAAAACCAATGTCCCTGAGCCAAGACCCCTTGGTAGAAAGAAATTCAGAA